>JAOWCC010001751.1:31472246-31783104 GCA_030867875.1 Actinernus sp. WN-2022 | reverse complement strand
TTGTTTAGGACTGACTAGCCTCGCTTACAAGTTCAAAAGCTTTTGTGTGTACTGACTAGCCTCGTGTTCACATAACCAGGACAATAGCTTTTTAAATTGGACGCCATTTTTCGAATGGGTCTATATCATCTGCACAAGATCGATGGAGAATCGAACCTGGCGCTTGTGCGCCTCTTTAGTTGGTTATGAGCTCGTGTGCAACTCGAGTCATGGAATAATTATTTATTTATTTATTCTCCATCGATACGTATAAGTAAATACACCTCCACAATAGGGCCATTAGGGCTTATACACGTGTCACGTGATCACCAGCAACCCTCACTTTGGCACAACAGTTCCACTCAACACAAAAGTGATGCTTGGTGGTGATGACAAAAACGTGACATCATCACACATAAGGCCTATTAAACTCGTCAACAATCACTCTTACCTTACTTTGGGTAGCTACCTTCATCGTCCCAGTTTCTTTTTCTCCATCTGTTTTCTCCTGCTTTGTATTCTTACATGCTAACACGACATTTTCGTACTGGTGTTCCTGTTTCATAGACTTTGTGCCTGTTATACCACTCTTTGTTTCACCTGTGATCATCGCTGAAGTCTTTTCAGCCACTGATGAAAACGATGAATCACTTCTTGGTTTCCCAGCTACTTCCGCTTTGTTAATTATTGCTTTACGAATACATGCAGGTGTTTGCGACCTTTTCACAGCTGAGCTTAATACTTTGGCTCGATGATCTTGATTGGGATCATTATTTTCATAATGCACGTGTTCCGATAAGGACTTACTATCAGTAATCCCTGTTGTCTTCCGGCCATCGTCTGTGGTAGTCATTTCTGAATTTTCGTTGGAACCGAACAGAACTACTCCCTGTCTTTTTGACTGTTTATCTAGCGCTCTGTTATTATAATGCTGATCGCTTGATTCAGAGTCTGTAACCTGAGACTTGTCATCCTGGTCGGATATTACCAAGCTTGGACTGCTTTGCGTTCTGTCCAAGGAAGCATATTTTCTCTCCTGTCGAGGTGTCGTTTTATCTTTATCGAGAGCAGCGTAGTCTGTTATAGTGGTCTTATTGTCACAATGACTTATTTTCTTCGCCACGTTATGTGCATGCCTTCCTGGAGGTCCGGTTGTATCGTACTTTCGATCCCCACTGTCGCTGTTCTTATCAGTTTCTCGTGCGCTTTTGGGCCTGGGGCGAGGATAGGAACGAAAAGGCAATAACTAAACCAATACAAACTAGTACTTGGAACGTAGGTTTAACACATAATAATCATAATAGGACAGAATTTTGAAAATTTAATTATGTATCATACACAGTGTAGTTAAGTTGCGACATTGGTCCTCGCACAATTTTCACTACTCCAGGAAAACCACACTCGTGCGAATTAATCCCAAAATGAACTCGAAACCTTGATACCGTGATACCGTGATACCGTGATAATAAAAATAATGTAACAATGTAATAATGTAATATTGTGGAGGAGGATTGGAGATAGCATATTCAGCCAACACTGATAAACTTGATATAGTCACTATTGATCAACAACTTTTGGGTTACTTACTCTTCCTTGTCAAGGGAACCTGAAAGATCAAGAACATATCAACATGTAAGGTTCATTTTACTCTCTATATTACTGTGTAGCAAGAATGGAATGTATTCCGTATGTTGTAATGGCACTCATCGGGGGAAATTACTAGGGGAGTCATCTAGTACCATAATATCTGATCGCATCAGTTTGGAACCATGGATATTTTTAGAACTAACTGCTTGTTTTCACTGAACGTTAACACAAGATTGTTTATTTCTATTGTTTGGTCAACAACAAATTACTAGGGGAGTCATCTAGTACCATAATATCTGATCCCATCAGTTAAGGTGAACACTTTGTATAGTACCGTGCAAAAAGATTTCAACGCTAATTGGGGATATATCCCCGGGGTATATCCTTTAAAAGGGATATATCCCTTTTACGTGAAGTGAAATTTCCCTTTTGAAATGTCTTAGAGGGACTGTTGGTGTTCAACGAAAGTCAGGAAGGCAATAACAGGTCTGTGATGCCCTTAGATGTTCTGGGCCGCACGCGCTACACTGACGATGTCGACGAGTCTTTCCTTCAGCAGAAGGTGTGGGTAATCTTATGAAACATCGTCGTGCTGCGGATAGATCATTGCAATTTTTTATCTTGAACGAGAAATTCCTAGTAAGCGCGAGTCATCAGCTCGATTATTAGAATACAATAAAAACTAGATATAATAAATAAATGAAAAAAAAACCACAATGAACTAATTAAAGTAAGACTTAACAAAACCTGGATGATGGTCGGCCAACCAACATGGTCTTTGTTATCTGAAACTCTGGGGATTGATTGCAAACCAGCTGAATAGAAAACTTAACAAGTTTAGCAGTTTAGCAATCATCTAATCACGACCCAAATTAAATTTGGAGCTAAATATAGCCATTATGCTTCCAAACTGATGGTACCAAACAAAGTAATAGAGATAGACTCTCCAAGTCATGGCCTTGTCAGGAGCCCATTACCCGTAGCGTCCATCTCCCATACTACGTCAGGAGCCCATTAACCGGAGCGTCCATCTCCCATACTACATCAGGAGCCCATTACCCGTAGCGTCCATCTCCCATACTACGTCAGGAGCCCATTAACCGGAGCGTCCATCTTCCATACTACATCAGGAGCCCATTACCCGTAGCGTCCATCTCCCATACTACGTCAGGAGCCCATTACCCGTAGCGTCCATCTCCCATACTACGTCAGGAGCCCATTAACCGGAGCGTCCATCTCCCATACTACGTCAGGAGCCCATTACCCGTAGCGTCCATCTCCCATACTACGTCAGGAGCCCATTACCCGTAGCGTCCATCTCCCATACTACGCCAGGAGCCCATTAACCGGAGCGTCCATCTCCCATACTACGTCAGGAGCCCATTAACCGGAGCGTCCATTTCCCATACTACGTCTATGAAGCAGCGTTTTTACAGACCGGGTTATTTTTAGAATGTGTTTCCCACTAGTTTGGTTCCGCTTGCCAATCACAAGCGTTTGCGTAATTTTAATTCAAATGATTAATGATGTTGCAGTCATGTTGGTTGACTTAACAAGAGAAGCTAACGAGGCATCTTTCGTTGAGAACATTCCGCGATGGAAGCGAACAACGAGATGTGAAATCTAAAAATAACCCGGTCTGAAAAAACGCTGCTTCAAGAATATATGACAGATGGACGCTACGGATAATGGGCTCCAGGCCTTGTGCAGGATAGAATAACGTGGTTGTACTAGAGGGCAACAAATATCTGACTTCATTTATTTAAAGGAAAGTTTACGAGATCGGTGATGTTATTAGCAAAATGTGTTTGTAAATGCTATTCTCCAATCGATTGTAAATCTTTCTAAGTCTGCATTTTTGAAGATTGTTTGCCATCCAATAAAGCCTTTTCCTTGGGATCACGAGCTCAATAGGCCTTCTGCGTGATGACTGTGATGACGTCACGTTTTGTGATCACCACCAAGCCTCACTTAGCAGTTTGTCACATTTCCACTCAGCACAAAAGTGAGGCTTGTTGGGGATGACAAAAGCGTGACGTCATCACGCATAAGGACTATTCATTGGTTATTGAAGTGATATATCAGTACGTGACTGTTTACTGCAAAAGGCCTACGTCAGCTATATGTTATCCTGCACTCATAAAATGACTTTTCTCATGGAGTCACCTTCTTTACTCTTTCGTTGACAGACACAATTCATAACAACCACAACCAACACAAGTAGTGCTGCCAACACAAGAAACATATCCATGACGACAGGCAAAGGAGCGAAACAACTACTGTCACCACCCCCGAAAGACGATGATTTTCTATCTTGACGTCCTGAAAAAATAATGAAATCATGTAATATGGTAAATATGTTGGACCCTGAGGTTCATAAGACAACTGAAATCATTACAAAACAGTAACTAACTCTCGTTGGTTAAATATTTCATGAAACTGATAAAACGATAATGATGATGATGAAGAGCTAATCCTAGAGTTCCTAAGGACCGATACTGAAACCGCCCTTGGCTGCTAAAGGACTGGGCACTAATCAAGCATTGAGCTAAGAATTTGTCAATTTGCTCCGAGGGATTTTCTCCAGGTTCTCCGGTTTTCCTCCCTCCACAAAAACCAACACACTAAATTTTAAGTCGATCTGTGGCCGAGCCCTTATGATTGTTTCAGGTCCCGAGTTATCGGAGTTCAGAGTAATAATCTATAGCTACTAAGTGTAATAAATACAGCTTATCGATCAAAACATAAGACTAATACATAGAACAAACCAAAATGTAGAGACAATAAACTACCGTTGGGGCCCTCGTTTACAAATCGTCATTGTCTTAGGGCCAGGATCTATATGATTTGCAATTCCATTTTCAAAGAGCGAAATAGTGACAGACAGAGGTATGAAGTGCCGTTTAACTAACTGAACTTACCGTGAGCTTTCCGAATCCAGGCTGAGCAAGCTAACAGGTCGCCATAGCAAACATTCCATATCGCAATTTAATCTCTGATGAAAAAGAAATCGTACACAAACTCTAACATTTGTTGGCTGTTCGTTGCGTTAGCGGTCGGAAAACGGGCGGGTGCACGAGTTCTTATTTTACTTTCCACAGACACTTTCGTTTACGCTCTCTTATCAGAATTTGTGCACGTGAACACAGTTTGACAAGTAAATATGTTTTTCATGGATAAGTAAAATGAGGGAAATAGTTACTGACAGAAGTATGCTTTCTTGGATTCACTAATCACGCATTTTAGTAAGAGATAAAGGGAGAGAGATTTTCTTAGTGAGTTTAAAAATCGTGAATTGAGCCGACACTCCACGAGGGTGCATTCTTGTTTATGACGTAATGCAGTGGTTCGGGTCAGGATTTCAACATAATTTCGATTTCCGGGTCCGAGTTTTTCGAAAAAAATATGTCGAATTCCGGGTGAAAGACGATTCAAAATAATTAAACAGGGAGAACATCCGGGATCGTTTTTACAATAACTTCGAAATCCGGGTTTTGGAGATACAAATTCCTCCCCTCCCCCCTCCCCCAGGCGAAATTCTTATTCCTGATTTTGAGCTCATCAGAGGATGAAATAGCAACCACGAAACAGAAACCACGCGATATACTCTTAGTTCACTTTCAACCTCTACTTCTACATCGCCTCGCAATCAGAATAAATAAATAAATAAATAAATAAAATGAAACACGAAAGGAAACTACATTCATCGTGAATTTCTTTGAAGTCTTCCAAAAACATCCTAGTGTAGGTGTTTGATTAGGGCGTGGATTCCGAATCTGAAGTCTTAACAGATTGAGTGTACAGCTAATCTAACTTTATAGCTTGTTTGTCAAGGAGACATGGGCAAGTCAGCTCCAGCCTTCTGTCGGTTGATGGGACTGTTCCTTGCTCTCCGTATACTATTGGCCACAGCTACGTCCGGTGAGTTCTTGAATGTCTAGCCTATTGTACAGGGCCGGATTGTTCGAAGCAAGGTTAACTTTAACCCTAGGTTAGCGCTAATCTGTATAGTTTAACCCAGGGTTAGCGATTTAATCCTGGGTTAGCGCTTAACCTTGCTTCGAACAACCGGGCCCTGAGTAATAAACATATTGGGGTTATTTCTTTCGCATTCCCTCCCGTAACTCATACAAAAGAAGCTGCCAAGAATTAGCTATCGACTGGACCCGGCTAAATATTCTACTTTTCTTTTTTTAGTTTGCTTCTAGCTAGTTCTAGCATGGCTTTTCTTATTTTAATTTAAAAAAAGCAAATCATCAACCAATGTTTTTCCTCTCTTTGGCCTAAACCAATCCTGAAAATATTCTACTGACGAAATATGCAATCAGTCAGTTGTAATCAATATATGGCGCTCGTTGTGAATACGCTCCAAGGTTAGGTTAAGTTGGCCAAGTGCATTCAGTACTCATTTCAACGACCAGGCCTTTTGCAGCTAACAGTCATGTGCTGATATATCACTTCAATAACCACAGGCACCCCAAGCTCAAGTTATGAAAATATAACTTGTATGGGAACGTAACGAACTCCGTTTACTAGCCAGAAATACTGTAATTTTTTTAATAAAAATGACTTACCTTGCCACTGTGATATCTTGTGTCATGTTTCTATCCTTGTTGGGTAGTTTTAAGACCCTTTTAAGCTGATTTCAGCCGGGTTTTCCTTTGCTGAAATCCCATACAAACCCTTATAAAGTTATATTTTCGTAACTTGAGCTTGGGGTGCCTGTGCAATAACCAATCAATTTAGCTCGTGATCTAATGGGAAAGGCTTTGCTGGATGGCAAACGAATAAACTTCGAAATCAACCTATTATCGGCCAGTTTACAGATCGCTTCCAGTCGTATATAATGAAGAGGGCTATTGCCAATGTTTTTCTTCCTTCATGTTCTTTAATTAGTAGTTGTGGCTAATTTGCATAACCTGATTCCTATCGAATTTCACTATTCTCCCTGAAAATCAACTGAAGAAGTCGGTTGTTGACAAACCTATTATCGGCCTGATTACTAACCTACTATCGGCCTAGGAATACCTATTTTCGGGCACTCGATGTTTGAGCACTTAGCTTAGTATTCGAGTACGTATTTGTTTGCTTAGCGCCACTGATTTCTGTGTTTTTAATGAGCATAATATTTATTCACTCATATTGGGTAGGGGGAATGCGGCAATACTTTTCGCAGCCAAACTTAGTGTTAGTCTAAATCCTAGCATTCCTATAGTAATATTTTAGATTTCCATTTTACCACCTACGTGTATAAAGCTAGTTTTTAAAAAGGTTGTCTCGTGCATGCTGCATTGCGCAGATTGCATTGAAATAACGGATCCATCAAATAGTAAAAAGTGTTGTATTAAACCGAATACTTATAAGGGGCCGACCATTTAACTTTTGAGGGGGGGGGGGGAGGGGTGTTTTTGAAAAAAATATCCTGCAAGCCAACGGTGTCGAAAAAAAATATCCTGCAAGCGAAAAAGCTTTGTTCTGGCTCCGCTTTTTTCGCAAAAAAAAAATCGTGCAACAACACTGCTAAAGAAAAAAAAAACGAGCACAGACAAGAACACCCATCCTCCCCCCCCCCCCCCCCCCCCCCCCCCCTCAAAAGTCAAATGGTCGGCCCCTAACACACAGGCGCACTTCAGTAAAGAGACACAACAGTTATGATTGTTTTATCTTGGAATATAATGCCACATGCGCAAGGCAGCCTTTTTTGAAATACGATGGTGACTAGTTCCTGTAAAAACTAGTGTTGATCTGCGTCGGCGGGGAAGGTAAATACTGGTATGATCAACTAAAAGACGATTAAGGTATGCTAACCGCCGTGGGGAGCGAGTAGCAGCTGACGTTTCGAGAGCTAGCCCTCTGATGAAGGGCTACCTTAAAGTGCAACTATACGACGAAAATTTACCATTTCGATTTGCCACTTTTTCAGTGTCAATAGGTCAATCAGTATTAGAAATATCCGAAATAGTAAAAAATATTCCCAAATGGGCATGTTAAACCACAAAATTTTAGGAGAGTTTACCGGTAAAATCCTGTCCGCCATTACTGGAAGCCGTTCTCAGTATTCAGCGGATGTGATGTCATACACTTAACACGACAACCTCGTGGCACGAAATAGCGTGCATAAAAAAGTAGCCAACCTCGCAAAGATAAATATAACTTTCTTCTTATGCACGTGAAGACGGTTTTAGTAGAAATATGCCTCCAGGCGTTGTGTTCTGCAGGCGAGCGTTAAGTGTATAACATCACTTCCGCTGGATAAACCTGTATTTAAAGCTGAACAAAGGGAAGGCCTTCAGTAATGGCGGACGTTTAGATTCAATATTCGGAGTTCAAAAAAATAAGACTTCCTGTCGTTGTATCTAAAAACATTTTGAACTGATAATAATATATCAACTCTACTTTATGGATATGTAAAAACATTGATATGTCAAAATTTGATCGTAGTGGCACTTTAATAATTACTTTTGAATTTGATTGGTTAGTTTTCCATGATTGCGTTTACTTAGCCTCGTGATTGGTTGAAGTAAAGTCAATCGTGACTCCAGTTCTAATTCGTGATTGGTTCATTGATGTTTTTACTTGCTCCTGTGATTGGCTCACTGGTTTTGGTTTTACGACACTCAATTGAAAAACGCTCTGTCCTGTAAAATGAAGTAAAGTAAATTTAACGTTTATTTAACGTTGGTAAAATAACCCCTTCAGTCTATCAGACTGTTCTCCTAGGAGGCCGACGGTGCACTCAACTTTACCCCCTTCCATGTCAGAGCTCCCGATTAAGGGAATTCAAATCTATACAAGCTACTCAGATTAGAGAAGAGTCGGTACAGATGTGCTGGACCACGGCAGGGATCGAACTCGGACCACGTGCTCAATGTGCCGTGCACTAACCCATTGTGCCACACACCTGTTATCTGTTTCTTGTGACACATTCATTTGGTGATATCTGCCGATGCCGGCTGTTATATATTTTTAGTATATACCATACTAGTGAAAAGTGCTTTTCGCGCGCTCTGATTGGCTACTCAAACATGGGATAGCCTTTGCTATTCACCTCCGAGCGAAGCAGCGATCACCTCGCGCGAGTGTTTGTCCATTTGACAGAAAATAAAATAACTATTTGGTGCTGGCTATTATTTACCTGTGTGGTATATACTAAACGCGGCTCGGTAAATATGCACAACTATTCACCTCCACTTCGGTGAATAATTGTTAAATATCTAGATTTAGATTTTTATGTAGGGAAGGTAAATATTTAGGTTATGTTTAGAAGATCAATATGAGACGGGAGCTGATTTTTAGGTAACTAAACACATAATGCCCAGAAACATTTTTACAACCAAGAGAACAACATGTACACGTTACACAACACCGTATGCCGGCATACAGCTATCTCAAAAAGGTTCTCTCGTGCATGTTACTTGTTACATGATGCATATCGCATATTGCACGCTGCTTGCGGCTTGTTGCATGCTTCATGTTGCTTGTTCCAAGCTGCTTGTTGCTTGTTGTATGATGCATTTGCATGTTGCAGGCTGCATGTTGCTTCTGATTCTGCTTCATAAATTTGTATGGTTCTTCCAGAAAGAATAAAAGTGTCCCACAATCTAAGTAAAGTAAGTAAGACCAATTTTTTTACGACACAATATTAATATTGATATTTAACATGGTGTAACTTTGAAACCATTATGTAACCAGCATAAATGTAAATGGCATAGGTAGAGATGCAACTCCTACTCCAGCGGGAAATGAGCTCTGGATCATCGCCATAAAGGTCCCTTTGTACGTGGTGTTCGTGCCGGGGGGGCTGTTGATACTACTTCTGTGTGTTATAGCCGTCTGTGCATGCGTACGCTGCAGAAGAAAGCGCAAGGGTAGGACATTTTCTTCCGTTAAAGTCAAGCTTAAATTGTATTGCCTTTATTTTCGACTAGCAGAAAACGAATCTGTTCTGCATTGCAAGCACTATGAAGGCTTCTAGTTTTAAGGAATCTGCTAGTTGTTGAATCGGAAACGGAAAAAGATGGCCACATTTGACCACAATCCCTTGCGAATCTAACACAGTTAAAAAACACGTAGAACTCCTCCATTTTCTTCAATAACAGTGTATCGACAACAGTACTTGTACTGGCTTGTTTTTAAGATTTCAAAACTCTCTACTGCGATTTATAGCGGATTTAAAGATTTTCGTACGCAATGGATTGTGGGGAAAAGTATAACTCACCATCCATATTCAGCAGTTTCAAGAGCAACCAGAAGCCTTCAATTTTATGTCAAATTTTATCCCCCGAGGCCTGCAGAATGTACAGGACAGATAATTTACAGAACAGTTTGTTGAGTGTCCGTAATTTGTAATAAGTTGAAGAATCAGAAGAAGGAACAAAGAGGCTAACCATAAGTTGTATCCTTGTTCTAACAGTGGCTAGTGAAAATGTTAATGACCACAACTGGCGTTGAAACAGCGTGACTAATCTTTACCATGTCTTTATTTTCTTACCAGTCTCCTTGTCAAAGCGAAGAAAAGAGGAAATGTAAGTCTTTAAGAATCATTATATACTACTCAATGCCACGACCAATCCGTTGCCGCTCGTTCGTTTTACGTTAGACGAGCATTAAACCATGTAGTCATTCAGGTTATTAGCGATGGCTCGATCAACACACTCAGACATTTCAAGTAAATGCAGATAGTTTCCGCAACACTGCAGACCGCACATTGTATACTAGCTAACAAATAAAGCCTGGCTGCAGCAGCTGGGGGGCACCTACAGTAACACTGCTGGGGCTAAGCGAATATAAAGCTAATAGACATCACTAGACCATCGCCCAAGTGTTCCCACCAGATATATAATAGCTTACTTAAAAAAAAAATTAAAACTAATTCAGGTACGGGTTACCTGGAATAATGATATGGGTTAACCAAGCCAGGTAACCCAATTATAGAGAGATCAGAATGGTTGGTCGGTACAAAAGCACATGAAACATATAGAGAACAAATAAAATAATACAAACATATTGATACCCGGTACAACAGCCTGGGCTCGATCGATCGAGGCAATCAATCAATCAATATTACTATCTATTATTATGCTTGATTGTTCAATTGACCGAATAAGCTATACTCATTTATCTCACTATAGATAGATAGATAGATAGATAGATAGATAGATAGACTGGTTTATTTGAGTCACTTCGCAGTAAGAAAACTGAATTGCGTAACTATTACAAATTGTGTACAACTCTAAATGATACTGAATAATATAATTAACTACTACAAAACTAGGTACTACTATGAGAACTACTATTAATAGCTAGAATTATTATAAAATATATATATGGCATTAAACGAATTCCTACATAACTACTACCGAATGTATGATAGCTATAGCCTTATAACACGTTGTAGGCATTACAACTGGAAATAATAAACGATTTAGAGAACCGTTTGGTTTTTGTGCAAGGGACCGAAAAAAGCCTTTGTTTCTGAGGTTATACCTAATATTGGAGTTGGCTTTGGGAAGGAGATGTTTCAACTTATTCTGAGGATTCTTGCTTATAGCTTGGAACTGTTTCCTAGTTAACATTTCGTGATGGTCATGAATAGAACTAATTCCTGCCTGAGCTAGTGCGTCGGTATAGCAAACCCCCGGAAAAATACAAGCCAATGCTCTCTTCTGGATACGCCTTAAGTCTTCCTGTAAGTATTTTGGGAGAGCATGGTGAAATACAGGACAAGCATAATCTATAGATGACCTTATACATACGCAATAGAAAGCTACAAGATCGTTCGTTGGAACGCGAGCACGTTTAAGCTGTACCAAAAAGTACAGTTTCCGAGAGGCTCTTTTAACAAGGTCTTCAATGTGATCATTCCATGTTAGCTTGGAGTTAATCGTTACGCCCAGTAGCTTTGTACTGGTCACGGTGCTGATGGGTTTTCCCTCAATGAAAACTGTTGGGAGAGATTCCTCCTGAGCTGAGCGGCTGAAACTGATGATAAGATCTTTGGTCTTGTCGCAGTTGAGCTGAAACAAATTCTTTTTTGACCAGTCGTGAACTTGGTCGGCTATAAGCTGCGCTTTGCTTTGCTCACCTTTGGCAATAGTCTCACACACCGTAGTGTCGTCTACGTATTTCCAAATGCTGAATGGATCTGAGATGGAGAGGTCATTTATCATGACCAGGAACAACCATGGACCCAGCTTGGTACCCTGGGGCACGCCCGAGGGGACTGCGCCCCACTCTGAAAAACAGCTCTGACCCAATTTGACCCTCTGTGATCTGCATGTGAGGAAGCTTATAACCCAGTTAATGATACTTTTAGGGATGTCCATCTGCTTCAATTTGATAATAAGCAGAGAATGATCTATTAGATCAAACGCTTTACGATAGTCAAAGAGTAAAACTCGTGATGTAGAGCCCGTACCATCGGTGTCCCCCAACCACTTATGGAGCATACTTATTAACGCCATGACGGTAGAAGAGCCTGAGATTGTCCCAAACTGATTAGGGTCGATAGTTTTAACAACAGCAGGCTTGATGTAGTCGGTTACAACAAAATCCTCAGCAACTTTAGATAAGAGAGGGCGTGAGTGAAATTGGACGGAGTTCCTTTTTTGGATCTGTGACTTGCTTAACTTTGGGAAGTGGGGTTATGTCTGCAAGTTTCCAGACTGAAGATAGTTTCTGTTCTCTGAAAGAAGCGTTCAAGATGTCAGCGACAGGTTCCACTAGGAGGTCTGCGTACTCTTTAAAGAGCCAATTAGGGAGGCCATCTGGACCCGAGGCTTTATACTTGTTTAGATGAAGTAATGCCTCATAGACGCGGTGTATGGGAACTTCTAGGAACTCCGCGTCATCTTCCAGAGTTAGACGAGCAGTACTAGAATCAAGTGGTTCAAATACTTGCAGTGGTTCTAAAAGGGCAGCGTTAATAGCATTAGCTATTTCATGTCGGGACATGTCCTCAAAATCAGGAACTGCCAGAACATTTAGCAGGTCCGTGGTTTCTTTATTGGAACCGCTCAATTTTTTAACTTCCTTCCACCATTGACGGAGGTTGACGCCTTTCAGGTCATGGACTTTTGAGGCATAGTACCTTGATTTACAGAGTTTTCTTTCCCTGTTGACCGCATTTCGGTATACCTTATATAGAAGGCCTTCTTTATTTGAATGGAAGGCAACTTGACGCAGACGTATTAGTTCTTTAAGTTTAACAGTCATCCAGGGTACATCCTTAGGGTAGACTTTGGTTGACTTCACAGGCATGATGTTGTTCATACCGATCTTCACCAGCTCCTCAAAGGTTGTGAGTTTACCCTCACAGTCATTTTGGGTGTTGATAATGGACCAATCAACATTACTGAAGTAGCGGCCGAGTGACATTTTGCTACTCTCCTTCATAGCTAGACTAGGTTACAATGTTTCATTTTGCTTGCATGTAATGCACATTACAGTTATATACAGACTATAAGCTTTATTTCATCACTCTAACACACAAAATGCGCTTATTTACCACAACTCCGCTTTGAATACAACCCCAAAAATTCCGCTAAGACAGCAGCTAAAATGATCACTCCCCTTGCAGTTCACTTAATCACTTTTTTTCTCTTTCATTTTTCTATATCAAAAGAGGACTGCCAACAAGTCCTAGACAGATCTCTGCAGACGCAATGTCGACGAAGAAAATGTCATCCCATTATGCTCATAATGGCGAGGTAATAAGCGGCGAATCACAGGAACAGACGACTCCTTCGATCGTGGTCACCATTGACAGGGGCAATACAGGTACCGAGCTACAACAGTTCACCACCAGCACCGAGGTTAATGAAAATGATCGTCACAGGAACCTTACCGTCCCCGAGTTCAACTACGTACAAGATAATGTATCGGAAGAAGGTATAACGTGGAGGAGGGAGGAGGGAGGAGGGAGGAGGGAGGAGGGAGGAGGGAGGAGGGAGGAGGGAGGAGGGAGGAGGGAGGAGGGAGGAGGGAGGAGGGAGGATGGGGAAGGGGACAAGATAAATGGAAAAAGGTAACTGGGTAATCCTCTACGGAAAAAGAAATGTTGCAGAGAATAACGTTTTCCAAGGAGTTTTCAAAACTAGTCCACACTTTTATCTCATTAGGTATTCTTTACATCCATGATGAAAGTGCTTCACTTTATCTTCTTTTTTTCCGATCACCACCCAATCTTGTTCCCAGATCTCGCATTATTTTTGCCAAAAAAAATGCGCGGGCTCTGGGAACGAGATTGATCAGCAGTTCATTAAACACATTTAGAAATTCCTTCATCTTCTGATATTCGAGCCGTAGGATACTTCAGTATTCATTACCTCTTAGTTGAATATTCACGTGCAGTTTTCTCTTCACGGAAGGTGATTATGATTCTGTTCACGGAGTCACATTGACTCCTGATCCACCTGTGGCAGAAGACAACATGAACAGCGACCAAGCGGATGATTATACTCCCGAGCGTCCACCACCACCCGTCCATTATAATGAACCTCAATCGTCTGGTGAGGGGTATAAGATGTCTCCTCTCTCGAGTGATACTCCAGCTCCGGCCCAAGGACCGCAGGTTGAGCCACTTTATGCTGAAGTGAATAAGTCGAACAAGGTATTCACGATTATAAACTATTAAATATTTTCTTTCACGCGTGATTGGTTGAATGCGTCACGTGACCCGATATTTTCTCTCCGAAAGCGGGGAATATCAGCGAATACACCCCCTGTGAGCGTAAAAGCGCGCGTCAAAGAAATATTTGACGGATGATAACCTGAACAATAACCTACATTGTGGCGTCGAAATATGCCCTGATATATGTCCTTGGACATTACCTGATCCACGAAGCTCAGAAATATCAGGGTATATTTCGACGCCACAAATAGGTTGTTGTATTTAAAGTCCAATTCACAGTTCTTGAAAGGTAGCCTCGCATGGAGGCTGGAGTTGACCCTGCACTGATACAAACCCTCTTTCTATGAATATGGATAGATTTTGATTATCATGCTAACTAGATACAAGCCATGGAGGATGGAGTTGACCCTGCACTGATACAAACCCTCTTCTATGAATATGTATGTTTTGTTTATCATGCTAACTAGATACGAGCCTCTAACTAAGCTCTCCAACTCTAGCCTCGATGTCACCAAAGGCTTGGTTACCTTTCAAAATGTCGGTCAAAAACTATGAATTGGACCGATTGGACAAATTGAATGAAATATTTTCATGAAATCTTCACGCTTTGTTAGTTTTGAGCAGCGAGTCAAATGGCTTTATTTGTGTTCTTTGCTAGTTTAACTCAGTTATAGTTGTTCAAAACGCAACCTCTTAGTTGATTCATAGTATGGTGTCCTGAGATAAACTAAATCGTCAAATCTAATCGCAAATCGCAATTTATGCAGCCGGATATGACAGATAAACATTTTCCTGTTCTCTACTGATAAATGCAAACGGTGCAAAATGCTACTAGCATGACGTATAACAGTTTCAATTCGATGTTTGTTGTTTTGGTGGAGCAAAATTACTGTGGTATTATCTTTTTCACTTCATAGAAGAGCAAATACTTACAAGTAGTGTATGCAGACTTGGCCAATTTTGAAGACCAGAACACCAAGAAGCAACCTCCATACCAACCTACTCACTATGCAGTCCTCGCCAGCCTGCCTGTATCACCAAGGGATATGTGTCCACTGGACGACAATAAGTAGCACAGAGTTTAACCTACTCTTCAGGATCTCTAAGCTTCGGGCTCCCTGTGTATACAACAACGAGTACTCAATGATGGGAGAATAGGATTCCACCAAAGGAATCCCGGTTTCCTTTTCTCATTTGTGCTGGAGATGACTCGAGTTAGACTAAAATGCTAGAAATGATAGTCTTATCATTGTCCCATGCAAAATCGGAGATCCAAATCGGAGATTTGAAATGTCCGTACGTGTAAAGTGTCTAGCGGCTGCCGGCCATGCAAGCCTGAAATAAATTACTTTAATTTTCAATAATGTTTAGCCAATGATATACATAACAAGAGCCCATCTGGGCTTTCACTCGGGCCACATGAGATTGAAGATGAAATACACTTTCATTTGAAATCCTCTTAGTAATAACCAAAGGGAAGAATTATTAGCTGAATTTAGCAGTCTTTAGGAGTGGCCGGTAGCGCGGTGACTTTCATTCTCTGCTCCCCTAGTATATATACATGTATGTAATTTAATATTTTTGTTTTCTCGTAAACACTACTTATTCATGCAACACACGTTTACAATTTAGTCTGTTGTTCTGTTATACTGCAGGTTCCAGTCGTAAACAGTCCGAATTTGACCAAAGTGAAACGATCGAGCTGCTCGCGTCCGTAGATATATATTTCTTCGTTATGCACTTTTGACATGATATAATTCTTCAAATGGCACCATTGTTTTATTTCTTATGTTTAATAATACAGTTCTCAGCTGTAAAAAAAATTGAACATTCTATGGAAGATTTCTTGTCCTAAAATTGCTATCTTGTTTAAGATGCTACGGTCCTTTCGGCATCAGGAATTTTTTAAACGGGAGTTTTCGTACAGTATTTCAAGCTATGCTGTAGCGCGAGTTCAGTTAAGCCACAAATGTCCGTGAAACTAATACCGTGTTCATTATTATCGGTTTTCTCTATGGGTTCTCATGTATTCAATAATTACTTCTGGAGCTTCATATGTATGTCGATTGGTCACAATGATTTCCTCTTTCAGTTTTTCCCTTTAGTTTGGACATTAGAGATATATCCTTGGAGATTTCGTACAGTTTAGCGACCGTGTGTCGAAAGTAGAAACGTTCGCTTGTCACGAAAGTACGTAAACAAACTGTCACAAGCGGTTTCATAGCAGCTCGATGTTTGATTCCAGTTCCTAGAACATAAACTTATATATGGATATGTATAAAGTACAGCCCATGCAGTTCCTTCGATTCAGATCATTCACATTACGTTTCCCGGGTATTTTTCAAGTGAGAACAAGGTTGGTTTCAGAATATTGAGCGCCATTGTTATAGTTCCAGAATAATTTATGGTCAATGTTGGTAGCCGGGTCCTATAGCTGGCTTTGATCGCTTTGATCAGCCTTGTTTCAGGTCCGTTAGAAATTCAGTGTAGATTAATTGAACACAGCAATGAAGTCATGCAGTACTTTAAATTTCCCTCACCTTGTACTGTGTTGATATTCCAGTTCCTTGGCATATCAAAGTGTCGGTATAGATTAATGTAGTGTTAATATTTTGAATCCGTTAATTTGTATAACCAAGATGTACATGCACAGTGTCGCAACTCACACAAGATACGCCGATTACGGGTATCTAGAAAACTCAGACCTTGTTTCTCTTCAGCCAGGTCATCTTACTGTTTGTAGTTTCGGTATCTGTATGTACAGCGAAAAGCAGAATCCAGTACAGCGAGCAAGCCAACATAATTCACTCGGTTGTTTACAAATTATGGTGAGTTGATTTGACTCAGTTCTCTGTTCAACTTCAACTTCGCTGGTGTCGTCACCGCGCCGACAAATTAAACAGACCATGTTTGACTTAAACCACCACGATGCACACGTGTAGTATTTAAAAAGCTTCTTCACAACGCACACTGAAATATTCATATCCATGTATTTCTCTTCAGCCTTCAGGTATGATTTATAGCATCTTGACCATTTGCAGTTTTGGTATCGGCAAACCTACCCTGGATACCAGAGGCTCGAAATCGTCGGGGCGAGCGAAGCGAGACCAGCTGAAGTACGAGTAGCGAAGCGACGAGCCTCTGGCCGCCCGAGTTGAGGATTTGAGATTTGAGATTTGAGATTTGAGATTTGAGATTTGAGATTTTGAGATTTTGAGATTTGAGGTTGAGATTTTCGTTTCTTCCGGTACAGAAACTGTACCTCGTCCCTGATTGGTTGATTGAGTTGTGGCCATGGAAACTGAGGCATTCGGATCAAAGGAACATTTTGATTGGCTTTCATCTTGAGATCGTGTTACAAACCGGTTCACGAGTCTTGACAGATTATACACAAACGTTAATGTTTCACAGTGCTGTACAATTTGAGTTCGCCTCGAAATAAACGAGTTGAAGTCTGTTCATGTTCTTGAAGCGGCGTGATGTCTTCTCAGTACGGCCTACTGGCTAAGGAAAATCGCTGATTTTCCAACTCACACCTGGTATTTGCTTCTTCCTTCACGTTCGATCATCCAAAACGAGTAATTGTACTGGTGGTTTGCCCTCTATATGCCCTGATCATAACAGAGCTAGAACGAGGAATCAAAGCATGCTCGGAATCAAAGCAGGGTACGGCAAACCGAACAGCACAATTCAAATATGCAGCGAGCAAGCCAAGCATATTTACAAGAGCGCCAGTTGAAATATCCTGAGCCTGTTGGAAGGCTTTCGCACGAGTGAAGTTAAATAAAACATTAAAGTGCTTACATTTGAGACATGGGACTCCAAATTAGAGAGAAATTTCCTCACGGGTCGACTATCTTGATTTACTGTATTAACTTCTGTAAATAAATTAACCTGGCGAGTGTTACGTGACCAGCACAGTGCAATCTGATTGGTGGTGAACTTGCAATTAAATACAGTACATGGGTCAAAGGTCATATTTTGTTGCACTGAACAACAGGCAGCCCGAGTAATAATGATTGGTCTGCTTCGTCAAGTGATTACAACGTGGCATAGGAGAATCCCGTTCCTAACCCAACCAGCCTTCGCTGCATGCAATAGGCCTTTTGCAGGAAACAGTCACGTACTGATATATCACTCTTCGATAATGTCTTGAATGAATTGATCTCGTGCCGATCACATGGGAAAGGCTTCACTGGAAGGCAAACAAACTTCAAAATGTATTTTTAGAAAGATAGACAATCGATTGGAGGTGGAAAATGACATTTATAAACAGGTTTTGCTAATAACACTACCGATCTAGTACAAGTGCCTTGAATACAGTGTATTTTGACAAAACTGAAAAACGGTTTTCACATGAAATTACTATGAAGTAAAGTTTGGTTCCTTTATTTCTTGTTAACACATGAGAATGGACCATTTGGCCGATAACGCCGCCATGTTGAAATAACAAGTTTATGGGATGCCGAGGGGGCAAAAAATTAGGTTCAGCGAAGCGCAACGAAAAATTGTAACCTCGTTCCCAAGGGTCTTTATTACATTTACATTTACTCTGTTTTACCACTCGAAGGTGGACGGAGATCCTCAACAGGCTTAAAGTGCCACTACGATCAAATTTTCACATATCAATTTTTTCTCATATACGTAAAGTAGAGTGGCTATATTATTACCAGTTCAAACCGTTTTTCGATACGACGACGGGAAGTCTTATTTTTTGAACTCCGAATCTTGAATTTTACATCCGCCATTACGCGAACCCGTTCCTGTGGGCGATGAATTCCTGGTCATTTTTTAGCGTACGTGACGTCATACACTTAAGGTTATCGTATACCTTCAGGGTACTGTTCCGGATAAAATTAAGTAGCGTCTCGAATATTCGTCGTATTTAGATAAATTATACCTCATTTAAAGCTTATAAAATTGGCTACAACGATATACCTAAGGTTTGTAATTTTGATAAAAGTGCGATTTTTAAATAAACTTCTTTTCTGAACAAGCGAGTTGGTTTCCAAGAGCCCCAACTCCACGGCAATTTAATGAATTGAAGATCTGTTTGCTTTTCTGGACTCCCACAGAGCTTGTTTACGAAACCATGTCGGCGATTGTGGAAATTCGAAGCCGTTCTGAAGATATTTTGGTCTTCGTGAAACTGCTAACGCGCAATCCAAGTATAGATGCGGGAATCGATCTCAGCGCCTCTCTTTTAAAAAAAAAAAAAATCGCCGGCATTCTTTTTTTAGCTGATATAATTGCGAACAATCTGTGAAAATTTGAAGTAATTCGCACAAATTCGCGTCGAGTTGGAGCTTTTTTCAAACTATGTTTAGAACGAAAATAGAAAGTCAAGAAAACGCTCTGAAAAGTTTTAGCCGGCCGGCGAGACTATGGTTATATCGTTAGGAATTATTATTATTATCATATAATAATAATAATAATACTTTATTCCAATACACCATCATTTGTACCTAGGAAATACATACATAATATTAATCTAATCGAGGCAGCTACATGTACAATCGTTAAAAATAGTTGTTACATCATATATATATTTTGCCGTAAGTTTCACAATAGAATCATCTGTCATCGATAGGCAATACATAAACAAATCTCTGTTGCCAAGGAAACCGAACGAGCTATTAACCTTTAACAAGTTACTTCGGAAATTATCTCTGACAACTACTAGTTTACTATTATTGCAATCGGAGAACTGAATAGTGTACCTCATCACCAACTACGTTCGAATTACAAATTGTGCATACACGCGAGTCATGGGCGACATTTGTGTATCGACCAGATTCAACGGGAAATTTATGTGCAGATATCCTAAGCCTTGTCACCGCTTGACGATGCTTAACATTTGAGATTCGAGATAAATAGTTCTCAAAACCTATTCTTCGTTTTACAAGATTGAATGTTCGCAGTTTACTACTCTGTTGAATCTGATCAGCCCATGCAATATTATATTGTCTGTATAATTCAGACTTTAGATATTTAGCGAGGAACCTAATGTTATTACTGTTATTAGTAGGTGTTATAACGATATCCTTTAAAGGCTTGATATTACACATTTCTAACAGGTAATCAGTGAATTTAATACCCTGGATACACACATGTGCAGCTTTCCCAACTAATTCGTCTTCATATAAAGAATCTTTTACACGTAACCAATATTTGATCACCAAAATAGAAATGTGTACCATCAACGGTACTCTGCCCAGTTCCGCATATACCGCTAAATTAGTGGACTTGCAATGCACCCCTAAAATCCGCTTGCAGAACTTCAAATGCAGTTTTTCTATGTCGGAGACTGCACTGAAAAACTTACTCCTGAACATGTGGAGACTATTTATTCTTCCTAAAACATCAGTACACTCCCCAAACCTCACACCCATATAGTAGTACTGGCGCCGGACACAAGCGTTGAGAATAGTTTCAAAAACACTTTGATCGGTGTATTATCTAAATTAGAAAAACTCCGAAATATACTATGATATGCACGTAACGCTTTATTGTACAATGCCTTTCGAGCAAGTTTGAAGCCGCCACCATAATGGAACGTTATTCCTAAGTATGAATACTCATCAACGCATTTTAACAAATCCCCATCAAGATACCAATTAGAGTTAATGTACGAACACCGTTGGCCTCTGGTACCGAAAATTAAAACTTTGGACTTTTTCAAATTAACCTTCAGTCTCCATTTTTTGGCATAACTTCCGATCCTCCGTAGGCAATTGTCACAGTCAAAACTTCCCACAACAACACGTGTGGCTACTTTTCCCATACAAACCTTCACGCGAACTAACATATGTAGTAAGAAAGTGTACCATTTTCCCGCTTTGAAAAGCAAACAAAACGTTTTGAATAGAAATAATCGTTCAAGTTTGTGCATTGTATACTGATTGTACAGGACTAGCAATTTAACGAACCACAAAGCTGGCATTTCGCTACATTCAAGCCTTCTAGTTGAGTACCAAGAATACGGTTTGTAATTCTCTTCAAGCTAGTCAAGCCTCATGCAAGGATGGTTTGTGTACGTTTTGAGGACAGAAGCTTCTCCATAATTGTTTGTATCACATGGAATAGTTACATATCCTCACTGCATACCTATTACCTCGTCACGGGAATTAAGTTATGGGAGGTGACCGCGACTGCGAGGCAATAGGCATGCGTGCGCATGCTAAGCTACTAATATATCGCCACCATATCAATGATTTGCAAGAATCTGGTTTGACATCGACTGTAAGAATGTATGCAGATGACACTAGTTTAACTGCCGTTGCAGAGGATCCCATGACACTTGAGGTCAAATTAAACACTGATCTTGAAAAGGTTCAAAATTGGCTTCGTGCTAATAAGCTTACTTTGAACACAAAAAAGACCAAGTATGTTATCGTGGGCAGTCGGTATCGGCTAAACCATTTAAACCATAATTTTGATGTCAGTGTTGGTGACCAGCAACTCAAGAGAGAGACGAGCTATAGATATTTAGGCGTGGAGGTTGACGAGGCACTAAGTTGGCGGAGTCATACCGATACTATATGTAGAAAGGTGTCTGCTGGCTTAGGGGCCATAAAACGAATCCGCCACCTTGTGCCTCGCCAAACCCTGCTAAAAGTACATGAAGCTCTAATACTTCCCTACTTTGATTACTGCAGTGAGGTATGGGGTTGCATGGGTAAAGGCCAATGTGACAGACTCCAGAGGCTTCATAATAGGGCTGGTAGGCTCATTACTTCTTCTGATTACAATATTAGATCTGCCGATATTATACAGAGCCTCGACTGGGACACTCTTGAGATCAGACGCACAAAACAACTTGCAGTTAGTGTTTTTAAATCAATGAGAGGCCATTATCCTTCAGGAATTAGAGAGCTTTTTCAAGCTACATCCAGCATACATCACCATAACCTGAGGGGTAGTGATAATAATATGTTTATTCCAAGACCTCGCACTGAAGCTGCAAAGCGGGCTTTTAGTTATAGAGGGGCTGTTTTGTGGAGTGACCTACCGGATGATTCTAAATCCATGACGAATATAAATGCCTTTAAGGATACCTTGGACTTCAGATAAACAGCAGCTGTTGATTGTTGTATTGGATTACAGACTTTTTATTGAATTTATTAAAGTTATAGATTAGTTAGGGTGCTTTCCATAGTGTAGTAGTATGTAGTGGTTTTCCTTTGACGGCTCGCTGGAAGAGCATTGTAATTATTATAATGAATGCGATACTGTTATATTTAATAAAGCTTATGATGATGATGATGATGATGATGATTAAATAACGTAGATTCTTCCTCCTCGGCTGCTTCTGGCGATGTGATTGAAGGACGAAAGCAACGCTCTATATATGGGCATGATGGCCTGTACTGCGCAGACTCAGTGTGCCAAGCTAATTATGTATGCAGTGAGGTTAGTTACATATCCTCACTGCATACCTATTACCTCGTCACGGGAATTAAGTTATGGGAGGTGACCGCTCCTCCACCTGCATTACGCAGCTACCTATGTCGTAATGGCTAACGCACATAAGAGAACGCAGAGAAATCACACCCTAGTCTCCCATTACTCAGAATTTTATTATCCTTTCCGGGGGACATACAGTCGATATCTTGTGCAAGGACGTAAATCACACCACTGGCGACAGATTATCTGGGTGGAAAACTGGGGTTGGCGCCAGATATACGGCCCCTGGGAGCACGTTCTCCAAAACTGCCAGATTTCCTGACGCATCTGACAGTTGGGTATACCGTCTGGCGACATCCCCGCTTTTCCAGCCCAAGTATTGGGTAACTTCTGGCTGTGAACAGCCTAATAACTTTAGGGTGTTAGACAAACCCACTCTGAAGCTGTGAGGTGTCTCTCCTGTATTTATTCCTGCCTCCTTAAGGTATTTGCGCAATCTATTATTCACAGCCGTGCCCAAAAAAGGCCTATCACTTACGTCTCTTCTACAGTTTGTTGCCCTAAAGAAATATCCTCCTGCTAAAGGGATGTCCAAAAGAGAGCAAACTAAAAGATAATACCTTATCCATGCTACAGGGCATACATCCTGCTCAGTGAACTTTATCAAAGGGAAAGAACGAGTTGCCCCTGACCGTAAAGTCTTGGTGAACGTAAAAGTTAACAAATAGCCCTCTCGATCCTTAAACTTGGAAACTTTCCCTGACAAAAGGCGACCAAGGTCAGAGGCTCTACCGCCGGTAAAGAAATCTACAACGAAGAATGTTGCATCCCGGACTAATATATACTTATCGATTCTAGAGAGTGATGAACTAGCATCGAGACGGCCTCTGATGAAACTGATAAGTTGCTTGAATTTCTGGAAGAGCATGGGTACCGCCTGGGTAGGCACGACCGCTTGGCCCGCCTGTTCCTCCTTTATAAACTTGAGATAACTCTTAACCCGAGGGTGCGCGACCGGGTTAGAATCATTAAGACGCCCTAGGTTATTAAAAATAGCTCTAAGGCGACCTAAAAATGAATCAACTGAGCCTGCTGCTAGGTGTTTAGGACATTCACAAACGGATAGAGAGCACAACGGTAGATGCACAACTGTTCTACCTGAATTGTCTTTGTAAACAAGAAACCTAATTACGTCGTCCGCTGTACAGGACATAAGTGTCTTAAACTTTGAAGTGGATGCCAAAAAACAAGACAGCTGTTGCTCTAGCGCGTCTTTTTGTCGTTGATATGACCTAGTACTAACGCAGGCTTCAAATTCTTGCATCCTTCTCTGAATTGCGTCCCCATCGACATCAGAAACAGGTGTGCTATTGTTCACCATTCCTGACTGCGTCCCACATGCCTGGCAATAGCAAGCGTCTGCGTCATTGGTATATAGGCAGGATGGACAACGTTTTGCCGGTTTCCAAACGCGAGCAATCTGGAAAGTAGGAACACATTACAGCTTTCTATTAACAGATGCAGCGGAATGCGTACAAATCCCATTGTAATGTTCTAAGGCACCAACTACCGTGAGAGTCCTTTGTGGGAAACCACAGGAGGGAGTGCTCGCCCTTGCGTCCTAACAGCATCTTGTCCACCGTAAGGGACTTGACTAGTGCCCACCAGAAACGCCTGGGGGTGAGGTCGGGCACCACCATTGTAAACGCGCCATGATATTCTTGGTCAAAAATGTATCTGAGAAGCGGCGCTATCAACACAAAAGGCGGGAAAACGTAGATGTTGTGACCCGAAGGGATGTTATGTGCGAACACATTCACGCCGTACGAACCGGGTGTGGAACACGGGGTAAAGTGGGGTAAACACTGTCCGAAGCGATCCGTCTGGCAATTGCTGTCGAGTGCCATGAGATCGAAAGTGTGAGGCCCGAATTGTTGTTCAATTCTATCCCAGGCATCTTTTGCTAACTTACAATCAAGTTCTGAGAGCCTTCTGGATGGTTCGTCCGCTGGATTGTCACAGGAGGGGATATACTGAACACTGATGCTGAAATTAAATCTCCTGCAGCAGTTGAGGATTTCCTTCATAACGCTGTTAACCTTAGGGCTCTTACATCCCTCATTCTCCAGGGCAGACTTCAAAACCGTGCTGTCCGTATGAACGTCTACTCGAGCCGAGCCGATCTCGCGTCGAAATGCCATGAGAGAGCGCAGAAGTGCACGCGCTTCAAGAGTGTTAATGTCGTCGGACATATCCGCAGGTTGCCAATAATCCCGGCATTCCGAGCTCCTACCGTCCTTCAGCAACTTCCCTCCCCAGGCCCTTGTAGAGGCATCACAAAACAATGTGACTATGACATGGCGCTCAGCTCTCCATGGAAGGACATCCGTCCACTGGTCTAAGAAACGCCAATGCTCGATCTCAGCACGCAGACTTCCTACAATCTTGATGGTTGGCTTACTTATGCCTGAAGTACACGAGATTGACCTGAAAACCTCACGGACGTATAACTTGCACCCTGGAATTGCAAGACTAAACGAAATAGCCTTCCCCGCAAACCGTTGTAGAGTCTTGATGGTTACGGATGGCGTACGGAGGATGTCCTCTCTAAGAGTTACAAACTTGCTCTTCTTGTCCTGGGGGACTAGGAAGGCCTGACGATTTGAATCACAAACAAATCCCAGGAAACGAACTGTGGTAGACGGGTGGCAGTGCGACTTTTGTATTCCAATAAAATAGCCCGCCTGAATGAGGAGGTAGCACATGATGTACGCCGCTGCTTCCGCACGTACGACACAAGGAGGTAAACTACGAGGAACTGGAGCAGTTAACAGTTGCCCGACATGCCGATCGTCGATGTATTGGGAGACCGGGACTCCATACGATCGAGCTGCCCCGGACACCGCGAGGCCAAGTTTATGATAAACGAACGCGCTCGCTTTCCAACCGAACGGCAATGTACGGAAGACGAAATATACGCCATCAAACTCAATACCAAAGAAAGTTTGAGAAGATTCATGTAGTAACACATGCTGGTAACCGTTTTTATCGTCAAATGTTGTTTGATAATGTCCTGGCAACACATAGCGCGGCAGATCACACAAATGATCTAACTTGAAGGGTAGATCCCGGATCCAGAGGTTGAGGTAGCGCTCATCGTGGCACAAACGAGGCTTGCTAGGCTCGACAGTAAGTGGGAGGACCAAATGCGGGGGGTCAACTTCGCCGACCACACCCCAGACAGAAAGTACCCCCGTAGATACCCACTCGAGTATTGTATCCGCTATGAAACCACTGAATTGTTTGCAGGTATGTGCGTTCTTAATGATTATAGGGGGGGGGGGGGGACGCAGAGTCAAAGACCATCCCCTTAAACCTGCCTTTAAACGGCTTGAAAAAATCATGGATTTTTACCCCTTCTCTAACAATACGCAATAGGTAGACTTCTTTGCAAAAGTAATCGGCCAAGAGCTGTTCCCACATTGCCATGTGAAGGTGAATATTGCCTGCCTTGAAGAACGTAGGGTCGAGAAACCGAAGCTGCGCGAGGCTAGCCAGGCTTGGCTGCAATACTACTAATTCTGGGGATACCAAAGGACCAACGAAGGGCTGAGCTCCCTGTGTGATGTGTCTGATAGGTATGTCACCTATATTGGTATCTGTAACAGCCATATAGACTTTAACTGCGAATGAGGGGGAATTTGCCTATAGACAAATGAAAACAAACAATTGTAAACCCCTAAATCAAGAATAAGCCAAACACAGGGAACCCAACCCTTCGGTGATCCAGGATCCGGACTATGTCCGTAGAGACGTAAAGAAAGCCTCCCCGATCACCGAAGGGAGGGGTAAAGGACCCTCCAACGAGAACACGGCGGGCACAAAGAACGTCAAAAACGGCATCAATAAACGTGACCAAATAATTGAAATTAGCACCATTTCATTACTTATAGTTTACATTTGAAGAAATGTTGGTGACTTGGTAACAAAATGAAACTACATATTTTAGGTGTTTTATGTTTGTATGATGACGTCGTTGTGACGTCATAAGCGATGCCTCCTTTTTTGGTGAAATTCCCCCTTTAATAAACGTTACAAACAGACTACACCACCAAAAGGCCTTCGTTACACACATTCATTTGGTGAAAATTTGAACATTCTACGACGATTACAGCCAAAGTTATAGAGGAATGACTGTTGCTATGACGTCACATTTAGTGACGTCAGGAGTCGTACCTAAATAAGACTGCCTATTGTTAAAAAATCAAGAAAAGAAAACAATGTGACTTTTCTTTGCCAGACTAGTACATTTCATCATTAAAACTCGAAAATCACTCAAAGGCTTTTTTCTAAGGGCATGTATAAAATAATATGACGTCATAATGACGTTGCCGAAAATATGACTTCCATTTTAAGCCGGTTATGGACAAAAAAAAATCGAAATTCTAAGAACATACGATTTTAGCCACCAACGTATTTTATGGCTCGACAAAATGTCATGCAAGAGTATTTAAAACTCTGAAAGATGAATGAAGCGATATTTTCATAAATGCTTTTGTGTTGTTTATTTCCCGCCATAATTTGGCGGGAAAATTAGCAAAATTCAAACTTTCATAACTTTTGATTTCCTTAACCAATCGAGATCGGGTTTTCGTTTCCTTCATTCTCATCACGAGGAGATTTTAACAATATACGACATTCCGTTTTTAGAGGTAATGAACAGTTATAAGAAACGTATTACAAATGGACAAATGACGTCATTGTGACGTCATAATAGTACTAACATAGCTTAAATTATCAGGTTATATTCCTTTTACGATTCTACACCAACCTACCAAAATTCAATCGTCTGCGTTGAAAACTTTTTAAAATATATAACTCATGCCGTTTTTATGGTCGTTTGTGCCCACCGTGGAATAACAACAAAAGTAATTATACACATTTATTTACTGACTATAGCGTATACATGTTATGGAGGGAAAGTTGCATAAACAAGAACCCGTCTATTCCAGGAAGATAGAGTCGCACAAAGTGAGAACGCCTCGTCTACGGCTTAATGCCGTTGAATGATGACGGATCGTGATAGTATATATGATTTATTGGCCATGATAGCGTACAAGTGTTATGAAGAGAAAAATTACATTAACAAGACGTCTATTCCCGAGGATGTGGCCACATTAATTGAAAACGCACAAGGATTACATTCCGCCGCTACCACGGCCCATGCCGCCTCTTCCGTGAGATTGGTAGCCCATACCGCCCCTTCCGTGAGACCGGTAGCAGTATCTAGCAATATGCCCCCACCCATTACACTTATAACACTGTGTAGACCGCTGATAAGGGCTACTATTCCCTCTACGAGCACGACCACGATCGGCAAACCGGGCTTGGTGGCTCGAGCCCTTCAAGATTGACGAGGCTTCCTTGGCCATTTTTGCTCTTATTGGGTCCCCTATCAGGCCGACCATCAGTTGCTGTAGTTGGTGGTCGTCCAGGCTTGAGACCCTAGCGTTCACCTCGTCTAACACGGCAGAATACTCCTCTGATTTGGCATGAGCTTGCGACCTCGCTAAACGCACCAACGTGTGCAACAGCTCCAGGGCTTCCTCCCGGTCAAACATGTTTGGAGACCTATTAAGATGTCTCCTCAAACTAGCCAACGCTGCAGTGCAACTTTCTAGAGCCCTCTCTTGCTCCATTGCCTGTATCTTGCCCTCCAATACTTCAATGCGCCCAGGCTACGATATAGAAAATAAAAACACATGTGCCTAGTTAAGTCAACCGCACACAACGTTTGAATACGAGATTATCTGTGGATTTTTTTTTTTTTTTTTTTTTTTTTTTTTTCGTATACACTGTTCCTCCCGCGTCTCTGGGCCGCTTTCGTGGTAAAACACGGTATCTCTCGTATACACTTTTTCTCCCGCGTCTCTGGGCCGCCTTCGTGCGGGAACACGGTATCTCTCGTATATACTTTTCCCCCCCGCGCCTCTGGGCCGCCTTCGTGTCGAAACACGGTATCTCTCGTATACACTCTTTTTCCCGCAACCCCTGGCCGCCTAGCACAGTATAGCTGGTATGCACTTTTCCACCCGCGTCTTTGGGCCGCCTTCGTGCCAAACACACGTCCCTAGATCCCACTTAATTTCCCTAGGGTCGGGGCCCCTTTATACCCTGGAATGTGGCATGTGCAGTATACCGTATTACCCAGTGATGAATTAAACACGAGACAACAAACAAAATAGCGTAATAACGAAAGCCGAAGGCATGAGTCTATGAACAAGAAAGATAAGTAATACCCTATAACCCAACGATGTGGCCGAAAGCGGATACTGACAGAAATACAATGCGTGACTAAACGTGGTATAGCGTGGAAGATGAACAAAATAGCGTAAGAAAAGCTAACAAACGAACTTACTAATTTGTAATGACCAATGATACGGCTGAAAGCATATACCTAAAATAGAAGGCGGGAAAGTAACGAGGTGTGAAGAGAATACAAATTGCGCCATCCAAATCGAACTGATGCAAATAGATTGTACAAAGCTAAAATGGAACACAACAAACGCAAAGGATTGCAAGAAAACCACGCCAAACTAAACTAATATGGAAGAACATTGAAAATAGGTTGCACCGAAACTGAAGCGGAAACCCAAAAGTCTAAGCAGTGAAGGAAACCACGCCAAACAAAACCATGGTTAAAGAAGACAAGCAAATAGCGCTAAAATTTAACAAGTCAACTGAAACTAAACTGGGGAATAGTAGATTGAAAATAGATTGTACCAAAACGGTAATGAAACCTAGAAGTGTAAAACAATGAAAGAGAACCATGCCGAATAAAATGTATGTGTTAACGGTCAAAACGGAGCATTCTATGTAACTAACAGAGTTGACCGGCGCTATACTCTAGAACAACAGAAAACTTGAAACCATACAAGGGAAACCACAGGAAGGGCAAGACCAAGACCCACTAACAGGGCCCCAGGATTAACGAGTTCAAAATCTCAAATAACTCGACATATATACCTGATCTTGTTGCACTACTGGCGACGCAGGTTCTGGCGCTTGTACAGGATCTGGTGCTTGTACAGGAACTGGTGCTTGTACAGGATCTGGTGCTTGAATTGGAGCCACGATATCGGCCGGTAGTGGCGCAATGGCTACGGGAGCAGGGGCTGGAGGGATAACGGGATTGCGTCTTGCGGCCATGATGCTTGTGGCGATATATAAGTGGGCCAAAATTGAAATTAAATAACGTAGATTCTTCCTCCTCGGCTGCTTCTGGCGATGTGATTGAAGGACGAAAGCAACGCTCTATATATGGGCATGATGGCCTGTACTGCGCAGACTCAGTGTGCCAAGCTAATTATGTATGCAGTGAGGTTAGCCGGTAAGACCGTACTAGTATAGATTGACCGAAAAACAAGCGGCTACGTTTGCTGAGAACATAGTTTATCATAAATAACTCATATTGCTGTTTCCTATAAACAGATAAACCTATCGATGTAGTCATTATGCCTTTTAATTTACTGCTAATTTTATTTTCAAGACAATAAACCACAGAAGAAACCACCAATATTATTTCATGAAGTACCTTGTTTCAGTTGTTTGTGTGTCAAACAGAAACGGGGGGCGCGAAGTTTGGTTCTGTGGCATGATAGCCACTGTAAAAGCTGCAGATCAGTCAAGTTTCAATATATTTTTTTAGTCTCTAGTAAATTCTTATCATTCACGATTTCATGTTAGACAAGAGAGCGATTTAATTTTATAGCAATTACATTGTATTTTAGAATGTAGATTCGCCGGAAAATCTATTGCCGGGACACAGATAATTCTCGATCTCTCTCATTTACGAACTAGCAATCCGGGTTTCACTTACCCTGGTTCCAGAGGGGCTCAGGTACGAATATACTGTAATGTGCCGCGATCGAAAGAGTTTTGATTCCCCGAAGGAGTTTTGTTTTGCGTGACGACCGTTGAGCCCCTCTGGCCGCTCGAATAGCCAACCTCAATCTCATGCCATAGCCTCGCTTTTATGTTTACAAGTCTAGTCAAACTGGTTTCGACTCAGCGGTTAATTTGCATGTCACTTTCACGTGGTGAAGTCGTGTGTGATTCAAAACATAACTGACATGCCGTTGTCGGGATTTGTGAAGATAAAGGAAAATTCTCCTCGATTTACTTCGTCGGGTTTGATGTTTGGATCTCCCAATGAGCATGCTTTGATTCCTCGTTGTCCTAGCTCTGTTATGTGGGAGTAAATCAGGGCATATAGAGGGCAAACCACCAGTACAAGTTCAAAATGTGTGTAAAATAGCTTTTTATCATATCCGCAATATAGCTAAGATTAGGAACTGCCTTTCCCAGAAGGATACCGAGACACTAGTGCATGCTTTTATATCTTCTAAACTGGACAACTGTAATTCATTGCTTACAGGACTTCCTACTTATCTGATAGATAAACTACAGAGAGTGCAAAATGCTGCAGCGCGCCTGGTCACACGCACCCGAAAGTTTGATAGGATAACGCCAATTTTGAAGCAACTTCACTGGCTACCAGTTAAAGAACGAATCTCCTATAAAATACTTCTGCTGACCTACAAGGCTCTTAACGGCATGGCACCTCATTATATTTCTGACCTCCTCGATAAATATGTACCTGTAAGAACTCTTCGCTCCTCGAATAAGCATCTTCTTAAAGTACCATGCTACCGCCTAAAGACGTATGGAAGCCGCGCGTTTCAAATTACAGCTCCTACTCTTTGGAACTCGCTTCCTATGGGGGAAAAGCGGTCATGCTCACTTTCACATTTTAAGTCTAATGTAAAAACATTTCTTTTTAAGCAAGCGTTTGTATGAACTTTAGTTATTTTTATTATTTATTTAATGTTATTTTTATTTTATTTTATTATTTCTATTTTATATTGAATGTGAAGCGCTTTGAACTATAGGAATATAGCGCTATATAAATCTACATATTATTATTATTATTATTTTGGATAATCGAACGTGAAGGAAGAAGCAAATACCAGGTATGAGTTGGAAAATCAGCGATTTTCCTTAGCCAGTAGGCCGTACTGAGATGACATCACGCCGCTTCAAGAACATGAACAGACTTCAACTCGTTTATAGCGATACTTACTGTTTGTAAACACTGACGTCATTTATATATTTGCATATATAATGTGGTTGGCAAAAAAACCTGCGTGTTTGTATGACTTGTATGGGAACTAGCGATTTAGGCCTCACAAAATACATCTAAAGTCTCAATTCTGATTCCAAATCTTAATTCCTTTATAAGACTTATAAGTTAAGAGCATATAAGCTTCGATGAAAGGGCTTGCTTGCATTTTGGAAGGACAAGAAAGTAATTTGGCGATGAATAAGCACCGACCTAGTGCCGACCTGTGATATTTTATGAGCATCTGACTGGGTTCACGCTTCGTTTCTGCCAACCACAGAAAGCAACAAATGTGGCGTGACTGGCCTGTGTGACGTCACAGTAAGTATCGCTATTTCGAGGCGAACTCAAATTGTACAGCACTGTGAAACATTAGCCTCCTCCGCAGGCATCTCTATTCTCTATTTTTTGAAGAAATCAGATTATGGGCTCCCTGTGGCAGGTGAAGAAAAGAGAGGGAGATTGGAGCCGCTCGTCGCTTCGTAACACAGGAAACCCGATTTTCTCCTGCTTCTTTCCTCCTTTGCCACAGGTAACCCAATTTAGGATTTTTCTTCAATTTTCACGGTTTCTGATACTTAGAGATGCCTGCGGAGGAGGCTAGTGAAACATTAACGTTTGTGTATAATCTGTCAAGACTCGTGAACCGGTTTGTAACACGATCTCAAGATGAAAGCCAATCAAAATGTTCCTTTGATCCGAATGCCTCAGTTTCCATGGCCACAACTCAATCAACCAATCAGGGACGAGGTACAGATTCTGTACCGGAAGAAACGAAAATCTCTACTCGGGCGGCCAGAGGCTCGTGCTGAAATCATGATTTCAGCTGGTCTCGCTTCGCTCGCCCCGACGATTTCGAGCCTCTGGTATCCAGGGCAGGTTTCACTATAAACAATGAACAAACTTAGGACTTATAAACTGCTGATCATTACCTTAGTGATATCTCCGCTGAATTCTCCCTGTAGCCCGGATCCAGTAACAGCACAACCTGAAAGCCGAACCAGGGGAAATACCCTGGGAAAGAATTACCCCAAAAAGATAAGAAACCTCTGCTAGCTAGCACTACTTACTAGCAGGCCACTTCCCAAGCGATCATCCGTCCAGCTTTCAACTCGGTCGCCAGCGGCTCTATTTCCCCCTAAATCATCCACATCCGGCAATAAATTTAAACAGAAAGACACATTACTATGTTCTGAAGAATCTGATGCAGATTTTAGGTCGTTATTTACTAAACCACAGCAAAATTCGCAGCGTGAGTTTGTAGACAATATAAGAAGAAATGTATGGATTCGAAGCAACTTGAGAACGATGCGTTAAGTGTATGACGTCACATACGCAAACAATGACTAGGCATTCCTCGCCCACGGGAACGGATTCGCGTAATGGCGGAAGTGATTTTGACGGTAAACTCTCTATAAATTGTGTGGTATAATTGGCCCCTTTCAAACTTTTTTTACTGATTTGGATATTTCTGCCACTGTTTGTTCTTATGGAATACAAAAAAGTGGCAAAAGAAATGGTCAAATTTCGTCGTAGTGGCACTTTAAAGCCCTTCTATGGAGGTTTCCGAGGGCCTACGATTTATCGTCCTTATCCGAGAAGACGTGAAGGTCTAACCGTTTACTGTATTATGTAAAGGCAGCACCTTCTACTCAGTTATTTTAAGACCCTGAGTGTTGGTCCGGCCGGGGTTTGAACCAGCGACCTCCCGCTCGACAGACCGGAGCTTAACCACTGAGCTAACCGGGAGGCCATCTTGGATTAGGCTCGTAAAGACCCCTGAGAACGAGGTTGGAAGAATTGTTCTTGTCCAATAACATTGTTATTTCAACATTGTTATTTCAACGTTTATTAATACAATTAAATAGTTGTTACACTTTTATTGTTGAACGTTTAAGCACAGAGACAAAATGAAAAACATTTACCAGCAGGATCACTGGGTCGTGTTTTCTCGAATAAACGCCCCAGCATTTAGTTTGAATCGGTCTGTCAAGACCCGGCGTTTATTCCAACCTGGGGCCGGTTGTTCGAAGCAAGGGTAAGGACTACCCCGGACTGAGTTAAATTACTAACCCGAGCTTTAACTGTACAGATTACAATTACAGATTTAGCGATAGTTACCCTTGCTTCGAACAAGTGGTTAAGGTGGCCCATGGGTGTTGTGACAAAGATTCAGCGGGAAGTTCTTGGCCAATTGGACCATGCAATAATAATAATAATAATACTGAATGTATTTACAGTGCGCAATGTCCATAGATAAATGTTCAAATGCGCATAACAATTAAATATTAGTAAGAACTTACAATAAACTAACATTTTTTTTATTTACTATTCTTCAATATCAGGAAATATTTGGTCTAAAAAAATCTCAAAGATCGTCCAAAACCTTCTCGCTGAAAAATGCGAATCTTTAAGATGCCAATTCGGCTGTCGCAATATCCGTGAACCACGTTAATCGTTTAAATATGGTATTCTGTGTTAATAATAAATTTTGCTCCTTGATATTTTGCGGCATGAAAAAATTAAAATATAATATGGCGAAATTAATTTGAATTGTCGTATCTTCTAACTAGGCGATAATACATACCTTCAAGCAAATACACTCGGAATGATACAGATGATAGCAAGCTCAACAGCGGTTAACGTCGGAATACTTAGCCTTGTTTCTCACCCAATAGCCAGCTTTTGATATATGCTTCACTTGTAATGCAGAAAGCTTTCAGTATGGGGTTCCGGGATAAAATAAATTTATTCTTTTCAGCTCAGAGAATAGAAGAAATTAATTTACTCCAGAGCCTCGTATTGAAACCTTTGTGCGCGTTGACCGAAGTGAAGCATTTATCGAAAGTGGGCTATTCAACTCTCCCCAGAATATACATCTTTTGAAAGTCACTGAATTCATAATGTTAACCATATCTTTCCCAGAATCTGACACTAAGCACACTTCAATTCAACGAACACTCAACCGGCTATGAGACTAAAAACCACTAAAGTAGCTATCATATTTTTGATAACTTCCGAAATCGTTTAATTATATGTATTAGCTTCACTGAAAACGGCGTTTCTTTCTCCAAGTTTGATCGTACACTTCAGTTCAATGACCACTTCATTATAAGACTAAGACTTATTTTCAAATGAATCAGTGCTAAAAAGGAAGGAAGTCAATCTAATGTAAACCAGAACCTTGTAGTTTGAAGAAAACAAGCATAAGCTCGGTTCCGAGAGGCGAACTTCTATTATGTGACGTCACGCTGAGAAAGAAAACGAAAGAACAGTATTCGCTGAGATTTTCATGGAGTGTAAGGCCCTCCAATGTTTCTCTGTGATTTGGAATGGAATCGTTCTGCAGTAACGCCACTGGTATCTTGTTCTTGAGCTTACTCTTCCTACATGAACAATGGCTTCATGTTTCTGGTAAGTTTGCTAGTGAACCAGTTAAAACTAACACTACACCCAAGTGATTTTACTAGCACAGTTTTCGTCTCGCTATCTATAACGCAGTTATCCTGCAACTATACAAAGTGTACTTCTAACATGACACATGATTTATCAACCAAAGTAAACGCAGTCAGTCTATATCGAAATAATAAAAGCAATGAGTAAGTACCATGATGTGCCGTGAGGGACTGATTCGGCTGTGTTGTCCTAATGACAAACTGCACTGATGTTATAAATGACGCAATCAATCAGAAACCAAAGTTAGGACTTCCTGCGATTTTACTGCCATACTCACAATTTTTAATGGTGTTTTGCAACCACCACCCGAGGCCGAGATAGTAGTAATATTTAGTGCCGTAAGAAACCTTATCCGGTTAAGGTGCCCAAAAACAGAAATGTCTGCCTTTATATTCCAGTCGACAAGTTCATGCCGCCTGGTTATGTACTTCTGGTGATAGCGAAAGCTAATAAAAGAGAAAATACATTAAAATATATGACGTATATGGGTTCAGCATGAAACGAAACGCATTACCGTTTCCTTTGTTTTCCTCGGCCGATTTGTTCTAAATTATTCAGCTTTATAATATACTTAATGTGAATTCAACATGAGCCTTTCTCGTCGAAGGCTCACTTCCCATTATCCCCAATGGCTGTTTTCTCAGGTTACTAGCAGGTTAATCTACCGCTATTGTTTCTGCGTTCTGTTTACATGCGAAGGGTGGAGGTTTGTCTCGGCTGTTAGGATCATCTTAGCTGACTACAGTTCGCTGTTCCCATGTATCTCTATTAGTATACATAGGAACAGCGAACTCAAGACCCTCATAAATCGCCAAGATTTGACGTTTTAAGTCATTAGGACGACAAAACACAACAGATAAGGTTAATTAGCGTTTATTTTATGTTCAAATGTGCATGTTTTTGCAATACTTCGATCCTTTAACTTAATCCTCATACATTCCCTACAAAATCAAAGACAAACGTTATGTGTGGGCTCCCTGTGGCACTACCCACTTGACCGGTTTACAACGAAGATGGCGGCAACCACCAATGTTGCCTTTCCTTCCCAACAGAAAGCGAAGTTAACGTTGGCGATCTTGAAGCCTATTTAGTCTTCAAAGGACGACATATATTTAGGCAATGACCGAAAGCGCTGAATCATCTGTAGACGTGAATATGTGACGTGAATATGCAAATCAAATGTTATATTTGTTTCAGCTACTTCTAGGCTTACCATTGCCTCATATAGTTTTGCATGTTAAGCAAGATTAATGTAAAATTAAGCCATCTCAGGGTGCCCTAGTGATAGATTTCCCTCCCGTGATGTAAATTTAACAAATCGCATACATTTCCCCATTGTCTGCAATCTCATTGGTCGAATAGAAATGACGCCTAAAAATGTTCAAAACTCAAGTGGAACAACGAGCGCAACGAGTGTTCGAGGCAAAAAGTCCGAAAACGTAAACAGTTCTTGCCCGAACGGACTCTTAAAAAATTGCCTTAGCGACTCTAAATGTTTTGTTTCTACTTAAAAACGTTGCTCCTAAGGTCTCCTAAACATCTGATGTCGATGTCCTGAACAGGAGATTTAAAAATGACATACATTTCTTTTTTAATTCAATACTTGTGTGTTCTGAAAGAGGTTGAGTGAGTCGCAAACTGACAACGTTCACTGATTGTATTCACGCGAGAGAAAGCTCAAAGGATTTAAGAATGGATCGCGGGGAAGTGTTGACGTCATTTTGCTGTTTTCTGGTATGTATGAATAAAGCTGCTTACTTTGCTTTAGGCACCAGCGAGTGTTCTTGTTATATCTTCAATGCAAGGAAGTGCAGTGCAAAGGCCAGCATTCAAGAATGCAAACAACAAAATAACGGCAGTGGCGAGTTAGTATCAATCGAAACAGGAGGAATGGAAGTTTTTATCAACGAACAAATTCTAAAGAACAACAAGCGCCACAGATGGTACATTGGTCTGTTTGAGATCAATGGAAGCTGGGTTTGGCAAAGTGGTCAGACCTGTACCATAGCTAAGTGATCTGGAAAAGAGGAGCCGACTGAAGGCGGGGCCTATCTAGTCATGATCGTGAAGGAAAACCCTCCTTATACCTCACAAGTATCATTCCAAAACGTTAACGGGGAGGAGCCAGAAGCATATATTTGTGAAACCAAGAAAGGTAATAATATTTAATCAGTGAATTTAATCTTGCTTGAAGACTGTCAGTGAGCCACTGAGCAAAAATGTAGAGCAATGCCGGGTTAACATAATATTAGAGAGTGTAATTGCACTCCTCTCAGGCAATCAAAATCGAGAAATTTGGTTGATTTGGGGTTCCTGTATCCTCCTTCCCCCTCCTCTCTCCCACCACAGGAACCCCAAATTAACCAAAGCCTGCAAGCAGGCTAAGTGTATGATTAAGCCCATTTTTTTTGTAAATTTTGCCTACCTTAAAAACATTTTCATTATAATTTTCGTGTTTTATTCAACAGATTGTAAACCCCGTCATCGAAGGGAATTCTGCAGAAAAGAACTGCAAATGATCCTTACTTCAAAAACACCACAAATGTCAATAACACGTGAGTTACAGCTTAACTAGGTGCAGAATTCGACGCCAGATCAGTTACCGAGCAAATCGAACTTTATTTCTATTTCCTTTCCGTTTAATAATTGGTTTGCCGGGTTACTTGAAAAAGAAGGGCAGGCTGTTGTAGTGTGGCCGAATACCCTTCTCTTCACGAATCGTAGTACAACTTACAGGTTCTATACTGACGTCCCCCATTTATGAAGAGAATGTGTTGGGAGACAAGGCCAACGGTTTTTACGTCCCTACACAAGGACGCAATCGGGGCTGCACTCGAACCCACGACCTCCCGCATGCATGACAGCTGCTCTACCAACAACTGATCAACCACAACTAACTAAAATAGTTAACTATTAAATATTAAGTATACACCTGTATTACTAACGATCTGGATTCCAGCTTATTTAGGAAGTCTTTAGCTTCGGTAGAACAATCAGTTGCAGCCCAAGGTGAGCAACCAAGAACTTTGAATTCTAGTGAAGGAAACCAAATCACACAGAATAGACCGTATGCAATTATGGCCGCCTTTATCACATTTAGTTCTGGCCATATAAACCTCTGTAAATTTAGATCTCAATATCTTAGCACCAGTTTACATTATCACAACCAAAACTTCTCAGTAGCACTACTCTTGGTATACTCTTAATTATGAAAGCTTTCAAATTTAACAACCGGCACTGCATTTTATTTTTAGGAAATAGCCATTTTTGCATAAGGTATACATAAGGTATACATATTGCATAAGGTATATATATACATATGATCACTATATATACAAATCGCTTATATTACGAGTTTTAGCCTCTGGAATACTAAATGTATCCAGAAGAATATTAGGTGTCAGCAAAAGTTCGTAGCTTACAGCGCAAAGTGTGCCTGAATCGGTGATTCCCAGAGACTATTCCCACTATTATTATTCTGGAATATGGTCTATAAATGCACCCTAGTGAGATTGTGACTTAATTATGTATATTTCTTAAGATACCAAGTGTTTATTTATTTATCACGAGAAGCGGTAAGCTCTATATTTATTATTATGATTATTATTGTTGTTGTTATTATTATTATTTTATTAACAGGAATATGATGATTTCTATTTTTTATTGTGAAGAATAAAAACATTCATTTTGCCGTTTTTATACTCTGAGTTTGAAATGTCCTTTTTACAAGCCACATACATTAATGCGGAAGGCTTGCAGCAGGCTGTAATTAAGAGTGTGCGCTCAAAACTCTCTCTCTTGGCAAGATTCATGCTTTCATTGTCTCAGTAGTCATCGAAAATTATGAGGGAAATGAATGAACATTTCCCAATAAACCTGTCTCAATTGAAGAGATCTGCGATATCGTCTCCGAGGTTTCAGTATTATCAGAAAATCTTGTGCGTTATAATTGAACGGTGAAATTTCATTTGAAAAGAGCCATTTGAAACATTCTGTTGAAATTGTAGTGAGTGAATGAGTGATAGGCTTTATTTAAAACACGAAACCCTTCATTAAAAATGCTCTTTCATAGAGCTTTAGGCGAATAACACTGTCGTACTGGCTTTTATTCGAGTTAACTGACAGCCGAGCAAATGGCCCAAAAACTTCCGTGCGGTGGAGGAAAACGTAGATAATTGAGCCCTCACACCTACCATAACGAATACAGCTTGGGCAGCATGGTAAATACCACTGAAGCAGCTGAAGTACCAGTCAGAGATTTTTGATAACTAACGAATATGTTGAATTCGTTACATTGACTCTCTCTTTCTCCAAATTTGATGATACACTTCAGCTCGATGAACACTTTGCCTTCAGACTAAGAGTTATCTAAAATTAATTCTCAAAAAGAGCAATCTTATTAATATTGAGAAGTTAAGGAAATCTTATGTAAGCCAGTTAGTTTGAGGGAAATAAGCATAAGCTGCTTCCGTTTGAGCTCAAACACTCCCATGCATGTGACGTTTAGAAAAAAAAGCGAAAGGGTAAAATGCAGCCGTGAGCCATTTTCTATCAGCCATTTATTACACAGACTGTTATCAGCTGACAGTTCGTAGTGAATGAAGCCAAGTTCTTCACGAAAGACTCTGATTTTTCTATTTGGAATGGAACGATTCTATATTAACGCCCATGTCATCTCGCTCTTGAGCGCTGTTTGCCTAGTATGGATTCAAAAGGTTTCTGGTAAGTTAATATCAGTCGACTAGGGAAAGGGGAAGCGAAAGTAAAATAATTCTAACTGAACTTCTCATCGATGCATTGGAGGTGTTTTGGGCCTGTTTCCTATATGAATTTCATGTCGGTAATAACATGAATAATTTACCAACGAAAGTGCATTTCTGTCTGCGACAAATGTTGTGACTGTATGGTGTGCAAAAAACCTGCAGTCAACATACAGTTTATATTTCACTTGGCAAAACGGCTGAGATGGTCATTACTAGATCAGACATTTTATTCATTGCTTAGTAATGCAGTCTTCAAAAACCAATAATTGTTTTTATATATACATATCATACATAAAACATAATTCAAGCTTAAATTATTTAAAACACACACCTTTAGAATTACCGCAGAACACCTTAAATGATGTTACTGATGACTGTTGATTTCCTTAATGAATGCAAAATGTTTCCGTCCAACGAGTTTAGAACTCTATAACCTTAATACTTGCGGTGTGTTTTAACTCGTGTTAGACGGGGCAGTTTCTATGGCATTTCGATCTGCAGGGAAGTCACTAAACTGACTGAAATCGGCAGCCAAACCAGCACCGGAGAATACCAGAAAGAGTGCTAGGGGTGCGAAATATTCACTGCAATCAGGTCGTATAAGCAGCGCCATTTGGACTGTTACAGCCAAAACAGTGAATGATCGATTATCAGATAACTGATGACCATAATCAGCACATCGAGCCCCGTAGGTTGTATAATCATACTACGTCCTTCTCAGAAATACCAAAACTCACCTGGATTAGTCTTTGTTCGATTAGTTTGTGTGTGATGTTTGGAAATTTTCTTCGTAAAGAGAAGATTGGATTTCAACACATTTTAAACTGCACACTCTTGATATATACCCCACGATCTGATGCCGTTTTACAAGTCGTACAATATGTGATCAGGCGGTAAGAAGAAGGGGAGGCGATTGAGTATTTCTTGCATCAAAAGCGACGTCAGCTACAAGCACAGCGACGCCTTTTCCACCTTCAAAAGGCTAAAACCTAGAAGAGCAGGGAAAGGTAATTATTCAGTCGCGGACAATTTGCCAGCATGATTTCTTAATCAATATTAATGCAGGCTGTGATGTTCTTTTAACACTGCAGTGAGTATCGGGTTAGAGTTGTAACAAAGTGAATATACTTGCGAATATATGTAACTCATATATTATGCCTTTATGGTTTATCATATAACCAGTACGGCCCAGCGCATTTGTAAATATTCATATAGTATTTGCGCTATAATAATGAATACCTTTATCTTAGTTTTTTTTTTACCTTTTAATGTTCGGGTGTTTCCTTTGTCGGGGGTCCCGGGGCTGACGCAAGTGATAAGCGCTTCGCGTCAGTCCAGGCTCGATTCCCGATCGTGGCGCCAAATGTGCCTGAGTTGAGTTTGTTGGTATCTCGCCCTTGCTCCAAGGCTTTTCATACTCTAGGTTCTCAGTCCGGTTTTCCTCCTTCCACAAAACCCAACATGTTAATTTCAATTCGATCTGTGGTTTAGCCTCAATGGTTGTTTCAGGTCCGTTAAAATACAGTTTTAAGTTTTCGGACGTTTTATTTTGTCCGAAAACTGGGCATCCGAACATCGTAGCCGTTAAAGTAATTATAGTATTTATCAGTCCAATGGAACATAAGGAAAAATGGAATTAGTGTCTAATAAATCTAATTGTCTACTATCAAGAGAGAATAAGGTAAGAAAGCAAATCCCCCATACATGAGTCTGTTCCAATGATAATTATTTGAAGTCTATTTTTAGATTAACAGGACACAGCCTGGTTAGTTTAAGAAAGACACCTGATTGGCGCAAAGTGGTGCTTTTGTGCTAAGGCGTGGTTTATAACGATGCTATGAGAACCCAGGGGATATAAACAATGGGGAACTAACGAGGGTAGTTGTCAATTTCTTGAAATTGATGTTTATTTTTAGGAATGAAATGTAGCATTCCATGTCAAGAATACAATACAATTATCTTCAATCTGTTATGACATATTATCGCCATTGTACGAATTATTTATCTGGGCTCTTTTTGTCTGACGCGGCCCAGTCTCATAGACTCAACACTCAAATCAAAAAATGTTTTGCCTGATTCCACTATTTAGTTACGTTGAAAAAATGAAACAATATTTGAGGCTCATATGCACTTTAAGCGAAACGTTATGCTCTCTATACTATTATTATTATATATACTCTTGTTGGCTAAGAACACATGACTTCTTATTGAGGGTTTTCACTCAATCCCCAGAGATTCAAATGACAAAGGGCATAGCGGCCATGTTGGTGTACCTAACAAAAGAAGCTAACGAAGAATCTGTTGTTAAAGGTACACCAACATGGCGGCTATGACGTCACGTGAAAACGCTCTATTCTCTTTAGGGTCCATGCAGTGTTCGTGCTACACGTTTCACGGTGATTTGATGTCTTGGAATAAAAGTCGTCGACAGTGTATGAGCGAACAAGGTGACTTGGTATCGATTGAGACAGACGAAGAGTGGATGTTTATCAACAATCAGATTCAAAACAGAGAAACTGACCCAAGCAGTCATAATGAATGGTACATCGGTCTCAGGAAGGAGAGTAAAAACTGGCAATGGGTTAATAATGGCACACTTGATATTAATAAATGGCAAACTGAAGAACCCGAGAGAAACCTTAGAAAAAATAATGACGCAATTTACGTCATCATGGCCAAGGAGTGGCCACCCGGCAACAAAGGGTCATTCAACAACGTCAGAGAATATCTTTTTAAAGGACGTATTTGTGAGTACATAACAGGTAACACCGCCGGGATATAAGAGCGGTTTTCGATCAAGTGTCGAAAGTAGTAAGTGATTGCTTTGGTTTAGCGGCTTAGCTTTTCCGTATTGGGTGATAAAAACATGTTTTGTAAGTATCAGTCAATCAAGTGAGTGAGTTCTTCTAAACTAAAACCAAACATTGTTTTTGGTCCGTCACGTAGTCCATTTTCGTTTTAGCCCGAGAGTTATCCACGATTGCGTTTACAGTTCCTCGTGATTATTGGTTCAAGTAAAACTACTCACGAACTACTTCAGTTTGTGATTGGCTCATTGCGTTTTTACTTGCTCCGTGATTGGCTAAGGTCTTGGTTTTACGATAGTCAATTGAAAACCACTCAAAGTCGAAAGCAATCACTAAAAGTAATTACTTTTCGACACTCAATCAAAAACCTCTCTAGCACTAGCTGTTATTGTTAAAAAGCTGAAAGATTGCATCTATTCATATCACATTAATTACAACATTATTCATTCTATGATTTCATTGTGCTACTTAGCCATTCATATTTACTAAACAATTAACCTCAATAGATTGTCATATTAAAGGCCGAGTACCACGTTGCAATACAACGTCATTAAAAACCACAGCAGTTTCATCGCAGCGTACTACAACAATTCCAACCACTACAAAGCGCCCTTCGACAGGTAGGCCGCAGTGTGTTGGGAGGAGAAGAAGAGGAGAGGGAGGGGAAGAACCCCAAGAGCCTGTTCGCAGGCTGTGTTTTAAACCACGCCAGACACAAATGTCCTCATACCAACAAATGACTTTTTTCTTTTCCAATTTCAATGGATTTTGGGAGGAAAATGATGTCACGAATTTGGCGCCAAATTTTACAATTCCCATTGTGAAATACTTGATGCCGGATTTGATGTCCTCTCAACATGTTCTTTCAGAAGCAAAACTGAAGAGATAACTGAAATATCTTAATTAAAGTTTGAAATAACCGCCATTTTGTCACTAAACTAGCACACAATGGTGATAATTTCGAATTCAAAAACATTTTGATTCAATAGGCCAGTTTATGGTTCATGCGCAGTTGTACAAATCCTTTGTTTATTTGGCCACCAGATGTTAGCCAATGGTAGCCGCCAGTAGAAACAAAAGACTTGAACAACTGCACATGAACCATCAACTGGCCTATTGAGGCCTAATGAATTAAAGCTGAATAATTAATATATATGAACCCGGCCGTTTTGAGCATCATTTGTGCCCGGCGTTAACTGGCCAGTTTTACACAATTCTTGCACAATAATACCATGCACCAGCAGGGAGTGGTTTGGTTACTCGTCCCAACGGTCGATACCGTATAACACTGGAAAACAAACTGGACCTATTCCATGGACATTTCTTGGAAATTATAGTTTGCAACAAAATTTTCATGGTATTTCCAACAATATAGTTGCATTCGTCGGAAGTTTGCAAAATACGTGCAACAAATTTCCATCCCATGAAAGACTGAGGTCCAGTTTTTCCAGAGTAAGTAGGTAGCCATCGATTTTACCGTAATCTTTTGCGACACTATAGTCACCCAATGGAAAACTCGTGGATACAATGTTAAATATATTTGTAGCAAGAGTTTAAAGGAGCTATCAGCCGGTTCCTGATTAAGTTTCATCTTGTGAGCTCGTGTCTGTATGTATGTATAATTATATAGAACGCTTATCGTTTCTGTCTGTATGCATAGAACACTTGTCGTGTCTGTATGTATGTATAATTCTATAGAACGCTTGTCGTGTCTGTATGTATGTATAATTATATAGAACGCTAGTCGTGTCTGTCTGTATGTATAGAACGCTTGTCGTGCATGTCTGTCTGTATATGTAGAACGCGTGTCGTGTCTATCTGTATTCATAGAACGCTTGTCGTGTCTGTCTATATGCATAGAACGCTTGTCGTGTCTGTCTGTCTGTATCAGTAGAACGCTTGTCGTGTCTGTCTGTATATGTATAGAACGCTTGTCGTGTCTGTCTGTATGCATAGAACGCTTGTCGTGTCTGTCTGTATGCATAGAACGCTTGTCGTGTCTGTCTGTCTGTATCAGTAGAACGTTTGTCGTGTCTGTCTGTATGTATGTATAGAACGCTTGTCGTGTCTGTCTGTATGTATAGAACGCTTGTCAGCAAGCGTTTGTAGTTTAAAGTACAAAATGTGCCTGAACGAGTGACTTCTAGAGATTATTCTATCTATTCTTATTCTGATATGCGGTCAAATGAACGCGCCCTATGAGTACGCAGAACAGTATAAATAGAGGAGAGCATATAAGGGGCCTATTCTATATTCTAGCTTCAAGTCGCCAAACATCAACAACGAAGTTTTTACAGAAGGAAACTAAAGCAAGCACTGACTTTAGGAATCGATCCGCTAGTCGCTCTACCAGCACTACTAGTCGAGTAAGCGACCAAGTGGTTCACACTTCGACACAGATGACATCTCCATGGCGACAAGCGACGTCCCCTCATACAGGTCAGTTATTTTTAGTCCATCTTTTGGTTTGCAATGAATCACAAGAGATTCAACTGAACGACAAAACACGGTTAAATTAAAGAAATGATAGTCTTATCATTGTCCCATGCAAAATCAGAGATCCAAATGTCCGTACGTGTAAAGTGTCTAACGGTTGCCGGCAATGCAAGCCTGAAATAAATTACTTTAATTTTCAATAATGTTTAGCCAATGATATATATAATGATTGGTCTGCTTCGTCAAGTGATTACAACGTGGCATAGGAGAATCCCGTTCCTAATCCAACCAGCCTTCACTGCATGCAATAGGCCTTTTGCAGGAAACAGTCACGTACTGATATATCACTCTTCGATAATGTCTTGAATGAATTGAGCTCGTGCCGATCACATGGGAAAGGCTTCACTGAAAGGCAAACAAACTTCAAAATGTATTTTTAGAAAGATAGACAATCGATTGGAGGTGGAAAATGGCATTTATAAACAGGTTTTGCTAATAACACTGCCGATCTCGTACAAGTGCCTTTAAATATATGAAGTCAGAATTTATTTGTCGTCCAGTAAATCACGTGATTGTATCCTGAATAAGGTCCATTTTGAATACAGGGTATTTTGACAAAACTGAAAAACGGTTTTCACATGAAATTACTATGAAGTAAAGTTTGGTTCCTTTATTTCTTGTTAACACATGAGAATGGACCAGTTTGCCGATAACGCCGCCATGCGGTTGAAATAACAAGTTTATGGGATGTCGAGGGGGCAAAACATTTAGGTTCAGCGAAGCGCAACGAAGAATTGTAACCTCGTTCCCAGGGGTCTTTATACATTTACATTTATTCTGTTTTACCACTCGAAGGTGGACGGAGATCCTCAACAGGCTTAAAACCCTTCTATGGAGGTTTCCGAGGGCCTACGATTTATCGTCCCGTTATCCGAGAAGACGTGAAGGTCTAACCGTTTACTGTATTATGTAGAAGCAGCACCTTCTACTCAGTTATTTTACGAGTGTTGGTCCGGCCGGGGTTTGAACCAGCGACCTCCCCGCTCGACAGACCGGAGCTTAACCACTGAGCTAACCGGGAGGCCATCTTGGATTAGGCTCGTAAAGACCCCTGAGAACGAGTTTGGAAGAATTGTTCTTGTCCAATAACATTGTTATTTCAACATTGTTATTTCAACGTTTATTAATACAATTAAATAGTTGTTACACTTTTATTGTTGAACTTTTAAGCACAGAGACAAAATGAAAAACATTTACCAGCAGGATCACTGGGTCGTGTTTTCTCGAATAAACGCCCCAGCATTTAGTTTGAATCGGTCTGTCAAGACCCGGCGTTTATTCCAACCTGGGGCCGGTTGTTCGAAGCAAGGATAAGCACTACCCCGGAGTTAAATTACTAACCCGAGCTTTAACTGTACAGATTACAATTACAGATTTAGCGATAGTTACCCTTGCTTCGAACAAGTGTTTAAGGTGGTCCATGGGTGTTGTGACAAAGATTCAGCGGGAAGTTCTTGGCCAATTGTTTTTGGACCATGCAATAATAATAATAATACTGAATGTATTTACAGTGCGCAATTTCCATAGATAAATGTTCAAATGCGCATAACAATTAAATATTAGTAAGAACTTACAATAAACTAACAAATTTTGTATTTACTATTCTTCAATATCAGGAAATATATGGTCCAAAACCTTCTCGCTGAAAAATGTTAATCTTTAAGATGCCAATTCGGCTGTCGCAATATCCGTGAACCACGTTAATCGAGAAAATATGGTATTCTGTGTTAATAATAAATTTTGCTCCTTGATATTCTGCGGCATGAAAAAAATAAAATATAATATGGCGAAATTAATTTGAATTCTCGTATCTTCTAACTAGGCGATAATACATACCTTCAAGCAAATACACTCAAGCTCAACAGCAGTTAACGTCGGAATACTTAGCCTTGTTTCTCACCCAATAGCCAGCTTTTGATATATGCTTCACTTGTAATGCAGAAAGGTTTCAGTATGGGGTTCCGGGATAAATTAAATTTATTCTTTTCAGCTCAGAGAATAGAAGAAATTAATTTACCCCAGAGCCTCATATTGAAACCTTTGTGCGCGTTGACCGAAGTGAAGCATTTATCAGTCGAAAGTGGGCTATTCAACTCTCCCCAGAATACACATCTTTTGAAAGTCACTGAATTCATAATGTTAACCATATCTTTCCCAGAATCTGACACTAAGCACACTCCAATTCAACGAACACTCAACCGGCTATGAGACTAAAAACCACTAAAGTAGCTATCATATTTTTGATAACTTCCGAAATCGTTTAATTATATCATTTTTCTATTAGCTTCACTGAAAACGGCGTTTCTTTCTCCAAGTTTGATCGTACACTTCAGTTCAATGACCACTTCATTATAAGACTAAGACTTATTTTCAAATGAATCAGTGCTAAAAAGGAAGGAAGTCAATCTAATGTAAACCAGAACCTTGTAGTTTGAAGAAAACAAGCATAAGCTCGGTTCCGAGAGGCGAACTTCTATTATGTCACGCCGTCACGCTGAGAAAGAAAACGAAAGAACAGGTGATCCGCTGAGATTTTCATGGAGTGTAAGGCCCTCCAATGTTTCTCTGTGATTTAGAATGGAATCGTTCTGCAGTAACGCCATGCACTGGTATCTTGTTCTTGAGCTTACTCTTCCTACATGAACAATGGCTTCATGTTTCTGGTAAGTTTGCTAGTGAATCAGTTAAAACTAACACTACACCCAAGTGATTTTACTAGCACAGTTTTCGTCTCGCTATCTATAACTGAAAGTCGCAGTTAATTGTATCCTGCAACTATACAAAGTGTACTTCTAACATGACATTTATCAACCAAAGTAAACGCATTCAGTCTATATCGAAATAATAAACGGCAACGAGTAAGTGACCATGCATGATGTGCCGTGAGGGACTGATTCGGCTGTGTTGTCCTAATGACAAAACTGCACTGATGTTATAAATGAAGCGATCAATCAGATCAATCAGAAACAAAAGTTAGGACTTCCTGCGATCTTACTGCCATACTCACAATTTCTAATGGTGTTTTGCAACCACCACACGAGGCCGAGATAGTAGCAATATTTAGTGCCGTAAGAAACCTTATCCGGTTAAGTTGCCCAAAAACAGAAATGTCTGCCTTTTTATTCCAGTCGACAAGTTCATGCCGCCTGGTTATGTACTTCTGGTGATAGCGAAAGCTAACTGATGATAAAAGAGAAAATACATAAAAATATATGACGTATATGGGTTCAGCATGAAACGAAACGCATTACCGCTTCTTTTGTTTTCCTCTGCCGATTTGTTCTAAATTATTCAGCTTTATAATATACTTAATGTGAATTCAACATGAGCCTTTCTCGTCGAAGGCTCACTTCCCATTATCCCCAATGGCTGTTTTCTCAGGTTACTAGCAGATTAATCTACCGCTATTGTATTCTGCGTTCTGTTTACATGCGAAGGGTGGAGGTTTATCTCGGCTGTTAGGATCATCCAGATCATCTTAGCACTACAGTTTGCTTTTCCCATGTATCTTTATTAGTATACATAGGAACAGCGAACTCAAGACCCTCATAAATCGCCAAGATTTGACGTTTTAAGCCATTAGGACGACAAAACACAACAGATAAGGTTAATTAACGTTAATTTTATGTTGAAATGTGCATGTTTTTGCAATACTTCGATCCTTTAACTTAATCCTCATACATTCCCTACAAAATCAAAGACAAACGTTATGTGTGGGCTCCCTGTGGCACTACCCACTTGACCGGTTTACAACGAAGATGGCGGCGACCACCAATGTTGCCTTTCCTTCCCAAAAGAAAGCGAAGTTAACGTTCACTTGGCGATCTTGAAGCCTATTTAGTCTTCAAAGGACGACATATATTTAGGCAATGACCGAAAGCGCTGAATCCCAGTCTGTAGACGTGAATATGTGACGTGAATATGCAAATCAAATCTTATATTTGTTTCAGCTACTTCTAGTATATGCTTACCATTGCCTCATATAGTTTTGCATGTTGAGCAATATTAATGTAAAATTAAGCCATCTCAGGGTGCCCTAGTGATAGATTTCCCTCCCGTGGTGTAAATTTAACAAATCGCATACATTTCCCCATTGTCTGCACTCTCATTGATCATATAGAAATGACGCCTAAAAATGTTCAAAACTCAAGTGGAACAACGAGCGCAACGAGTGTTCGAGGCAAAAAGTCCGAAAACGTAAACAGTTCTTGCCCGACGGACTCTTAAAAAATTGCCTTAGCTACACTAAATGTTTTGTTTCTACTTAAAAACGTTGCTCCTAAGGTCTCCTAAACATCTGATGTAGATGTCCTGAACAGGAGATTTAAAAATGACATAGATTTCTTTTTTAATTCAATACTTTGTGTGTTCTGAAAGAGGTTGAGTGAGTCGCAAACTGACAACGTTCACTGATTTTATTCACGCGAGAGAAAGCTCAAAGGATTTAAGAATGGATCGCGGGGAAGAGTTGACGTCATTTTGCTGTTTTCTGGTATATATGAATAAAGCTGCTTACTTTGCTTTAGGCACCAGCGAGTGTTCTTGTTATATCTTCAATGCAAGGAAGTGCAGTGCAAAGGCCAGTATTCAAAAATGCAAACAACAAAATAACGGCAGTGGCGAGTTAGTATCAATCGAAACAGAGGAGGAATGGAAGTTTATCAACGAACAAATTCTAAAGAACAACAAGCGCCACAGATGGTACATTGGTCTGTTTGAGATCAATGGAAGCTGGGTTTGGCAAAGTGGTCAGACCTGTACCATAGCTAAGTGTTCTGGAAAAGAGGAGCCGACTGAAGGCGGGGCCTATGTAGTCATGATCGTGAAGGAAAACCCTCCTTATACCTCACAAGTATCATTCCAAAACGTTAACGGGGAGGAGCCAGAAGCATATATTTGTGAAACTAAGAAAGGTAATAATATTTAATCAGTGAATTTAATCAGTGAATTTAATCTTGCTTGAAGACTGTCAGCTAGTGAGCCACTGAGCAAAAATATAGAGCAATGCCGGGTTAATATAATATTAGAGAGTGTAATTGCACTCCTCTCAGACAGTCAAAATCGAGAAATGTTGTTGAGTGTATGATTAAGTCCATTTTTTTTGTAAATTTTGCCTACCTTAAAAACGTTTTCATTATAATTTTCGTGTTTTATTCAACAGATTGTAAACCCCGTCATCAAAGGGAATTCTGCAGAAAAGAACTGCAAATGATCCTTACTTCAAAAACACCACAAATGTCAATAACACGTGAGTTACAGCTTAACTAGGTGCAGAATTCGACGCCAGATCAGTTACCGAACTTTATTTATATTTTCTTTCCGTTTAATAATTGGTTTGGTTACTTGAAAAAGAAGGGCAGGCTGTTGTAGTGTGTAAGAATACCCTTCTCTTCACGAATCGTAGCTATAGTACAACTTACAGGTTCTATACTGACGTCCCCTATTTATGAAGAGAATGTGTTGGGAGACAAGGCCAACGGTTTTTACGTCCCTACACAAGGACGCAATCGGGGCTGCACTCGAACCCACGACCTCCCGCATGCATGACAGCTGCTCTACCAACAACTGATCAACCACAACTAACTAAAATAGTTAACTATTAAATATTAAGTATACACCTGTATTACTAACGATCTGGGTTCCAGCTTATCTAGGAAGTATTTAGCTTCGGTAGAACAATCAGTTGCAGCCCAAGGTGAGCAACCAAGATAGAACTTTGAATTCTAGTAAGGAAACCAAATTCCGGAATCACACAGAATAGACCGTATGCAATCAATGGCCGCCTTTATCACATTTAGTTCTGGCCATATAAACCTCTGTAAATTTAGATCTCAATATCTTAGCACCAGTTTACATTATCACAACCAAAACTTCTCAGTAGCACTACTCTTGGTAAACTCTTAAATATGAAAGCTTTCAAATTTAACAACCGGCACTGCATTTTATTTTTAGGAAATAGCCATTTTTGCATAAGGTATATATATACATATGATCACTATATATAGAAATCGCTTATATATATTTCGAGTTTTAGCCTCTGGAATACAAAATGTATCCAGAAGAATATTAGGTGTCAGCAAAAGTTCGTAGCTTACAGCGCAAAGTGTGCCTGAATCGGTGATTCCCAGAGACTATTCCCTTTAATATTATTCTGGAATATGGTCTATAAATGCACCCTAGTGAGATTGTGACTTAATTATGTATATTTCTTAAGATACCAAGTGTTTATTTATTTATCATGAGAAGCGGTAAGCTCTATATTTATTATTATTATTATTATTATTATTGTTGTTGTTTTTATTATTATTTTATTAACAGGAATATGATGATTTCCATTTTTTATTGTGAAGAATAAAAACATTCATTTTGCCGTTTTTATACTTTGCCTTTGAAATGTCCTTTTTACAAGCCACATACATTAATACGGAAGGCTTGCAGCAGGCTGTAATTAAGAGTGTGCGCTCAAGACTCTCTCTCTTGGCAAGATTCATGCTTTCATTGTCTCAGTAGTCATCGAAAATTATGAGGGAAATGAATGAACATTTTCCAATAAACCTGTCTCAATTGAAGAGATCGATATCTGCGATATCGTCTCCGAGGTTTCAGTATTATCAGAAAACCTTGTGCGTTATAATTGAACGGTGAAATTTCATTTGGAAAGAGCCATTTGAAACATTCTGTTGAAATTGTAGTGAGTGAATGAGTGATAGGTTTTATTTCAGAACACGGAACCCTTCATTAAAAATGCTCTTTCAGAGAGCTTTAGGCGAATAACACTGTCATACTGGCTTTTGTTCGAGTTAACTGACAGCAAATGGCCCAAAACCTTCCGCTGCTAAAACTTCCATGCGGTGGAGGCATGACGTAGATAATTGACCCCTCGTACCTATACCATAACGAATACAGCTTGGGCAACATGGTAAATACCACTGAAGCAGCTGAAGTACCAGTCAGAGATTTTTGATAACTAACGAATATGTTGAATTCATTACATTGACTCTCTCTTTCTCCAAATTTGATAATACACTTCAGCTCGATGAACACTTTGCCTTCAGTCTAAGAGTTATCTAAAATTAATTCTCAAAAAGAGCAATCTTATTAATATTGAGAAGTTAAGGAAATCTTATGTAAGCCAGTTAGTTTGAGGGAAATAAGCATAAGCTGCTTCCGTTTGAGCTCAAACACTCCCATTCATGTGACGTTTAGAAAAAAAGCGAAAGGGTAAAATGCAGCCGTGAGCCATTTTCTATCAGCCATTTATTACACTGTTATCAGCTGACAGTTCGTAGTGAATGAAGCCAAGTTCTTCACGAAAGACTCTGATTTTTCTATTTGGAATGGAACGATTCTATATTAACGCCCATGTCATCTCGCTCTTGAGCGCTGTTTGCCTAGTATGGATTCAAAAGGTTTCTGGTAAGTTAATATCAGTCGACTAGAGAAAGGGGAAGCGAAAGTAAAATAATTCTAACTGAACTTCTCATCGATGCATTGGAGGTGTTTTGGGCCTGTTTCCTGTATGAATTTCATGTCGGTAATAACATGAATAATTTACCAACGAAAGTGCGTTTCTGTCTGCGACAAATGTTGTGACTGTATGGTGTGCAAAAACATGCAGTCAACATACAGTTTATATTTCACTTGGCAAAACACTGAGATGGTCATTACTAGATCAACCATTTTATTCATTGCTTAGTAATGCAGTCTTCAATAAACCAACAATTGTTTTTATATATACATATCATACATAAAACATAATTCAAGCTTAAATTAATTAAAACACACACCTTTAGAATTACCGCAGAACACCTTAAATGATGTTACTGATGACTGTTGATTTCCTTAATGAATGCAAAATGTTTCCGTCCAACGAGTTTAGAACTCTATAACCTTAATACTTGCGGTGTGTTTTAACTCGTGTTAGATGGGCGCAGTTTCTATGGCATTTCGATCTTCAGGAAAGTCACTAAACTGACTGAAATCGGCAGCCAAACCAGCACCGGAGAATACCAGAAAGAGTACTAGGAGTGCGAAAAATTCACTGCAATCAGGTCGTAAGCAGCGCCATTTGGACTGTTACAGCCAAAACAGTGAATGATCAGATAACTAGTACTGATGACCATAATCAGCACATCGAGCCCCGTAGGTTGTATAATCATACTACGTCCTTCTTAGAAATACCAAAACTCACCTGGATTAGTCTTTGTTCGATTAGTTAGTGTGTGATGTTTGAACATTTTCTTCGTAAAGAGAAGATTGAATTTAAACACATCTTAAACAGCACAACTTGATATATACACCACGATCTGATGCCGTTTTACTAGTCGTACAATATGTGATCAGGCGGTAAGAAGAAGAGCAGGAAGGGGAGGCGATGGAGTATTTCTTGCATCAAAAGCGACGTCAGCTACAAGAACAGCGACGCCTTTTCCACCTTCAAAAGGCTAAAACCTAGAAGAGCAGGGAAAGGTGATTATTCAGTCGCGGACAATTTGCCAGCATGATTTCTTAATCAATATTAATACTGTAGTGAGTATCGGGTTAGGGTTATAATAAAGTGAATACTTGCGAATATATGTAACTCATATATTATGCCTGTATGTTTAATCATATAACTAGTACGGCCCAGAGCACGCTTTCCCTTCAAAACCATTTACAAAAGTCACGTCGGATGGGGGCCGTACGTGTTGGACGTTAGCGGGCCGTCCAGCAAAAGCCGTCCGTTCCTGCTCGACGTGACATTGCGCCACAATAGCAGTCCGTAACACAAAATAACCTCGTGAAGCGCATTTGGATATATTCATATAGTATTTGCGCTATAATAATGAATACCTTTATCTTAGTTTTTTTTTGCCATTTAATGTTCGGGTGTTTCCTTTGTCGGGGGTCCCGGGTCGGACGCAAGTGATAAGCGCTTCGCGTCAGTCCAGGTTCTATTCCCGATCGTGGCGCCAAATGTGAGTTGAGTTTGTTGGTATCTCGCCCTTGCTCCAAGGCTTTTACTCTAGATTCTCAGTCCGATTTCCTCCTTTCACAAAACCAACATGTTAATTTCAATTCGATCTGTGGTTTAGCCGGGACCTGACTTTGATCAACCTCTATGGTTGTTTCAGGTCCGTTAAAATACAGTTTTAAGTTTTCGGCCGTTTTATTTTGTCCGAAAACTGGGCATCCGAACATCGTAGCCGTTAAAGTGCCAATGAAATGAAAAATTCGATCACGTTTTTATTTTATTTTATTAAATTCTAGGCTTCTCTTAGTCATTTTGTGCAATTAAAAATCAATTTGGAGAGCGCGAACATATTTTTTTTTCCGTATCGAAGTCAGGCGGAATTGCAAAAATCAGGCGACATTTTTTCTGCTGTTAAAGATATGGTAATCACATGCGTGATGTCACTAGGTCTGCGCATTTATATTCTTCTCCATAAATACTACAAAATAAGTGCATTTTTGGCCAGTTTTCAATTTAAATATGTAATACTTTGAGAAACCTTGACGATGGCCATAATTGTTCTAATATAATCCTTGCAGTCAGCCATATTTTTACTTTTGTGAATATTAATGTAGGACCTAGTGACGTCACGCATGTGATTAGCATATCTTTAACGGCATAAAAATTGTCGCCTAATTTTGGCAATTATGCCTGACTTCGATACGAAATAAAACTATGATCGCGCTCTCCAAATTGATTTATCATTGCACAAAATGGATAAGGGAAGCCTATAATTTAATAAAATGAAATAAAAATGGGATCGATTTTTTCATGTCATTGGCACTTTAAAGTAATTAGTATTTATCAGCCTGAGTCCAATGGAATTAGTGTCTAATAAATCTATTTTTAGATTAACAGGACACAGCCTGATTATTTTAAGAAAGACACCAGATTGGCGTAAAGTGGTGCTCTTGTGCTAAGGCGTGGTTTATAACGAGGCTATGAGTATGAGGACCCAGGGGATATAAACAATGGGGAACTAACGAGGGTAGTTGTCAATTTCTTGAAATTGATGTTTACTTTTAGGAATGAAATGTAGCATTCCATGTCAAGAATACAATACAATTATCTTCAATCTGTTATTATATATTATCGCCATTGTACGAATTATTTATCTGGGCTGCGCTTTTTGTCTGACGCGGCCCAGTCTCATACTCTCAACACTCAAATCAAGAAATATTTTGCCTAATTCAGCTATTTAGTTACGTTGAAAAAATGATAAGATATTTGAGGCTCATATGCACTTTAAGAGAAAAGTTACTCTATGTGTCATGTTATGCTCTCTAATACTATTATTATACTTAGCCTGCTTTCAGGCGGTAGATGGTGTTTTTTTCGCGCAGCAAACGGATCATCGAAGAGGCAGCCTTATTGGCCGAGCGTGATTGAGTCCTGGGATTGAATGACAAATGGAGGGGGGAGGACGAGGGGGAGGGGAGAGGACGAGGGGGAGAAGAAGCAGAAAGGAAAGACCACTCTTGTTGGCTAAGAACACATGACTTCTTATTCTCTTCAGGGTCCATGCAGTGTTCGTGCTACACGTTTCACGGTGATTTGATGTCTTGGAATAAAAGTCGTCGACAGTGTATGAGCGAACAAGGTGACTTGGTATCGATTGAGACAGACGAAGAGTGGATGTTTATCAACAATCAGATTCAAAACAGAGAAACTGACCCAAGCAGTCATAATGAATGGTACATCGGTCTCAGGATGGAGAGTAAAAACTGGCAATGGGTTAATAATGGCACACTTGATATTAATAAATGGCAAGCTAAAGAACCCGAGAGAAACCTTAGAAGAAATAATGACGCAATTTACGTCATCATGGCCAAGGAGTGGCCACCCGGCAACAAAGGGTCATTCAACAACGTCAGAGAAGATCTTTTGAAAGGACGTATTTGTGAATATATAATAGGTAACACAGCCGGGATATAAGAGCGGTTTTCGATCGAGTGTCGAAAGTAGTAAGCGATTGCTTTGGTTTAGCGGCTTAGCTTTTCCGTATTGGCTGATAAACATGTTTTGTAAGTATCAGTCAATCAAGTGAGTGAGTTCTTCTTAACTAAAACCAAACATTGTTTTTGGTTCGTCACGTAGTCCATTTTCGTTTTAGCGCGAGAGTTATCCACGATTGGGTTTACTTTTCCTCGTGATTATTGGTTCAAGTAAAACTAGTCACGAACTACTTCAGTTTGTGATTGGCTCATTGCGTTTTTACTTGCTCCGTGATTGGCTAAGGTCTTGGTTTTACGATAGTCAATTGAAAACCACTCAAAGTCGAAAGCAATCACTAAAAGTAATTACTTTTCGACACTCAATCAAAAACCTCTCTAGCACTAGCTGTTATTGTTAAATAGCTGAAAGATTGCATCTATTCATATCACATTAATTACAACATTATTCATTCTACGATTTCATCGTGCTACTTATCCATTCATATTTACTAAACAATTAACCTCAATAGATTGTCATATTAAAGGCCGAGTACCACGTTGCAATACAACGTCATTAAAAACCACAGCAGTTTCATCGCAGCGTACTACAACAATTCCAACCACTACAAAGCGCCCTTCGACAGGTAGGCCGCAGTGTGTTGAGAGGAGAAGAAGAGGAGAGGGAGGGGAAGAACCCCAAGAGCCTGTTCGCAGGCTGTGTTTTAAACCACGCCAGACACAAATGTCCTCATACCAACAAATGTCTTTTTTCTTTTCCAATTTCAACGGATTTTGGGAGGAAAATGACGTCACGAATTTGGCGCCAAATTTTACAATTCCCATTGTGAAATACTTGATGCCGGATTTGATGTCCTCTCAACATGTTCTTTCAGAAGCAAAACTGAAGAGATAACTGAAATATCTTAATTAAAGTTTGAAATAACCGCCATTTTGTCACTAAAATAGCACACAAAGGTGATAATTTCGAATTCAAAAACATTTTGATTCAATAGGCCAGTTTATGGTTCACGCGCAGTTGTACAAATCCTTTGTTTATTTGGCCACCAGATGTTAGCCAATGGTGGCCGCCAGTAGAAACAAAAGACTTGAACAACTGCGCATGAACCGTAAATTGGTCTATTTGAGGCCTAATGAATTAAAGCTGAATAATTAATATATATGAACCCGGCCGTTTTGAGCATCATTTGTGCCCGGCGTTAACTGGCCAGTTTTACACAATTCTTGCACAATAATACCATGCACCAGCAGGGAGTGGTTTGGTTACTCGTCCCAACGGTCGATACCGTATAACACTGGAAAACAAACTGGACCTATTCCATGGACATTTCTTGGAAATTATAGTTTGCAACAAAATTTTCATGGTATTTCCAACAATATAGTTGCATTCGTCGGAAGTTTGCAAAATCGTGGAAATTCATACGTGCAACAAATTTCCATCCCATGAAAGACTGAGGTCCAGTTTTTCCAGAGTAAGTAGGTAGCCATCGATTTTACCGTAATCTTTTGCGACACTATAGTCACTCAATGGAAAACTCGTGGATACAAGGTTAAATATATTTGTAGCAAGAGTTTAAAGGAGCTATCAGCCGGCTCCTGATTAAGTTTCGTCTTTAATGAGCTCGTGTCTGTGTGTATGTATAATTATATAGAACGCTTGTCGTGTCTGTCTGTATGCATAGAACGCTTGTCGTGTCTGTCTGTATGCATAGAACGCTTGTCGTATCTGTCTGTATGCATAGAACGCTTGTCGTGCATGTCTGTCTGTATATCTAGAACGCTTGTCGTGTCTATCTGTATGCATAGAACGCCTGTCGTGTCTGTCTATATGCATAGAACGCTTGTCGTGTCTGTCTGTCTGTATCAGTAGAACGCTTGTCGTGTCTGTCTGTATGTATAGAACGCTTGTCGTGTCTGTCTGTATGTATAGAACGATTGTCGTGTCTGTCTGTATGTATAGAACGCTTGTCAGCAAGCGTTTGTAGTTTAAAGTACAAAATGTGCCTGAACCAGTGACTTCTAGAGATTATTCCATCTATTCTTATTCTGATATGCGGTCAAATGAACGCGCCCTATGAGTACGCAGAATAGTATAAATAGAGGAGAGCATATAAGGGGCCTATTCTATATTCTAGCTTCAAGTCGCCAAACATCAACAACGAAGTTTTTACAGAAGGAAACTAAAGCAAGCACTGACTTTAGGAATCGATCCGCTAGTCGCTCTACCAGCACTACTAGTCGAGTAAGCGACCAAGTGGTTCACACTTCGACACAGATGACATCTCCATGGCGACAAGTGACGTCCCCTGATACAGGTCAGTTATTTTTAGTCCATCTTTTGCTATTCTTGGTTTGCAATGAATCACAAGAGATTCAACTGAACGACAAACACGGTTCAATTAAAGAGGGAAGGAAAGCTGACGAGGCATCTTTTGTAACATCAATCAAAATGATTGCGACAGTGACATCACACGGAAAAGCCGTCCGAAGAATAACGAGGTCCTTGTAATTTTAAAGTGCCTATGAAGCTTATTATTTTATTTTAGATATCAATTTTACATCAAGTGAATAGTAGAATGGTACAATATATATTGCTTTGAATGCTGTGCCGCTGAGTTATGGAGGTTTTAATATCCAAAATGCTAATTACATGACGTCAGGGGAGGCATCAATTATTATACAAAATTGTTTGTTACAATTAAACATATTTTTCAAATTATCTGTGTTATACCCATGGTTGAAATAAAATGATGTTAGAAATTTGTTTTCCTATATCAATAGGCTAGAAACGCCCATTCACAACGACTAAGAAGTGATTGCAGATACCTCCCCTGACGTCATGTAATTAGCATTTTGGATATTAAAACCTCCTTAACTCAGCGGCACAGCATTCAAAGCAAGATATATTGTACCATTCTGCTATTCACTTGATGTAGAATTGACATCTAAAATAAAAAAAATAAGCTTCATAGGCACTTTAAGAAGTCAGGCAGCCCGTTAGTGATAAATGGAGACAGTCAGAGATTTGTTAAGGAAGGGAAATTATGGTGGCAATTTTGATTTAGATTACATTTAAGGTGCTATTTCTATTAATAGAACCTCACGATATTTTAATTTTGATGCCAAGAGTCTGCCGACATGGTTTGCTAATTATCATTGCTAATCACTGAACTACGCCCTGATGGCTACAATGAGACATTCGTTAGGTTAATTAAAAAATTCACACAACAAAATATAGAAACATGGACGGATAATGACTGGTAGCGCATTTTGGTTACTAAGTCACTGTGGCGCTTGAAAAGCATTAACGGCTTTCTTGCGCATATCACAAACTACCCGAGAACACGCTCTGATCTCAGCCATAAACATTGGCGTATTTTAATCTGCAATTCCAACCTTTCAGTTATGCATGTCAGTAAAACATTTACCTTCCAGTTTCGTCATCGCCCTCTAGTCCTATGACTGGTGCGGTAGGAAAGCTTGGCACCCCATTTCCTATGACCATCGTCATCGTAGTGGTTGTACTATCTTTGGTCTGCATTTGCTTGGTGATTCTCGTGTGTGTATGGAAACAACGGAAAGCAGGTGAGAAAAACTATTAAACTGAACAACTACGCTTATAGAAGGTGTACCCCTGGAGTGCTTGCACTATAGAGATAGTTGAATCAAATTATATTCCATGAAAACAATTACGCTTATTCAACAAATAGAAGATGGTTCCCATGTTCTATTTAAAGGTTAGAGAATGGCGTACCTGTTGTATTGACAAATACAGGCACACGCTGACTGTACGATGAACGAAAAATAATTAATACTGCATGAGGTTGAAGGCATTATGAAGAAATTTTGAGTTCGTCGTACAGTCAGCAAGTGCCTGTATTTGTCAATAAAACACAAACATAAAGTCTCTAACCTTTTTAATATTCCAACTGAGCTCATAGTGTGCTGTGGTCACCAACAAAGTAATAAATGACTGTCATTAGCCAATCGCCTGCTTCGAATTTGTACTGTGAATGCACGAAGTTGGAGTATTACAAGAAACAACGAGTCAAAGTCCGCGGGAAAATTTCCAGATAAATGTATGGAAAAGTGAAAACACGCTCAGGGGCATTAAGGCATGGGTCTCAAACAATTTCAATATGGCCGCCGCAAATCAATAGGGGGTGGTCTATCTCTTCGTGCTTGTTAGATATAGTCCCGGCACTTTAGTTTACAGATTCCATAAAGTCACAACCTTAATACGTTGTTGTGGCAGTTTCCATGGAAACGAGTTTTGTGACCTTTGAACTCTAATTTTAAGGAAAATTGGGAAAAGCCTCCTGGAGGTCGGTAAAAGTTGTTAATATAGCGGGTATTTTCATGCAAGTGAATCAAGGTTAGTGCACACGTTCCTGCTCCAATTCGAAAAGTTGGTTATTTTAAGGGGAAGGCAATTTAAGGCAATTATGAAATTTTATATCCTCAACTTTCCACCGAATTAACAAACATTCCAATAATAACCAACTTTTCAAATTGGAGCACCGAAGTGTGCTCTAACCTTGATTCGTTTGCATGAAAATATCTACTATATCAACAACTTTTACCGACCTCCAGGAGGCTTTACCCAATTTTTCTTAAAATTAAAGTTCAAAGGTCACATTATACATTTCCATGGAAACTGTCACAAAAATGTGTTAAGGTTGTGACTTTGTCAAATTTATCGAAGTGTCAAGATTATATCTCACAAGCACAAAGAGATCGACCACCCCCTCTTGATTTGCGGCGGCCATATTGGAGACCCATGCCTTAACGCCCCTGAGCGATTGCACCCTTCCCAGCACAGCGTAACATCCCTCAAATGTTGATCAGTTAATCTTTTATCTTTTACCTGCAGACATGTACAGTGAATATTTCAGAAATTCGATTTTACGAAAATTATTTGGCATCGGATTCCCATACAAACTGTATTTCGCGCCATGTTTGCACCCCTTTCAAAATGTCGGAATTAACCGCAAACTGGTGATGGTCTCTTAAATACTAAATCAAGCACGCTATGTGGCCAATGAAATAGTGCGTTCTTAGAATTCTCCCATAATCTATATACACGTGCACCTTTAATGCATGCACTGGGGGTGGGCAAAACACTAACAGTCACTCTGCTTTATTTACACAGGTGCAAAATGTCGAAACGAAAGCTCGTAAGTACTTTTGGTAACTAAATAATTGCTGTTCACATCATGGAGGGTTGTTAGACACACATGATTCTACTGCCCTTGTACATGCTTCCTCCGGCCTAGCCGTATTCAAGTTGTGATTACAGTGTTACAGCGGTTTTCTATTACGATAACTACAATACAATAACTTTATTTAACGTGGTCAAATCACTTAGCTATGAATAAGGTGCGCCATCGCAGATGGAGCCAAAACGGAGTCAGCAATGACGCACCAGCTACTTTTCCGGTATGCCACAAAATAACAATTACCCTGGATCAGAGGTTGGAAACCGCCTCTCCTAGATCACATTAGCTTCTCCTTGCTCACATTAGCTTCTCCTTGCTCACATTAGTTTCTCCTTGTTCACATTAACTTCTCCTTGCTCACATTAGCTTCTCCTTGCTCACATTAACTTCTCCTTGCTCGTCGCTTCGCGACTCGCGCTGACGTCAGATAAAAAGAGGTCGCGCTGACGTCAGATAAAAAGAGATCGCGCTTCGCACGACGGCTAAGACGTCTCGCTTCGAGCCTCGGGCATCCAGGGTAAATAACAATGAGAATAAGAAAAGAAAAATGAGCTAATAAATATGTATACACTAAGTAAATATGTATACACTGCGTACTGAAGGGGTGACATAATAATTAACACCTCAGCTGATTCTTTGACTGCACGCGGTGGAATGGAGGCTACAGATGTCGTAAAATTTGCAAAACAAAGTAATAGTCAAATTCATAGTTCTTGACCACCATTTTGAAAGGTAACCAAGCCTTTTGTGATATCGAGGCTGGAGTTGAAACAGCTAAGTTAGATTGTATCTAGTTAGCATGATAATCAAAAGCTATCCATATTCATAGAAAGAGGGTTTGTATCAGTACAGAGTCAACTGAGCCGCAACTGAATAAATATACAATGAGCCAATCACGAACTGAAGCGAAGTCATAATTGTTATTACTTGAAAAAGCAACCAATCAGGAGGAAAAGTAATCGAAACGGACTAAAACAAAGATTGGTTTTACACCTTTTGTCCCTCATTACCAGAAAATAAATTTTCATTAGCGTCCGAGAACTTTTCATTAACGCGAAAGTGAAATTATTTTAGAGAAAGAAGAATCATTTAATAATAGAGATGTTTATTAAGGGATCAACATTCGTTAACGCCAATAAAGTTTCATTTCAGTGGGAATGACATTAAGGATTTTTCACAACCAATAGAGCGGATTTCGATTGAGTGTCGAAAGCAATCCGTGATTGCTTTGGTTTTGCATTTGCTCAGTTTTCCTATTGGCTGTGGAAAATGTTTTGTGATTACCAGCCAATCAAGTTCTAAACTAAAACCAAACGTGTTTCAGTCCATCACGCCATCAATCATCACGCCATCCACGATTGCACTTTTCCTCGTGATTGGTTCAAGTAAAACCAATTGTGAATTACTTCAGTTCGTGATTGGCTCGCTGTGTTTTTACTTGTTCGTGATTGGTTCATTGTGTTTTTACTTGCTTCCGTGATTGGTTCTGTGATTACTTTGCTTTTGGTTTTACGACACTCAATCGAAAAACGCTTCAGTATACCCTGGCTGTTTTTGTACTGCTCGTTCTTTGGGTTAGGGTGTTTTGTATTGATGGGTAAGCCAATACTGTGGCTCGTTTCGAGCTGGTAGTGATTGAACTACTAGCATATGATGGAGAACCTAACGCCAACTAGAGCCCGCCTTTCTTTGCATTGGGGCTGTTACAATTATATCCTGAACTAATAATAAATGGACTTTTAAACAAATACCTAACAAGCCGATAAAAAGAATGCTCAGGTACACTGATGCTGTTAAAACGCAACCAGAAGTTGATGTTCCTGTTCATGCTCCAGACGTTTAACCGCAGCGTGCTGTCAGCTGGCTACATTATTCATTTACCTTTCTCTTTTTACAGCGCAAGCAAAAACAGGGCAATACCAATTACTATTGAACGCCGCACGTCGAATTGTGTGCTTACAAGTACTGACTTTTTAAACTCAAACGAAAGAATCAATATTGGTGACACTGAGACATCGTGTGTTACGTATGCCGTTGTACATAACGATACATCCTCACCAGATAATCACATTGGAAATTCAGCCATCGCCTGTGGCTACTCAGATAACGGACATACTTACACTTCTGTCGATAACAATATCACTCCTCGACCAGCAGAAAACGAATATGCCAACGTGTTGGCTTCTACGAGTGCCGAAACTACGAGTAACAAAAATAACACAGATCGTATGAACATCTCTGGAGTTACATACGCCAATGTAGATAAAAGCAAGAGGAATCGTCGTAAGGCGGGAAGTGACCGTACGATTCGTGATGACGGCACAAAACAATCAAATGCAGCAACCACAAAAGGTAGATTCAGCTCGCGTTCACAACCAAACAACGATTGCGCACAAGATGAACCTGCATATGCTAGCATTAACGTTAATAGGAATTATCCTCTTGATCATGACTGTATCGATTGTGGAAATGAATCAGTTCCTCGCCGCGCTTCAAACTCAGGGAGAAGAGCATGTCGACATGAGATACCAGTGAAGCATGCAAAACCTATTGAGCCTGTAACGTCTGTGTATGCTATGGTTCTAATAGGAGAGTCCCCAAAGCTGATACAAAGTAACTTAACATCGTCACAACAGCCATCAGTAGAAGCTATGTACGCTACCATTGGCAAGACTCATCCTTCAGTCGAGACTATAGAAGAGAACTTGTATGCTCAAGTGGATAAGAACAAGAAAACTATGGTATGGTATGGTATGGTATGGTATGGTATGCTAAGGTAGGTTGCTAAGGTATGGTATAGTATGGTATGTTACGTTATGTTATGTTATGGTATGCTATGCTATGGTATGCTATAGTATGGTATGCTAAGGTATGGTTGCTAAGGTATGGTATGGTAATGTATGGTATGTTAAGGTATGGTATGGTATCTGATAATGAAAGGTATGGTATAGTAATGTATGCTATGGTATGGTAGTGTATGGTATGGTATGGCGTGATATGATATGGTGTGTTATGTTATTGTATAGTATGGTAATGTATGGTATGGTATGGTATAGTAATGCAAGGTATGGTATGGCGTGATTTGATATGGTATGGTACTGGTTATGTTATGATGGTATCGTATGGTAAGGTATGGTATGGTATCTGCTAAGGTATGGTATGTTATAATGGTATGGTAATGTATGGTACGTTATGTTATACTGGTATCGTATGGCCAGGTATGGTATGCTACATATGGTATGTTATAGTATTGTATGCTAAGGTATGGTTGCTAAGGTATGATATGGTATGGTATGTTATGTTATAATGGTATGGTATGGTAAGGTATGGTATTTTATGTTATAATGGTATCGTATGTTAAGGTATGGTATGGTATCTGCTAAGGTATGGTATGGTAATGTATGGTATGGCGTGATATTATATGGTATGTTATGGTATGGTTGGTATGGTATGTTATATTATGTTATGTTATAATGGTATGGTATGGTAAGGTATGGTATCGTATTTTAAGGTATGGTATGGCGTGATATGATATGGTATGTTACGGTATGGTTGGTATGGTATGTTATGCTATAATGGTATGGTATGGTATGGTATGGTAATGTATGGTATGGCGTGATATTATATGGTATGTTATGGTATGTTATGGTATGGTATGTTATGTTATGTTATGTTATAATGATATGGTATGGTAAGGTATGGTATCGTATTTTAAGGTATGGTATGGCGTGATATGATATGGTATGTTACGGTATGGTTGGTATGGTATGTTATGCTATAATGGTATGGTATGGTATGGTATGGTATGGTGATGTTTGGTATGGTATAGTAATGTATGGTATGGCGTGATTTGATATGGTAAGGTATGTTATGTTATAATGGTATAGTATAGTATGGTAAGGTATGGTATGTTATGTTATAATGGTATCTGCTAAGGTATGGTATGGTATGGTTGGTATGATATGGTAATGTTGGTATAGTATGGTAATGTATGGTATGGTATGGCGTGATATGATATGGTATTTGCTAAGGTATGGTATGGTGTGGTAATGTATGGTATGGTATGGTAAAGTATGGTAAGTATGGTAAGGTATGAAAGTTAATTTAGTAACATCTATCCAGCTAGTGTCAGTCAGTGCATGCACGTTTTGATGATCAAATAAAATGAGGGTTTTTCCGTGTTTTTACTCGTACATTTCATAAAGGAAATATAAAACATATTTTCCGTATTCACACTCAGTTTGAAAGATTAGAGCAGTGGAAACACTCTCCCATTGCCATTTCTCGTTCTCCCAAACTCACTCGTATTTCTATAACTCTATAGAAACACGGAAAATGTTTTTTATTTCTTAAATGGGTTTCACGCTTCCATGCATCAGCCGAGAACCCAACCAGCGGAGAGCAGAAGAAACAGCGCTCGGTCCTCGGACATGGCTTGCAGCAGATGTAGCCAAATGTTATTTATAAATGGTATTTTTTTAAACGCTACCAGCTAGCAGCTGTCCATTGCATTTGGGAGGTTGTTGCTTGAGTCGTTCTCGGCCGGTATTGTAGGGTTTCTCTACCAAGCATGAGAATACTTATCCTTTTAGTCAAGAAGTACTGTGAAACAATTACATGTATTTGGTATTTCCTTGGTGACTTTCAGAGGAAGGGTGCAGATATTGCGTACGCTGAACTGGCAGAGTTTAGCAAGGGTGGAGCTCATGACGTCACCAGGCCTCCGCCCTACCAACCAACGGAATATGCTGTCATCGTGGAACGTCATATGTAACCATGGAAACACAATAAGAATGTTAGAAAAAGGATATACAGCAAGGTTAAGACAGTACTAAGTGAACAATAAGGACGTATAAACTGCCAAAATAACACTGACTTACCAATCTGAACTAGTCAGGAATAGGAATGGTATCAAATGGCTATGAACTCGAGTTTTATAGAAATGTTATCAGTCCTTATTTATGTAGTGTTGCGCAAAATAATATAAACACTAAATAATCCTGTGTCCTGTGCCTCCCTAGAACTAAAAAAATAAGGAAGGGGGCTACGTGTGACGATAATAAAATGGGAAAATGCTAAAGCCTTGTTTTCACTAGCTACATGCATAAGCACAAGAACATATGCAGACGCAGTAATGCACTGATCATTAGCGACGCTTGTTGCTATCTCACACTAGTAACATAAGCACAAGAACATATGCAGACGCAGTAATGCACTGATCATTAGCGACGCTTGTTCTTATCATATGTTATACGCGACCTAAAATATACAAAAAATATTATAACAAATATTATAGTTCTCGAGTTTTAATATAATATTTTTCAAAATATGGAGAATGAAGAATGGATTAAAATATGAAACGTTATATATGTACATTTGCATGTATGGAGTTATATAATTATTATAGTATGTACCACACAAGTGAAGTACTGTTCGTGTTCTCTGATTGGCTACTCAAACTTGGAATATTCTGCAATGACCACTGGCACTATATAACGTCATGGAGTTCCTTGTCCCCCGCCAGGGGACTGGGCCATTTACAGGAATACGATCACGTGGTTGTGCTGGATGGCAAAACATATTAATTCATTTATTTAAAAGCACTTGTACGGGATCGGTAGTGTTATTAGCAAAACCTGTTCGTAAATGCTATTTTCCTCCTCCTTGATCTGTCTAAAACAGCGTTTTTAAAAGATAGCTTGCCCTTCAGCATCCATGGCAACGCCTTTCCCATGGGGATCATGAGCTCGACTCATTCGTTAACGAAGTATTATATCAGCACGTGACCGTTTTCTGCAAAAGGCAGAGTTGATATATTATTACCAGTTGAACTGAATCGTTTTTCGATACGACGACAGGAAAGTCTTATTCTTTTTAACTCCGAATATTGAATCTGAACGTCCGCCATTACTGGAGGCCGTTCCTTTATTCAGCTTTATGCAAAGGGTTATTGAGCGGACGTAATGTCATACACTCAACGCTCGCCTACACAACACAATGCCTTGGAGGCATATTGCTACTAAAAACGTCTTCACGTACAAAAGAAGAAAGTTATATTTATCTTTGCGAGGTTGGCTACTTTTTTATGCACGCTATTTCGCGCGACGCCGGTTTGTCGTGTTAAGCCGGTATGACATCACTTCCGCTGAATAACGAGAACGGTCCAGTTATGGCGGACAGGATTTTACCGGTAAACTCTCCTAAAATTTTGTGGTTTTACTTGCCCATTTGGGAATATTATTTACTATTTCGGATATTTCTAACACTGACTGATCTATTGACACTGAAAAAGTGGCAAATCGAAATGGTAAATTTTCGTCGTAGCGGCACTTTAAAATAACAATAGTGACGTCATGTGCAAGGGTCTCGCGCGCTAAGAATTCACAAGTTTGTTAATGGCTTTTTTAGCTTTTCAAAACTTATTTGAGGCTGGATATTTCACTTGTGTGGTATATACTAAAACAATTATTCACCTCAGTGTCGGTGACTAGCGGTAGATATCTACCCATTGTTACTTCATCGCTTCGGTGATGAGAAGACTCTAGCTAAACCATCATCTCATAGAAATCTTGGTGTCATTGTCGACCAGTGTATTAACTTGGAAGAGCATGTAAAGAAGATCTGTAAAACATCTCACTATCATTTAAGAAATATAGCTAAGATGATTAGAAAGTACCCAACTCAGGACACAGCTGAAATAATTATCCATGCGTTTATAACTTCTACATTAGATAATTGTAATTCTCGATCTGCTATTTACTAAGTAGACACAAAATACTGCGGCACGCATTAATTGTTACGCTATTAACCGAGCAGTATAATCACATTACTCTAGTTTTGTTTAGGCTCCGTTGGTTGCCTGTCCACTACCGTATTATATTTACATACTTAGTTAATAGATTATAAAGCCATTGTCAGAAATCTATTCCATTGTAGGCGGGGCGTAAAATTATGTAATACCGCCTGTCAAGCTAGTAACACTGTCGACAGCTTGGGTCATGCTGTTAATCAGTTCCACTTGGTATTCCTTCATTTACAGTCGAAACTATGCTGTCGTAAAACATGTCTTAGCTGTTGTTCGGAGTTAAGCTATGGTAGACTCGAAGTATACTCAGAGTCTCAGTTGTTGAGCCCATTTCACTACATATTTAGGCAAAAAAGTCATAATTCACTACGAATTAGTAGGCAAATAATCCAGAAGTGTTGTCATTATAGAATAAACCAGCTAGAAATCCCTTTGTAAAACATCATTTTAGCGAGAACTAGCCTGAATTCCAGCCGTCTCCTCTGGTGGGAGGAACGAGCCGTAGGAGACGGCTGAAATTCGGGCTATTAAAAGACATTTTCAGACATCAATCCCACGCGTGCGCACTCGACACCAAATTAGAGCAATAAACAGATGTTCTTCAAGTCTCGCATGTGTAAACGTACTCTGAGGTCTACTTCTCAGAAACTGTTAATTGTGCCCGCAGCTAAATTAAAAGCGTACGGAGACAAATCATTCTCTGCTGCGGCGCGCAGGCTATACAATCAGCTTCCCACTGAACTTCGAAGCACAAACAATGAATATGATTTCATATTCACCTCCGACCGAAAACGCGATGTTTTTGTCCATTTAATAATAATAATAATAATAATGTATTTATATAGCGCAATCTCCATAAATGCCCGAGTGCGCTTTACATCAAGTAAAAATCTATAACTATACGTTTATCACATAAAAATAATAAAACTCTATGCAACACAACACAATGTTGAAATATAAAATAAATACTAATCTAAGATAAAAAAAAGGTAATACTAAAAAGAGTCAATAATAAGCTAGTTTAAAAGGATGGGTCTTAAGTTTACACTTAAAAATAGAAGTGGAAGAGCTACTCTTGATTTCATGGGGAAGCGCATTCCAGAGACTAGGTGCACACACCGAAAATGCCCTGAGGCCGTACGATTTCAGCCTGAAGATCGGCTGCTGTAGCAGCAATTTATCCGCAGATCTGAGAGCACGCCGAGGAACATAAGGAGTTACGAGCTCGCTAAGATATGATGGCGCCATACCATTAATTATCTTATATGTGTACAGCAAGATCTTAAAAATAATGCGTTGCTCTACCGGGAGCCAATGTAGTTGCATTAATATTGGCGTAATATGTTCAGCTTTTCGTGTTAGTGAGACAAGCCTAGCAGCAGAATTTAGTACGTATTGCAGCCTCTGAATTAAACAGCTTGGAAGACCGTACAAAAGCGCATTACAGCTGTCTATCCTTGAGGTGACAAAAGCATGAACAAGAGTCTTCGTAGAGTCATAGCTAAGAAATCTCCTAACTTGAGAAATATTCCTAATGTGGTAATAAGCTGACTTGCATATTTCATTTACGTGTCTGTCAAGATTCATAGTGCTGTCGAAAACAACACCAATGTTCCGTGCAGCGTGAGTGGGCGGAACCAGGACATCGCCAACGGCAACAGACTCTAATGATGGCCGAGCGCGATACTTCGAGTGTAGAACCAATAGCTCTGTCTTATCGTTGTTTAACTTAAGGTTGTTAAACAGCATCCAGCAATTTATGTCGCGTAAACAGGCTTCGATTCTAGCACGAGACTGCTCCATATCCCCCAACACAGATGACTTGAAGGTGAGATATATTTGTGTGTCATCGGCATACATGTGATAAGAAATACCATGACGACGCATTATATCACCGAGAGGGGCGGTGTAGATGAGATACAAGATCGGTCCAAGGACCGACCCTTGTGGGACACCACAGGTCAAAGGACGACTTGAAGACCTTGCATTCTCGATGCAAACAAACTGCTTTCGACCAGATAGATATGACGTAAACCATGCATGTACTGTGCCTTCTGTCCCGGCGCACTCAGACAGCCTAGACAACAGAATATGGTGGTCGACCGTGTCAAAGGCTGCCGAGAGATCTAATAACAGCAGAATAACACATCTATCCTCGTCGATGGCACGAAGAACATCATTTTGGACCCTGATGAGCGCAGATTCAGTGCTGTGTCCAGACTTATAGGCGGACTGAAAAAGTTCTTCGATATTGTTGTCACGCAAATGACGGTTAAGTTGAGATGCAACCACTTTTTCACAAGACTTGGAAAGAAACACCAGGTTCGATATTGGTCTATGATTTTTGAAGACTTCGTGATCAAGGGACGGCTTTTTAAGTGACGGTTTGAGCATAGCTTCCTTCAAGTCATCGGAGAATACGCCATGTTCTAGTGAAAAATTCACAGCCCTGGTGAAGAACGGCAACAGCGAATCAAAACAGCCCTTTAGAACTGATGCAGGGATTGGATCAAGGGCGCAAGATTTCAAACATGAAGTACTGATGAGATTTGACAGTTCCTCAGTCGTGACAGGCTCAAATATCTCAAATTTGACGCCAGAGTAGGTACTCAACACATAAGGGGGATCATTAACAACGTCCCTTCTGACCTGTAACTCATCTCGTATAGTTACAATCTTCTCTGTGAAAAAGTCAGCAAAAGCATTTGCTAATGTTTCGTCATCATCACAATAAGGCAATTTCCTCTCAGCCTTCCGGTGAAGCAGCTTGTCGAAGTTAGAAAATAGGCTTTTGGGATCAGATTGATTGTTCTCAATGATAGCTGAATAATAGCCCATTTTCGCGTCAAAAATACACTTATTGACCAGATTACACTGTTCAACGTAGAGTTCACGGTGCACAGTGAGCCATGATGCCCTCCATTGACGTTCAAACTTTCTCCGTTTCTTTTTCTCAACCTTGATCGCTTCGGTGTACCAGGGCGCAGCCGGACGGAGTGTAATCATGCGCTTCTTTAAAGGGGCATGCTTATCCAACAAACTAGATAGAACAGTGTTGTACTGGCAAACAAGGTCATCCAAGCCACCACACAGATCAGGATTAGCCAGGGGAGAGTTATTAATATCATCCCGTAGTTGGCACATATCAATCGCCTTGAGTTTACGATAACAAATTTCCTTTCGCTCAAATGCCGTCTTAGGGAGAGACAGCGTGCAGCAAACGGCAGAGTGATCGGATAGAGCAGGATCGAACACCGTAAAGTTACTAGCCACGCACTCCTCGGCCCTGGTAATTATAAGGTCAAGGATGTGGCCACTCCTGTGTGTAGGCTCAGAGATGTGCTGACGCAGATTAAATGTATCGAGCAGCTGAAGAAATCGCGACGCAGCTGAATCACTATCGTCTTCAATATGGAAGTTAAAATCGCCGGCCATCAGAAGTGAGCCTGAAGCAGTTACTAGACTCTCCAGTAACCTTGGAAATTCATCAAAGAACATAGGGAGAGAACTCTTGTTGGACTTTGAAGGCGGCGGTCGATAGACAATTACAACACGCAGGCTAGAGGACGAGTGCTTCATGAGTAGATCGGTAAACTCAAACGATTTGAACTTCTCCTTGATACTAGATTGATTTTGGAATCTTAACAGTTTCTTGTAGACTAGCGCCACTCCACCACCTCTACAACCTCTAGGAACGTTGTAGAACTCATACCCATTAGGACATACGTCACGAGTAATTTGTTCGTCAAAGTCACTAGAGCTTAGCCAGGTCTCAGTTAATGCCAGGACATCAATATCGCGATCAACAATCATGTCCTTAACAGGTAGCGATTTATTTCGGACCGATCTTGTGTTCAGAAGCGTAAATTCCATGGGTTTAGCTGTATTCGGCAAGCTAGGGAGCAACGGTTGACACTTGATAAATATAAGATTGCTATTGTTATCTGTCACACTCCCGTGAACCCTCCTTCGTCTCGGTTCATAGAACCCCGTAATTGAGTCACTTTGAGTCACTTTGGAGTCGATTTGGAGCTTCGAACATGACCATGTAGATTTCAGTACATGGCCAGGATCCAGGTTTAATGAGTAGCTATACCTTCCTTGGCCAGTAATAGATGTAATACTCCTCTGTTTGAAGACTCCTGCTCTGCAACCACGACGAGTAGATTTCGCAATACCACAAGCCTTCAGCGACTGCCATGTTTTGCAATCGGTCCGCGAGGTAACACGAATTGAATTAATAATCGTTAACAGCGCAGTTCTTGAATAAAAAGTGGTCGACATAATTCCAGGGCGATAGGTACAGCAAGTAGAAGGTATTCTGTAGGCTAAATGATGAGTAGAACGTCTAAAAAGTCTAAAAATTCACGGAGCTAATAATTCGATGTGCAGCCAGTCAGGCGCTTATCTTTAGAAAATAAAATAAATATTTGGTCCTGCATGGCTATAAGCAGCTCGGTAAATATCCACCACTATTCACCTCCACTTCGGTGAATAATTGTTAAATATATATATTTGGGGAAAATGGCGCAAGAAGAACATTGCAAACAGGAGCCAATTTTGTTCATTGATTGTTCCCTGCGCAGATGGTGTTCTGGAAGATAGATGGTAAAACAATATCTCTCAAGAATGTTAGGAAAAGCCATTTTTAAAGTCCCTGATACCATGCCGGAATGCGTAAAACTTGTGCTTGCATGAGGGATTCATTATATTGTGGCATCGCCAAAAACTTTAAAAAGCCTGTTCGGGAGAACAACAATTTTATTTTGGTAATCTTAAGAAAATGTCGGAAACCGGGAGGGATTTTTCCGGGAATTCGTTTGTATGACTGAAATTTCTTCGGCAAATGCACACTTTACTTATTATTAATAATAATAATAATGGCCATTTATATCGCGCCATATCACCACAGTCTCATGGCGCTTTACATATTACGGATATATCACGTCAGTGAATGTTTTCGGACTGCTTTTACGGCGCTAATGGCTGCCACGTAGTTTACATTGTTGAGTGTGTGGTTAGGTTAGTACAATGGTCAGGCTGCTGCACCGGGTGACAATCCCCTACTCTTTTTCAGTAGTACAACAGGTTCTTTCACGTCCCCTTCAAATACTGATTAGACGCGGCCCAAGGACGCGGCCCGCGGGATTCGAACCCCCGACCTCCCGCACTCTAGACCGTGCTCTACCAACTGAGCTAACCAGCGAGGCGGTACTTGGAACTGGATTTTTTTTTTAATTGGACAAACTGAAAATAAAGTGGGACAACTTTTAAGAAAACATGTCGCTGTTGGAACAGGCTTTATTAGAGCTGTCATCCCCCAAGTGCAGTTTTCCCTGTCCTTAGTTCAACCGTAATCTACCGGCATTACTTTGGGCGAAGCAAACTGTTTGTTAATCGCTTCGTAGGTGCACTTGCTATGTAATCGAGATGCAGGAGATGTTTGCTGCTCTCATTTCAGGTGATCGAAACTATACTCTGAATTTCTAACAAGACCTGAAACAACCATGGGGGCTGATCAAAGCCTGGTCCCGGCTAATCCACAGATCGAATTGGAATTTAGCGTGTTGGTTTTTGCGGAGGGAGGAAAACAGGAGAACCCGGAGAAAAACCCTCGGAGCAAGGGCGAGGTATCAACAAACTGAACTCACATATGGCACCGCGTCCAGGAATAGTCGAACCTGGGCCACAGAGGCGAGAGGCGAAGCGCTTAACCACTGCGCCACCCCGGCTCCCCTTAATGGGCATTGATAGGCCTAGGTAGTGTATCCATGCATTGTTTTAGAAATATATTTATTTATTACTAGAACACAACAGAAAATGACCTGGGTAATGGACCTTTTGCAGGAAACAGTCACGTGCTGATATGTCACTTCAATAACGACTGAATTGAGCTCGTCATATCCTATGGGAAAGCTAGGCTTTACAGGAAACAGTCATGTGCTGATATATCACTTCAATACTAACTAATGAATAATTGAGCTCGTGATCGAATGGGAAAGACTTTACTGGATGACAAACAAACTTCCAAAACGCTGTTTTAGAAATACTAGGACAATCGATTGATTGCGCACCGAATATCCCTAGTGACAAAAGTTAAGCGCAAGCACAATAACCAGACGTATTAATGCATTGATCATTATAGCTAGCGACGCTTGTTCTTATCTCACACCTGTGAATAGATCGAACAAGTACTGCTAATACGTATACGGCACTGCTTAGGGGTACATGTGACGTCATCACCGCCATCTTGGTTGGCCTTTAACAAAGGATTCCTCGTTAGCTTCTCTTGTTAGTTCATCCAACAAATACATGGCGACCACGTTTTTGTTAGTTGAATCTCTTTGGATTGATTGCACCCAGCAATTCAAGTTTTATATATACAATGAATTAGCGGGAGAAAAAAATGTGAAAAAAGAAGGCTACGAAGTGATTACGTGCATCTGTATAATCAGTAAAATATATTCAATAGCACGTGCGCTCTGATTGTACAAAAGCCGTGTTATAACACCATGCTAACACGGGCATAATTTTAAAGGAAGGGAAATTAAAATTTGGACAACTTCGTGATGACATACTAAACGTACTCTGGGAGATATATACTGGACTGTGAATCTGCAAGTTAAAACAGTCATTAGAATCAGCATTTAAATCTGACTAAGCCACCGGACAGGTCACGGTAACTGATTATTTACTACTTATGCACAGGTGCAAAATTCTGACTCGGCTCTTGAATGGGGATATCAATCTAGAATACAAATAAGGCTGCCAGGAACCAATGGAAATAAATCGTGTTTTTTTTATCACGATGGAAGATTTATCAGGAGACGGCATACTGTTTGATAAGTCTACGGCGTGACGTCTGTACCGAACGGTTGTCGTGTGTTATCAGCCAAACCAATCGCGTGCGATACTCAAGAAGTTAAGTAGGATCTTTTAATTCAGTTGTTTTTCGAAAATTTTATCTCTGATTAAGGCAAATGTATTGCATGTAGGGGCAACTGTACTCAATCGAAAATATCCGAGTCAATTAGTTACTGTTTTAAGATTTGCTCATCCCAATCCTTACCGAATCTAAAAACCGTATACGAATTGAGAATTAATTTAACAGAAACGGCTGACGACAATACGGATTTTACTTTTGACCTTTGCTTCGACAAACAATAAACTTATTCGTATCCTTTTTTAAGGGGGCCATCTGGTTGCATTTCGCGGATTCTATGAAAAAGGATGAGAAGTTAAGGAAGGAATATATAAAAGAGGGAAAAAAATCAATATGTACAACCAAATTTCTTGAATATCCACTCGAAAGCACATCGGGTTGATAGTAGACAAATTTGTTGCCCATATATAAATTATTAACTTTAAAATCTAATTTTAATTTTCCTTCATAAAATCTTCATTTATCCTAAATATTTAATTCTTCTCCAAAGTAATTCTGATAACTATACGGGACCTTCAACTACAAAACTTATGAAGCATTTTTGGATTTCGTGAACTCAATTTCAAAGCTAAAGAGATAAAGTTGTAAACCTTACAATGAGTATTGATGACGTAGCATCACGTGTACAGTTCGCCGCAAGTGAGTTGATCATATAATACACAGGCCCCTGATGTACGGTATTTATACAGCTTTGGTATAAAACTAAAATTTTGCTCTCGAGATTTTGGTAATAATCCATACCATATGCAGTGCATAGGGGTAAAATGGCTCAATTTTAATTGGCTTACCGTCGGTTCCTGATCCTAGCACGGCCTCGATACACAACAATAGTCAAATGACTTGGCGTCTGACCAAGATCTTATCAAATCTTACGTTTCCGTAAAATAGAATTCACAAGAAATATGTTTATGAAATTTGCGTTTTTAATCTATGGTGGTTTTCCGGCTTATCCTTCGGTGCTTTTCTTCTAATCAGCGAATAATCTAAATTCTATATAGTTTTTGAAATTCAATACTTCCTACAGTCAGAAATTTCCGGTACTCATCGTACCAGCAACTTTATATACCCATACGGCTTTACTTATCTTGATTGTTTACTCTTGTGCATGGTACCAACCAAGGGCGTAGGGAGGTCCGCAAAATTGGGAAAACTGGGAGACCAACTGGTGAATCCCCCCCCTCCTCTCCCCCTCCTCTCCCCCTCCACTCCCCCTCCTCTTCCCCTCCTCTCCCCCTCCTCTCCCCCTCCCTCCGCCACTGCTGCCAACATCGGTTTGTGAATGGAAGTACCGGGCCACAGGTAGCACAAGCTCTGTAAATGGCAATATTTAAGACCATTTGTATGGGATTTGTTTTAGCCTTCCATTGCAACATAAATCTTGAATAAAAATCGACGAAACTTACAGGGTGGCTTCTTGTATTCCCTAGCTATGTCTGGGCCAATAGACCAGTTCGCGGTAAATTCCGACATTTTGAAAGGGGTGCAAACATGGCGCGAAATACAGTGTTTGTATGGGAATCGATGGGAATCCAATGCCAAATAAAATCCGTAAAATCGAATTTATGAAATATTCTTCAGATACAAACTTAAGATACCTGTATTTCGCGCCATGTTTGCACCCCTTTCAAAATGTCTGAATTTACCGCGAACTGGTCTATTTTTTTCTTACTACCCTTAGCCTGTGCCGGGCGAGTGATACTTCACGTTACAACAAATGCATGATTCCTAAGGTGACGTCATATTCTTAACCCAGGGTTTAGTGTTCAGGGCTAATCTCAAGGATAATCCTTTATTATGTATTTAACATATTCTATTTCCCTGGGACATATGCGGCAAAGAGTTATTGTGTTAAACTCCTTGTGGAAAATCGGTATGTAAAACCTGACATCTAAAATGCCGGCCATCCCTTCATGTAGGACGACACGAATTGCTACCAAATTGTATTCTATTGTATTGTATTGTGTTGCGTTCTATTGTTGTATTGTATCGTATTCTATTGTATTTTTGGTAAAAATTCGTGTCGTCCTACATAAAGGGATTGCCAACATGCTTGTTATGTAAAAATGGCTTTCTGGGCTGATTGATGTGTCCGGACACGGAGCCGAGGGAAGTATGACTTGGGGATGACGAGTCTATTGTTGACTTGACAGTACATTTATAAGGAAGTCAGGTTAAATATAAGTGCATATTAAATTAGATCAGTTATCTATTTTAGAGCGTAGTGGTTTCTTTTCTCTTTCTCTTTAATTGAACTGATCTAATGAGTGGTTAGCCTTGATTTTTATGATTTGTCAAAAACTGGGATTGAGAACATAAACAATTTGCTCACAAGTACTCGAGACGTTTGGCATTTCGATGGGGGGTGTAAGACTTAGGATCGAGGTTATAAGCCCTAAATATTTTTCAGTTGCCAAATCTTGAAGATATTTTCAGAAAATTGCCTTAAACTACTCTTGCCATATGGTTCACGGCCTGCTCAGCGTTCAGTCATCCATCAGAACGTTTTGCTTTTTTATCATCTTAGGGATATAAGAACATAAATTATGCGTTCAATCATTAGTTAATAGTTTACGAGTGTTCAAAACAAACCAACGGGACAATTGCAACCGCACTGAAGTAAAAGACTTTGCGGGCCGATCCAACACAGGTTATCAATCCATATCAAACCCAACTCAGGTGACTGCCTATGGCAAATAATATGCCAGTCATTATTAAATCGGTACGCGAATTGAAAAGAAGCATATTTACTACTTATACTCTTATCACCCTGAAACGAGCATAAAACATTTAATAGCTAAACTGCATTAAACACAAACAACAGATCAGGGATGGGCATCTCGTTTATTGATACTTGTCGGACACGTATAATTACAGCAGTATATAATGTTGCATGGCCAATCACGTCTGTATAGATGTGTAGTTAGTAATTTCTTCTGTTCTCAACATATATCCCGAAGAAAATTTAGGTATCAAGGTAGAGAAACGCCTTCGAATGATTCTTACATATTAATCACTCTTCTTATACACCCTCAACGCAATCCCAACGGGATTATGTAACTTGTTTATATAACATAACAACATTCTGCATTAATTCCTACCCACTTGTGTACATTCCGTAACGCTAATAAATATATTTATACTCTTATCACCCTGAAACGAGCATAAAACATTTAATAGCTAAACTGCATTAAACACAAACAACAGATCAGGGATGGGCATCTCGTTTATTGATGCCCGACCTTCGATGATAAAGAAAGACCATGATGCAAGCTAAACATTCAAACTTCTAGAAACTGAAAGCAAAGAACAAGGTTGTCTTGACGTACGTATCCATCTTTTGATCAGTACTATTTACTTTGACCTAAACAATAGTGTAATGGTACTTGTAATAAGGTCTGTTTCAGCCATAAACACTTGTGAAACGATCCTATAAATATCAGTCTTACTCTTCAGCAATGATATACAGCTCGACAGAACTGTTATCGCAAAATTTGACATCGCAGTAGTACAAACTGGCTAACTCAGTGAAACGCGGTGTATGCTGTAACACAAATTGCGGTTTAGTGAAGTCTGAAAAATTCACGGTAACATTCATTTCTGAAGTAACAGGCCCCTTCTTGGAGTTAGTTCAGATAATTTCCTTTTTTACCGGCTTAAAGAATATAACTGACGTACTAATTTTGGAGCGCAAATGCTGGTAAAGCTGTAGAATTTCTACGCCCAATTATTTCCGTAAAATAGAGGCTCTTGTACTGAATATGGACAATTACATTGTTAGTAATAATCTTACAGCGCAACTGAAATCTCATAGAGACGGTAGAGGAGAAATTTCGGATAGGCCCAAATTATTGAAGGCTCTTGAATATATGTCCATTGTGTTAGCTTCCGCTTGAACAGCACGCAGGGGCGGCTGCTAACTTCCGTAACTGTGGATCCATAAAGCCATTAACTTTCAATGCAAATCAAACGCTTGTTCACCTTGTAAAAGGAGATAAAAAACAATAATATATTAGAACAGGCCCAGTGGCCGCAACGTGATGCACAAACCACATTTCTCTATAATAAACAGGCTATTCAGTGTGTCGTTCCAGTGAACATAAAGTTAATGAGCCAGTGCTGTTATACTGCCGTTCTGTCTATACGGGCTTGTTATATAGCAGTAAAACTATGCTCCAACAGTAACAGAGATCGTGTGCTAAGTTTCAGAAACGAGCAATGATTTTATATTATATTAAACCAGTGTTCAAAGACTTTTCCATTCTAAACAGACAAAATCACTATAGCAAATTATGTCTACCGTATTCCGTAACTAGTAGAATTAATGCCTTTACACTGGCTAGCAGTCTAGACCAGTTAAGATACTGCCGTACTCTCTAGCAGTCTAGATCGGCCAGTTAAAATAATTAGCGGTAATAAAATGCTCCATCGAGCAATAAAAACACTGTATCGTATTGAGTTGTATTGTTAAACTGCCATTCTCAACCTGAGACAAAATCAAAGTAAAATTAATGCCTTTTCACTGGCTAGCAGTCTAGACCAGTTAAGATACTGCCGTACTCTCTAGCAGTCTAGATCGGCCAGTTAAAATAATTAGCGGTAATAAAATGCTCCATCGAGCAATAAAAACACTGTATCGTATTGAGTTGTATTGTTAAACTGCCATTCTCAACAGACAAAATCAATAGCAAAATGTCTACCGTAAACCGTAACTAGTAGAATTAATGCCTTTACACTGGCTAGCAGTCTAGACCAGTTAAGATACTGCCGTACTCTTGCAGTCTATAGCCCGGCCAGTTAAAATAATTAGCGGTAATAAATGCTCCATCGAGCAATAAAAACATTGTATCGTATTGAGTTGTATTATTAAACTGCCATTCTCAACAGACAAAATCAATGACAAATTGTCTAAATGTCATACCAGAAACTAATATATTGCCTTTACACTGGCAGTAGCAGACATGCTTTGCGATTCTTTTCTGTACTGGGAAATATCGGTACCAACGTAACGAGCAGCTAGAATTCACCAGCCAAACTTGCGGCCACGGAATCAATGCCTAGCATATCTGTATTTAAGTACTTTGAATAAAATCGAGGAACTTTACCGTTTTTAAAACTAGCAAAACAGTCGATTGGGAGCAAGGTCCCGGCCAGTAAGACGTAGCTGCACAAAAATAAGAGTCTTTCACTCTCCAGTCTTAATAAACAACAACATAATCCGCATTCTTATTGAGAGTACGAGGTACCATTCTGGCTCGATGTCAGCGTTATTTACTTTGGCACAATAGCATTTATCTAACACCTAATTTGTGCAAATGATCTTTCATGCTGCCAGAATAAACAAGTTTGAACTGCTTAATTGTCCATGAACCACTTGACAATAGTATCGGATAGTAAGTGTACAAAATGATACAGGGCAAAATTAACATATTCTTTATTTCCATCCAAGTGAAGCTTGCTGAATGGTTTCATTTCTAGTGAGTCCCAATTCTTATGCATTACCATCGATATAAAGGCAGCACAACCGACATCACTGACACGTACATGTACGTGCGTCTGTATGAACGATTCTAGTTGGTAGACGGACAGTATTCACAAGTGATTTCGACTAATATGGTTCGTCGGTGTGTTACGCTTCTAGAAGTGAATTCTCATAAAAAGCGTCCAGGATTACAAAGGAATCCCACCTTGTCTAGCATTGATTACCGTCGTCTAGGTAAACGACTATCTTGATACTCAATATAATATACGCGAATATTGCAGTAACAGCTTCATACGTTTCAGTAGTGAATATGTTAGGACCAGTAGACAAAATAAATGGCAAAACAGTAAACTTCTAGTACTTCATAGCACCACCGAATGGCCAGGAAAAACCTAACACTTATTGATCTAGCGGGAAAATCTTAGTATGGTGATAACCCTATTTGACAAAAATTGCCGGTCGAATACAAAACATTGGCAAACACCCATACCATCATCTAGGTAAACAACTAATTTAAACGTTTTACAACGAGAATATTTCACTAGCAGTCTCATAAGTTAAGTGAATATGTAAGGACTTGAACTTGGACCAGTTGACAAGCCAAATGGCAAGACCGTAAACTTGTAGTATTTCGTAACAGCGCCGAATGGCCAGGAAAAACCTAACACTTACTGATCTAGCGAGAAAATCTCAATATGGTGATAACCAGGTTTAATATCAGACGAATAAAGCCAATTTGACGAAAGATCTAACAGACGATCAAGCATAGGCTTGGCATCTACAAATAACAGGCATTCGGATATCTAAGGTTCTAATAAAAACCTATTTTCACCGTTTGACTGAATCGAAACATACAATGGATTTACCACCGTAGGGGCGAAGCTGCATTCCACTACTGATTCAACATCTAACAGAGCAATAGTAGCCTTCTGTACGAATTCACTGTTTTGAATTGCTAACTTATTGTTACTAAACCGCGCCAGGGCGGGAGTAGTACAAAACGGAAAATTGTATTGCTCAAAAACAGTTTGCTGAATGAATTGAGCTCCTATAAAGTGCTCCCAAAACCCAAACATGTGAACTAGTCTTCCTTAGACCTTTTTCAGATATCACAATTTCCGCTGTATTACGCGTAGTTACGCTCAAGCGTGCTCATTGTCAAAGAATTGGAAATTTCAGACGACAGATTATACTTAGCTTTTCCTAGCCTGTGCACAGTATCTTCGTACTTCTTGTCCACCACACTTTCAATTGGTTGTGGTCGTACTTGTCGAGGCACCGCTATTGGTTATTTGGACTTGCTGCAAAATTCGCCAAGTGTCAAAGCTTCCCGCAGCAGGATAGGGAAAGTGCGAGTTGAAAAGTGCGAGTTGCGAGTTAAAAAGTGCGAGTTGCGAGTTGAAAGGTTACCAAAAAAAATGGCGGGAAAATATATGATCTGTCGCAGAGTGGATCTGTCGTGTGTGGATTTCCAGACTCTGGAAATTTTGAAGGCTGAGCCAAAGGAGCCAAGTCCAAGAGAATTTGACTTTAAGTCATGATTTCATTTGTTTCTGATAGAAGATAAACGATAAAAAGCAAGCATTTTTTTTACGAGCTTTCGATTCGGAATCAGTATTCCGAGAAATTGAACAGAGCCGAGAAGTTTAGAAATGAGCGAACTCGAGAACAGTCTGAACAGTCTGAACTGTACGTACCCAGACTAGCGTATGGACACCGAGAAAACTGAACTGAGTGCATGAATAGAAGAAATAGAACTAGAAACCGAACCTGTTGATGTTGAAACTGTTTGACGCCCATACACAAATGGAGAAAACTGAATCGAGTATTAATTAATATATAGAACGGAAAACGAACCGTGAGAACCGTCAGAAATGGGATATGGCTTACGGACATGAATCGAATATACAGAACTGAATAAACTACTTTTCGGATTGCAAAAACAATTTTTCGAACTGGAAATGACATGAACAAACTAGGAGGTCAAAGAAGAAAAGCGACAGAACAAGAAAATCGAGCAAAACTGAACTCTGAGAGGAAATTATAAAACTGACCGGACCCCTGTGGAAACATCAACAAAGGGCGAGGCGATTTCGATTCTCGCTGGAAAATGGATGGAAACAACGGGAAAGAACTTAAATGATCAAGAAGAAAATAATTTAGCTGGCAAAAAAAGGAACTGAACATTTATCGAAAAAAAGCAAAAAAGGTACAAAATATGACTGCTTGAGATATTAGAATAGCGCTAGCTAAGGCCGACCGCAGTGAAGAACGAAATTGTCTTGAGATGTGAATTTGAACTGTCGTGGTAGCATAGCAATTTCGTTAGGAATGTTTAAACTTATATAAAGTAGGATTTATTCGCGATCGCGGGCATTTTAGTTCTCGCATCGGTCTAGTATCCGGAGGGGCGTGAGAGTTGTATGACTAAATAAACCAAAGAGTCGCCATAGAAATAATACGAAACGTCTCTGGAAGAATCGGAGATAGAAGAAAGTGAATAGTTAAACTTATAACTAATTGTGATTGCAATCGAAATATTGTAAATTAGAAATAGAAAGGACTTAGGGGCCGTCGACATATTTGAAATGCCCCGCTTAACGCACAACGGACGTTTAGGGGGGGAGGGGGTAAGGGCATGGACGTTAGCGTGGGGCATTTAGAACAAACACTTTTTCATCAATAGACGTACACATTTTAATCAAATGTTTCTTAAGTCAGCTAGTTCTACATTAGAGCGCAATTTCTGTTGAATTTCCCGGAAATTTCAACAAGGTTTTTTGATTAGAAGTATCATGAAATACCTCAAACCTCCAGGTAAGTGAAACTCAGTTTTAACTGCCGTGTATTACCTAAAAAAAGCATAAAACAATGGGTGGACGTTAAGGGGGAGGGGGGGTATGACCTTAACGTCCGTTGTGCGTTAAGCGGGGGCATTTCGAATATGTCGACGGCCCCTTAGCTCTGAATAACTGTGAGAGGCATAAATAAACCGGTGTCGTAGGGATTTCATCCCCCCTTAGGGATCTCGTCCCCAGTAAAAACAGACTTAGCTGGGGATTTCGCCCCCCCCCCCCCCCCCCCCCCCCAAATTCTCTCGTACTAAAAGCAAGCTCGTTCGATGTTGCTTTAGCTAGAAACAGCTTTCGTGATCCAGTTGATGTCATGCATACTCGTACTCGTTCGCTGTATTCACTCGTTGGATATCGAGTCTTAACTTGCAATTGCAGTAATTCTCAATGGCGACGCTTTTGTGTGCTCTCTCAATCACTCTAGCCTTGCGGGACTTTAATGGTTTGGTTTTTAATACAGGCACAAGCCCAGCCAAAAATAGTGTAACAGAAGAACGGCAACATTTGTGGCTTGCTCTACCGGATTTGTTCTAATAAGTCGAATATGATTTGTTTGCTATTTAAACAGATGAGTTAGTTGCTCTTTTAATTCTGCAATTAGACTGTGAGCTTTGTGAAAAATAAACGAGTCAGGCCCAGGATAACAAATGTTTGAGATAGCTTGTTTAGACAGCTTCTTTGTTTTGGGCGCGCTTGGTTTTTAATACAGGCACAAGCACGACTTGTAAAATAGTGTAACAGATGAACAGCAACATTTTAGGCCTTCCTCTACAGATTTGTTCTAATAAGACGAATACCATTGCCTCTCTTTAGGGGTGGACTATTAGAAATCCTGGGAGGGGGGGTGGAAAACTTTTTGTGCACGATATTTTTTTTAGCAGTGCGAGTTCTGCAAGAATTATTTTTTTAAGGCGATAGCTCTGCACGATTTTTTTTTTCAGTGCACATTCTATAGAGATTTTTCAGTGTACATCCTATATAGATTTATAGCCTGTGAATACAACCATAATATAATAATAATAATGTTATTTATAACAGAGAATCTGTCTCCGAAGAGTTTTTCAATAGAGCCCTGCATAACATAAATAAGAAACAAAAATAAAAAGACATTAATAATCTAGAGTTAAAAACTAGGCTAAAAATACATTTATAGAGTGACTAGAGCTAAAATTTATGAGGCAATTCAAAAACATGTCTTTTGACATTTTGTTTAAAAAGAGTTAGGGATTCGATTTCCCGCAACGAATTATCTAAAGTATTCCATTCACTAAAACCTTGGTACAATAAATGTTGTTTGCCATAATTAAGCTTGATTATTGGAAGTCTAAAATCGTTCTTTATTCTTGTATTATACATGTGAATGTCACTGTTCTTTAAGATATTAAATTCATAATCAATGAATACATTAACATACTTATATATTAAAATATGACGATGTACAAGACGACGTTTGGACAATTGAGATTTGACAAGGCTTGTGCTGAAGAACTTTAACCAGGTAAATTCAAGAATTATCTTGGCCGCCTTATTTTGCAAAATCTGAAGATCGTCTATGAGGGTTGAGTTGTATTTGTCACCCCATATTGCATCAGCGGTAGTAAAAAAGTGGACATACTAAACTATTATACAAAGTAAGGCGTGTCTCGAGGGGCAATAAGTGCCTGATACGCTTGACCAGACCAATCCTTGGGTTTACTTTAATAGATAAGGCCTCTACCAGGTCATGCGAAGTCATATGCTTATTAATTATAATACCGAGGTACTTGATATTGTCAGAGCGTTCGAGGGGCACGTTGTCTATAATGACATCGATGCTAGAGCAAGATTTCAGTTTATGTGGACTACCTATTAACATAAACTTAGATTTAGAAGTATTCAAAGTCAGGCGATGTATACGAAACCAAGAGGCCAATTTTGCCAAGTCATCAGTGATTTAAGCAATGTTCGATGTCATTGATAGAAGGACGGCTACAGTATATCACGGTGTCATCAGCGTACATGGTCACTTGGCAATGATCTACAGTAATAGGCAGGTCATTGACGTAAACCAAGAACAAGAGAGGACCGAGAATACTCCCTTGTGGCACGCCAACTCCCACTGAGCACGAAAAGGACTGAGACTCAGTCGCCTACGGCAGATATCTGGTGTCGGTTATCAAGGTAGGAGGTAAACCAATTTACAACTTCACTGCAAGCACCAATGGCCTTGAGCTTTGTCAGCAAAAGGTTGTGGTCCACAGTCACAAAAGCCTTGGACAGGTCTAAGAATACTGCACCAGTCACCTTGCCATTGTCCACGTGTATTCTTAGAATGTTGTCAGTGAAGTGTGCTAAGCCAATTTCATTAGAATGTTGTCAGTGAAGTGTGCTAAGCCAATTTCATTAGATAACCTCGGGCGGAAACCAAACTGATTAGGTGTAAGGATTTTCTCTTACGAGAGATAGCCGTAGTGTTGTCGATGTACAGCCCTTTCAAGAATCTTACTTACAGCAGGTAGAATATAATTGTGATAGGCCTGTAATTGTTAAAATCAGAGCGATCGCCGGATTTAAACAGGGCGGTAACTTTTCCTTGTTTCCAGATGGCTGGGAAAATACTCGAGTCCAGAGAACGATTAAACAGTTTGGTTAAAACTGCGGGTCAGGAGTCATACACACAGCCGAGTCACTAGTAGCCTTGAGCTGATTCGGTCTAAACCAATAGCTTTGTTTGTTTTCAAACCTCTTAATTGTTTAAAAACAAAGCTCTCGGAAATGTTCGAAAATCGAAAGACAATTTCACTGTTATTTGTCCTGGCTGGAGTAATGATGTCAATGGCGCCGACCAGAGATTGAAACTGGTCTGATCGATCGACGCTGGGTCTGTTAACTGTACTCCATCAGATTCAGATTGGATAAAGGTCGGCTGAGAGCCATTATTAGATCTTATTATGGCAAGTCAATCATTTATAGTTTTCCATAGAGCACTTGAATTTCTTTGTTTTGTCTAATCAGATCTTTTTAGTAATTTGCTTTACATTCCTTGACTTGTTTATTTACTTTGAGCCGCAGTTTTTTTGTAACGAGCCCAGAATGCATATAGAATGCATAATGCATATAGAATGAATAAAATTGAATATGCATATAGAATGCATATAGTCCCGGTCTTTCATTGCTTGGCTCCGATTCAGGCCAAATCAAAAATGCATACCCCAAGATTTCATTGTCCATGATGTTTTGCACAAGACAATACATGAAAATATTTCTATGTGCTCGAAATTACTGGCACAGACTCTGTAATCTTTGAGAATGTGGACATTGAAGTTTACTCAATGAAACCTGACGTTAAACGCGGTTGCAAAAACTGCTTAGACGAATAATTTGAGGCTTCAGTAATTAAGGCCAGTTGATATTTCCATGACTAAACTAATTTTGTGAAGGTTGGGGAGGTTGTTTTCATCTGGAAATACCTGAAAATCAGTTACACAGACTGTGGGTAATCTTTAGAACTATATTTTGAATTGGCAAAACTGAATTGCTAGTATTTTTTCAAAACAAAAATTGAACAATGTATCGGTTCCTTTGCAAGAATTTTTTTTTTTGCCTTAGTGCTTTGCAGGAATTATTTTTTTGGGACATTTAGCCTTGCACGAATATTTTTTTTGGACTACCCACCCTCCCTCCCAGGATTTCTAATGGTCCACCCCTTAGTATAGAAAGCGAAAAGAAGACTCCAAAGGCAAAGAATGTCAACAGCGCTACCTTTGGTTTTAATGAAGCGGCGTGATTATTACGTTTTTCAAGCGCTGTAATATATAAATAGTCAACAATCGTATTTCAAGAGTTCACTTTAGTCTGGTTCCCAATGGTTCGCAGTGAAGAGGACCGCGATCGATCAATCGTAAGTTCGTTTTATAGACGGTTTTATTGCGGTAATCAAGTGTTGCAACAGTCCAGAAGCGGGGGTCCACGTTCCGTCGAAACCCCGAGTTCCTTTGATTTTTGACTCAAAAAGCATTCTCCATTGCAGCGGATCATACATGTAATCAGGAACTCTAATCTCATTTTTCTTACTTTTCCTTGCAACTCGCATTTTTCAACTCGCAACTCGCACTTTTCAACTCGCAACTCGCACTTTTCAACTCGCATCATCCCCATGCTCTCCCGCAGCTGAACACTTGTCCTTTGCCTGAAGACTCGTGGTGTAGCGAAAGGGTTGATACCGCGCTGAGAGACATCCTGTACTGTTTATTCCCTCTGATCCTCGCACGTGGCTCTCTTTTCTGCGACACGACGTAGCTTCTTTTCAGCACTAAAATCTTCGGCCAGCTCATCAGACTCTGTATTCTTCAGGAACTGTCCAGCCAGCAAAGCTTCCAAATTCGAAGAACCATGCAGTTGCTCTTTGAGGAGACTACGGGAGTTTCGGTTTTGCTTACCAGTTCTGGGTCCGACATCATAAATTTAGGTATCAAGGTAGAGAAACGCCTTCGAATGATTCTTACATATTAATCACTCTTCTTATACACCCTCAACGCAATCCCAACGGGATTATGTAACTTGTTTATATAACATAACAACATTCTGCATTAATTCCTACCCACTTGTGTACATTCCGTAACGCTAATAAATATATTGAGTTTGTTATCTTTGAGTTTGTTCCAGGGGAACTTCCTCGATCCGTGGGAACGAATCCAGAATTCAAGAAAACAAGATAATTACATTCTGTGGTAGGCATATTTCACTGAGTAACCCAAATTACTATTTGTGGAAAGAAAGAATTTCTGTTCGAAATATCGAGTTAGTTGCGTTGGTACCCGGAAGTGGATTATCGTAGTCACTTCCTGTACAGCCACACCCGTATGACTTCATAACGCACGCTGATTGGTCGAGGAGGAGATGCTCATTTCAAATCACGTGTCCAAATACAGAGATCATGCCTCGCATTTTGTACCGAGCAAGACATTTTCAGTCCTGGCAAGTTAGAAGTGGAGAACATTAACAGTCTTTATTTTGGTTCAATATGGGTGCATTGGAGACTTACTCATCCTGCATGGAAATTACATTTCTTATCTTTACATTCGTGTTCATGGATTTCGCTGGTAAGTTTGTCAATAACGCTTCGAATGTTGTGAAATATTATCATTCATTGATGCCAAGTTTGGCTGAGTTGAGTCGATTCCTGTTGCTTTGTTGACTTTCGTTTTCTCGATCGTACGGCCAAAAACTAGGCCAAGACTGAGACACGACAATAGAACAATAAGCAGCAGTTCAAACGACCTTAAATGATTTTGTTTTCTTATGAGTACAGAGGAGTTTCAGCTTCGTTACCGATAATGATAATCGTCATTCAAATTCTATTTATAGTTTTGTATCATGTCTGCGTGTTATTTCTTCTCATTTCAGTAACTCACTTATACCGCTTTTCAAGACCATATGTTCGATTTTCAGGCCGTTTTAAGCACTGAACGATTGTTTCTCGCATCTCGAAGCCTGCTTGAATCGTTGTCTCAGATATTATCGTGCGATCGCGTCAAGAGACAAGAGCTGAAGAGGTACTATGCGTTCGGACGTCATGTTCTGTGCTCAGAAGTTCTTCTTGCGTTCTTTTTATATTACAGCATAACTTTATAGTGTTTCATATTTTGTTTTGATTTACAACCGAAAATTAAGCCCAGATGTGACGGTCGTTGGGTGTGTGAAATTATCTTCGTTTGCTGAATGATACCGCTTTCATGAACTATTCACGACCAGCCTGACTTTCAACAGACTCCAGCCAACTTTCGACCAACATTTACCATAAACACTAGGATAAGATCTATACATTTTGGAGTTATTGCAATTTACTATCAGTATTGAGTATGGTGCATGGGCTTCGTCAGAATCTCCATTATTACATAAAATATTAAATAAACTCCATTGTAAGCATGCCTCTCTATTTACAAATATTATAAAGCACATATTATATCAAGTGTAATATTTGCAAGCTCGATACGTTTGATATTGGCGAATTATCTTATTTCATAGACGTTGTCTTTAAAAGTTTATCTGAACTGGATATGCACAATAAAGTCCTGCTACTGCGTTAATGTAGTGACATTTTAAGCTGATTTCATTTGATTATAATAATAAAGATATCCGAACACTTATATAATGTACCAGGCTTTATGAGAATGCTGGTTTCAAAATGCTTTTAGAACTTAATTGCGATCCCGCTGTTTTATAGTTTCAATAAATTATAACCCTAAACAATTGCGAGGTATTTTCGAGAAAGGTTTCATTTTCTTTACTGTTTATTAGTATTAATGTCTGAGTCAGATGTTTTTAATAGTCTATGAAGCAGTCATGTAATTTTTGAGAGGTTTAATCCCTTTTAGTATAAACCAACTAGTGGACTATTATAAATCCTGCATTGGCTACCCTACTATAGGTCTATTTATGATAGCCCATGGTGGAGAAAAACTGCACGCATTTTCACGAAATAACATTCCAGCAGAATTAGTAGCTCAATTTTACTTGGACGATTAACTTTTATTTCATTTTTTATTAGCTTCACCAATTTCATATTTGCGAAGAGTTGAATAAGTTAAATGTTCATAAGCATGAAACAAATGTTAATGAACCATTATATTTCTATAAAAATATATATAATATTAAATTGCAGTCTACTTATATGTGAAATACTGTGTGCAACACATACAGTACATACATGTACATGTACATTCCTGTAAATAGATTAATCTTCATATATAACTTGGCCCTTTAATTAGACAATTATTACACTTACTATAACTTATAAAATTATTATGATATATTATATTATATTTGTCGTATTATTACATGTATAATTTTTATTACATAACGGTAAGACTCGTTAATGTATTTTACTGGTTGAGAAACAAAGACATTATTATTATACTAGTAATTTAATGGTTCTAATGTGTCTTCAATAATATTCTGTTTTTCTCTTGTACAGGTACTCAGAGTGCTGGAATAGGTATGGATGCCTGGTTGTGTGTAGCCATACATTTAACAATTATTTACCGAAGTGGAGACGAGGTGAATATTTACCAAGCCGCTTCGGCGAGGTAAATATCCACCACTATTCACCAACACTGAGGTGAATAATTGTTTTAGTATATACCACACTTCAGGTGAATAGCCAGCACCAAATAGTTATTTTATTTTTTGTCAAATGGGCAAAAACTCGCGCGAGATGTTAGCTGCTTTCCTCGGAGGTGAATATGAAATCATATTCACTGTTTGAGTAGCCAATCAGAGCATGCGAAAAGTGATATTCACTGGTGACAGTGGTATATACTAATTATATATACACTGTCACCTATTTCAAAAAAGGTTGTGCCAGACAAACAACAAGCAACATTCTTGGACCAAAATGGATTGTGTCAAACTCTCCAGTAAACTACGATGTACATGTAATTCGAAAATCAACTCGCAGGAGACCATAAATTTGAAAACAAACAAATTTACCAGAGTTTCAGCTACGTATATACAAACACAATCCATTTCAGTCTGAGAATGTTGCTTGCCATTTGTCGCTTGACCACAACCACCTTTGAAATACATGTAGGTGTATATACGTGGAGTTATACTGCAGGAATAATATTGATTCTTAAACATGATCAGTCCAATGTCCCATACAATTTTTTTTTCTTCAAAACAAAAGCCAAAATGTACATGTAATCTACCAGTATATCCCTTCCCCTACGAAGTGAAGTAACAGGAATATGCATTCCTCACGTACATTGACCCACTTAATTGCATGCTTGGACAAAAGTAGAAGACAACAGTAATTTGTGTACTGTTTAAATTTCCTGCTCCTGTTGAAGCATATTGGAGGTTCAGTGCCCAGGCTGTAAGTTAGGGTCAGTGCTCGAGAGCTTGGTTGCCAGGCAACAGGCAACCAACCAGCCCAGTACACTGAGTCACACATAAGTGGACAAGAGAAAAAGGGGAGGGAGGGAGGGGAAATCTACCCGAGAGGAACACTAATCAATCCCGGCAACAGCAAACGTTGAACGATGCAATGTGAAAAGCGATGTGATACGAAGAGCGATGCGAAGAGCAACTGTGAACAGCTCGCCAAATACGGCAACAAAAGACCCGTATGAGACTGAGACACAGGCCCAGGCCCCGCAAATTGCGCCACAGGTAGACCGATTCCGCTGGCGTATTTAACCATGTCTAAATTGCATTTAGTCTAGATTAATAAATGAGCAGTGCTCAGTGTTTTATCAGATTTACAAACATGAGGACACAAGCCAGAGTGTTTTTAGATCTGATATAAACATGTGCTGCAAGTTTATTGAACAGCTTCCAAAATGTTACTTCTAAAAGATACTGTAAAAAATTTCAGAAATTTAGATGGAAAGCGAATAATTACTTGTTTAAACATGTAGCTACAGTATGTTGTACATTACTGATATGTGCAGATGGTCTAGCCTCCTCCGCAGGCATCTCTAATTTTTGAAGAAATCAGATTTAAAAAATCGTGAAATGGGTTACCTGTGACTCCGGGAGAGAAGAGGAGTACTGGGGAGGGGAGAAGAGAGAAAAAAAGTAGAAAGAGATGCCTGCCAAAAATCGATGGGTATGGACATGTCGTCTGTACCCCAAGGACTTGTCACTGGACCCGGGATACCCTAGGGAGGTAACTGTAACTTCCAAAACTAAACGGGTCCCCTTCGAGAGCAGCTCTTCAAGCTCGTACGATATTTACTTTACTTACTTATGTTATTCATACTTATTTACCATTTTGTTTTGGTTTTATTTTTATGGAACTGTATTTATGTAATAGTTGTATTATTCTGACCTTATCCCGAAAAAAAAAAAAAAAATCAAAATGGCTTTGTTTGCAGCCACCCCCCCCCCCCCCCTCAAAAAATCCTAGATCTGCCCCAGAAAACACACTATAATCCTTTTTCAATAGTCATGTAAACTAATCCAAACCCTAACCCAACATTAATTTTAAGAAACCCTATAACCACCATCAGTGAACATACATGTAAGTGCACACTAATTTAGGGTTATAAGGGCTAAATCACTAAACAACACACACTATAATCCTTCTTCAATAGTATTTTTAGGGGTTCTTGAAGCACTCGACCTTAACGGTAGTCCACTAGTCCTGGACTAGTAAGAAATGCTTCAGGGCCCGGTTGTTCGAAGCAAGGTTAAGCGCTAACCCAGGGTTAAATCGCTAACCCTGGGTTAAACTGTACAGATTGCAATTACAGATTTAGCGCTAACCTAGGGTTAAAGTTAACCTTGCTTCGAACAACACGGCCCTGGACTAGTAAAAAAATAGAGCCACTAGTCACAGGAGTAGTAACTATAATTTCTATAATTTGTAATGTTTAATAAAGATAAAAACGAAAACATGTTGTCCTGTGATGTTTCTTCGCAAACGTTCCGAAAACAATCGCGTAAATCCCGAGAAGACTGAACAAAGCTGAGGCGAGGACTGGGCACTAGTCAGCCCCAGGAGCTCCCGTGAAGGCCGCTATTGCCGCCATCTTTGTTTTGATTTGTTCACTTGTGCGTGTATCATGAAAGGCTTAGAGATCAGCAAATATTGGCATGCCGGAGTCAGGACTACCAGGAATTTTCTCTGGACTAGTAAATTTTCAGCTCTACTAGTCCCAGGACCAGTGATTAAAAATGTTAAGGTCGAGCACTGCCATAGCCAGATTTTTTGCCATGAAGCTGGCCCGAGAACTGAATTTTTAGGGTATTGCATTTTCTGGGTGAAGTATTTTTTAGGGTATTTTTCCGCTTTTCCGACGGTCATCCCTCATCTTTTTACCCTTTTTACCCCCCCCCCCCCCCCCCTCCGGGAGTCAGTGAACTAATCCAAATCGTGAACCAACATAAAAAAATTGAACCATCAGTAAACTTCAGTGCTCACTAATTTAGGGCTCAAAGTCACTATATACATACATGTACAACACAGACTATAATCCTTCTTGAGTAGTCATGTGAACTACTCTAAAACCTAACCCAAATAAAATAAAAAAACTCTAACATCAGTGATCATAAGTGCTTACTATCTTTAAAAAATAAAAAACAGTTTAAAAAATAATGAACCAGACAGTGTAAAAAAACTGAAGCAAATATAAAATTGAACCACAACATATACATTTTGTACAATGTACAATGTACGGCTTTATTCAGGAATATATCCAGCATAATCATGGTTGTTTCTTTTGTTCACCAGGTTGTCTTAATATCAAAGCACTTGGGATGGAAAGTGATGCCATTTTGAACTCTCAAATAACACAGTCAACACTATTTAGTCAACAATACAGTGGTTTCAAAGCACGGCTTAATCAACAGGGAGCATGGTATGCACAGACAAGTGATACAGCTCCATGGATTCAGGTCGACCTTGGACGTAGAAAAATAGTGACTGGGATCGCTATCCAGGGATCTGTAGATGGATATGTAAAGAGTTATTATTTAAAGTATAGAGATGGGGGGAACACATGGACTAATTACACAGAGAATGGTGCAACCAAGGTTTGTTCAGACTAGCTATCCTCAGTTGTAAAGATTTTAAGAGACAGTGACTATTACATGTATACATGTACATGTATGTATAACCACAAAACTCCTTTGAGGTATATATTATATACATGTATATAATCTAAAATATATTATAAAATCCAAGATGTCAGACTTAAATGTGATTCAAATTTGGAAGAAAATATGATAATAGAGGTCTTTACAAATTCACTGTTAATGGAGTTGTCACTTGTGAAGAGAGATTCTTGAGAAGGAAAAAAGTTCAGGAACTCTATATACGGTATATTAATATTTTTGATAATGAATTGCAAATATATACAAGTATTTAATGTTAAAAAGTAATTCTTTGTACTTCTGTCATTAACTTCATTGTACACCTGCATTATGTACAATGGGATAGGACATTTTATTACACAATCTTGACGTTTTGGTACAAGTATTCCCGATCCAAATTGTGTGGTTAAAATGTATCTGTTTATTGTCATTTCAGAGTTCATAGAAGCTGTCAAGAAAGATACAATTTATACATTACATGAATCTTATTTTTCAGAACTTTCAAGGAAATACTGATCGTGTAAATGTGAAGAATACCACCATTAGCCCATACATTATAGCCCAGTACATCAAGCTTTATGCCTTGACTTGGGAAAAATACTGTTCTCTAAGGATGGAATTATATGGGTGTAACTATCCCTCCCCTACTCTTCCACCTTCAGTGTCAACAACAGGTAAACACGATATAGCAACATAATACTGTATTAAGTAATTACAAGATCAATTATTACATACATATATACCAATTAAGATTCTTTAAGTGTAACTTTAGGTAACAAATAGATTACTAGGACCACATCAGCAATATGCAAAATGCAACATATTTTGAAATAGCTGTTAGAACTTACATGTACATGTAGATACAATGTAGGTTACAAATGGTAAAGAGAGTCTTGCATACATGTACATGTATGTCATATGAGTTGGGATCAATTAAGTAACCTGCAATCAGCCCTCCTTTGTGAATTCACAGTGCACATGGAGAAGGGAAAGGAGGGCCTGATACAAATACTTGCCAAACACATGTAAACAGACCAAATTCTGTTCTTTTTCCTGATTGGTCGAAAAACAATTTCAGTATTCTGATTGGTTCAAAAAAGGTTTGATGTCTGGCACATGCAGTTGAATTACAGTTTGATTGGCCTGGATGGCTCGTGCAAAATTAGTGACACATGATTTGTGACAGGGCGGAAAACATCTCGACAAGCATTTGCATCAGGCTCTCCTTTTCCTCTCTCCCCCTTCTTTCATTTATTTATTTAATGGCAAAGACAGAGCCTGATCGCAGGTTAGGAATTAAGTGACAGCAACAACTTGCTCAGTGTTAGCACCAGTAAAGTACATCATTCCAGCTAGGACATTGAAATAACTTTGACATTCCAATCCAATCACAATGCATATAATTAGATATACAGTACATTCTACATGTATTCTTACTGACCCAGTAACAACTGACTCAGAGGCACCTGCCATCTGGGGTGGTGGACCAAATTCTGTAATGAACTGAGCCTGTGGCTGCAGGCAGTAGAATGTATTTTCCCTTCCAAAGTACTGGTCTACTTTATCCAGGTCATCTACCATTTGGCCCTTAGCAGGGGCATAGGGAGGTCCTGAAAATTGGGGGTGGTGGCAAAATGATGAATTCTGGGACATTTTCATTCTATTGGAGGGGGAGGGAAAAAAATGATGAATTCTAAACCAGTGCTCAATGCTGCTGTAATTCAAAATGTGTTTGTAATAGTTATATTCTATTCAGCACGAACAGGTTGCAAGAAATTGCTATTACCACAGGGCAGCAGTTTGGTGTGTACATCGAGTTCATATACTGGTAGTGTATGCAACTTCAGCTGCAATGCAGGCTTCAAGCTGGTAGGAAATCACAGGCTAACATGTCAAAGTGATGGCACATGGGATTTTACTGAACCTGCCTGCTACAGTGAGTGTTGATTAACTTTCATAATTTTTTGGGACCATTAAGTTCAGTCTAGAATGCATGTTTCAAGGTGACTCGACTCAACCCGCGAGAAGGTACGAAACTACAACAATAGTAACACAGAGTTGTGAATAGCCCACCTTCTCTCTGGTATTTATGAATATTTATCTAAGAGTGAGGCTTATTAAACCCTGTATAAATGCATCTGTAGTCATCGGATTCAGTAGTAATTTTCATATACGGATTTGGACTATTAAGTGAGCTGAAACTAAAAAAACTGTTTGGGCTGTATTGAAATTGAGTATTGTTTGTGTAAATTTCACGATTCTCATGAAAGAAAAGCAACTGTCCATTGGGTAAACATAATGTACTACTTACATGTAGGTTAATTGTTGTTCCTCCGAGGTCTTCAATATATAATACATGTACAATGTATATGTAATATGATGTATATAATTATATATTATAACATTAAATATAAATAATAATACTGTAAAGACCCGTAGATAAGCTGCACCCGTAGATAAGCCGCACCCCATGTTTTGAAGCTTGAATTTAGGAAAACAATAATAAGATAATCTTTTGTCCTAGTTCATAAATGCTTGTACTTGATGCCAAACTTCTTCACAGAAGAATAATCTTTTGTTGGAGTTCATAAACGCTCATACATGTACATGTACTTGAAGCAAAACTTGATCAGATTGTCATAAATACATAATCACAACTTTAATTCGATCGAATATGGTTCAATTTGCCTTGTATATTTTAATCTGCAGTCTTTAAATCACTCCAGAATTCTTCCACTTTTATTTCCCCATTGACTAACAACAATTCCAAGGAACTGCTTTCCTTTAATCGCTAGAGCAAGAAAGGTTTTCTGGCAAAACTATACTTGCACTAGTACATTGTAGGTCTGAGGTCTGCCATCTTGGATTTTCATTATAAACTTTAAGTGCCAATCTCCCACATGTAAAATTGTGAAGAATGCCTGGTTGTTTGGGTAGCGACAAAACACTGACCCCCAGTCCATGGACCACCTCGGTGGACCACCCATAAATTCCATGTATTTTTCGAAAATGAAAGCTTATAAAATTTTACTTTGAGTTCGTCTCACCCGTTGCTGGTACGGTGCAGTGTTGTTGTCGGTCATTTGCCTTTAGTTAATAATGATAATAATTTATTGTAATAAGTAATATACAGGATTACAGTATATTGAACAGCCAAAGCCAGAGGCTTATAATGGCACAGGGTCAGGGTATAATATAGATGTGGAAGGATGTACAAGATGGTATAACAACAAATTATCATACAGGACATGGATCAAAACAAATTACAGCAAACAGATAAATACTAAATAGACAGGGATAAATACAAGGTATTGGACACTTGGTAGTAGACACACATACATGTACAAGCTACATTTGTACTAAATACAAGCTACTAAATACTACATGTAACTAAGCAATACTGAATGAGAAATACAAGTCATTGAGTACTAAATGAGGAGTATTAAGGTAGGGAAGGAAACATTAATCACTAGATTTATAGAAACATAGTTAGGAATAAATTATATGACAAGGCAAATTATAAATTAGTTATTAAGGAAATATGAATAATGATTTTAATTTATTTTTGTAATTGAAGAACTTTAAGGATTCATGAAGTGGAATACTGTTCCAAATGTTACTTTATACTTGCTGCTGCATTAAACAGTATCTAAAAAGCTATGAGGCCTTGACTTACCTTACCTATTCCACTACCAGTAAAAAAAACTGTTTTCCAAGAAGCAGAGCACCATAGATATAGGATTAGGAAGAACAGAAAACTGAATGGATTGATGTTCGTGCCCAATCCCGATGCTAATTGTCTCTACATATATTTTTTTAGAGTACAATGTGAAAGTTGTTGCTCAATGGCCGAGTGGTTAGAGTGTTGGCCTTCCAATCCAAAGGTCTGAGTTCGATCCTCTGAGCGTGCAGTTCATTTTTTTCATTTTTTTTCTTTCTTTCTTCTTCTTCCTAAGTTTTATTCATCTTTTCTTCTCATCAGCCAACTACAAAGACAAACTAGACAAAGTGATACATGTATATTCACTCTTATATACTTTTAGAGTTTTAATACTGAGATTTCCCACGTGTAGCTTCGCACTGAACAGTTTCAAAACTTTCAGAAATTTTGGCAGCAGCGATATTAGGGAGAAATTAACATTTTAATAACTTAAACACACTCACAATCAAAGTGATGTGCACCTGCATTTCGTATATTATGATCAGCAGAAGTTTAAAAGAAATGATAGGTACTTCGTGTAACGTACCACATAAAATATTATATAGTATTGGGTGATGTACATGTATAGGGCTGTATAGTGATATATTACAGGGCTGTATAGACTGTATCGTGCTGTATAGTGCCATATAGCAATGTATAGTGGGGTGTAGAGTGTACAGTTTATGTTACGTAAGTTTACTTTATCTTGGTATAATAATATAGTATGGTAAGGAGTCCACCCCTCCCCCGATCCTATATGTGGTACGTTACACGAAGTACCAACCAAAGAAATGGTGGACGGAACGATGCGAGATAACATACAGTATGTTTTAGGGAAATTTAGTAGAGGGAAAACAATAATGAGAATTTATGGGTGGTCCATGGAGGTGGTCCACGGGGTGGTCCATGGACCGGGGGTCAGTGTTTTGTTGCTACCCTGGTTGTTTAGATGCATGCTTTGACAAGCGCTGCAAATCAGCATGTTTTGGAAGGTAAATAAGCTTAATCACGTTTAAATATTGACAAAATTCTAATAAAATTATATTAGGGCTAAGGTAGGTCTTATAAGAGTTTTTGCTTTAATTCTTTCAAATTGCATTTTTTTTTTAATGATTATGCTTAAATTGCTTTATTACACAATCGGATGCGATTTGAACCTGATTGTAATATATGCACTGTCGCATAATAAAAGCTTCATACAGGTTCATGATACATGTATGTAAATATATGTTAATGTTGGGTCTCCTTTCTAGGTGTTCCCATTGATAAGCTGCACCCCCGATTTTGAACGAAAATTTTGGGTAAAAAGGTGCGGCTTATCTATGGGTCTTTATGGTATATATCTGATTAGAGGTGTTACCCTCTTTAAATAAATATTATTATTATTATTAGTGTTATTAATTTTTTATCATCATTATTTCTTCTCAGTAACATTTTTAATATGAATGCACACTAAATAATATCAGGGATATAGATAATAGCCAGGCCATGGGCCAGTTCCCTGGCTGAATTACAGTAACTTGTTTTCAAGAATGGCCTGGCTTTGAACAGAAAATGATATCATACTACTATGAATTGGCCCCTCTATAATTTATGTTTGGTCTGGTTATCTCTAAAATTATATACAATGTATATCCCTGAATAGATGTATTTCAAAAAAACACATTGTAGAAGAGAATTCTGATCTGGCCAATTAAGGCATTGGAATGTTTACCTTACAAATGTAGAAGAATGTAGTATGAACTGTCTATGATACTCTGCTACTGATAATAAGACAAGCAGGCATTGATAAATAGAATTCAATTCTCAGATTGATACACTGTAATTACAACCCATTTCAGTGTTACGTGCATAGGCTGTGTTTCAAGTTTTTAGACAATCATTCGACATACTCATTCAACATAATCATTCCATGCATATTTCAACCAATTCTGGTCTGCAATGCATGTTAGCGAAGTCTGTCAAGTAATTGATTGCGAAAAAAGCACCTAAATTATTTGATTCTGTACAATCATGTACCTGAAAACCATGATCAACAAGTGAGCCTGGTTACAAAGCATGTTGAATAATTTTGTCGAATGACTACGTCGAATGAATGCTCTGCATGTACCACTGAAATCGGTTGTAATTCCTTTAGACTGTAAATCAATTTGACTGAGCATAATATCTCTTCTCACAGGATTACCAGGCCAGCCTACGAACCTTCAGTTTACAGATGTGTCGGCAAAAACTCTGTCTATCTCATGGACAAAGCCATCTGATGGAAGTAGCACAATTATAGATTACACAGTCCGCTGGAAAGCTGTTACTGAATCATCTCCACAACAGAAGGTTGTAGCTTCTCCTAAGGCTACTTTACAAGTGAAACCCTATACTACCTATGTTATTGATGTGAAAGCACGGAATTCCTATGGGCAGAGTGTATGGTCTGCAAAGGTTAACCAGCAATCAGATGAAGCAGGTTGGTACGTTGTGACGTAACATTATTAATTAAGGTACACGTTATTACCTACTATTATTTGGCATTCCTTGCATAGACCGAATTCCAATATGGCTGTTCAAATTTGCATAAAAATCAGAAACCAGGGCCTGGTTGTTCGCAGTAAGGGTACATTGTAAAACTTTGATAACCATGCAGGCCCATAGTAAATACCACCATGTACATGTAGAGCAGATTTTGTATGAGTGGGACAAACTACGGCATGTCCGTAGCCTTGCCATAACCGTGCTGTGCCATATTTCTTTAATTTGATTGGATCAGCAGGGCAAAAACAATGAGAAACCATTTCAACATTGTGGCATGCCGTGCGGTAACCGTGCTGTAGTCAGTCCCACTCATGAAATCTGCTCTAGTAGAACATGTTATAGCTAGTTATAATTAATTAACAACTATTCCCCAAAGTGGCTCAGGTGACTATAGTGGTAGATATTTATTGAGCCATGAAGTGGTGAGGTACGTAGAGAATAATACATGGGCGCGCGAAGGTATGGGATTTATCTTCGAGTGTTCAACTCAATATCTCTCGAGTGAGCACAGCGAACGAGTGAGATATCGAGTTGAATACGAGAAGACACATAAATTCGATATCTCCAAGCGTCCATGTATTATTTTATTTATTTTATAAACAATACTTGGACCTGGGCCCAGATGTTTGAAGCAAGGGTAAGCGCGTGACGTGAAAATTGCTGATTGGCTGAGAGGTGATATCCACACACGTAAAATCATGACATTGTTTCTCGGTGCTGGAAATCCTTGTAAAACACTGTAGTTTAGAATAAATGTAAATATGCACTGCTAGTATGTACCACACATAGCCAGTAGTCTCAAATTAGTTTTAAAAAACCATTAACAAAATTAATGAATTGCATGTGGGACAAAAAACAGTAAAATAGTGAAGCTGTGATATACCAGGTTTGAGTAGCCAATGAGATTGTGCAAAAAGCACTAATAATCCGCTTGTCTAAATACATGTATTTGCGGCGTCAAAATATTGATGCCCTGATATTTTGTACACAGATAAAAAGAATTATCTGATCCTGAAGAAGAGAACAGTTCCCAAGAGGGAATCTCGAGGGATTAACTTTGAGCTTCAAGGATCAGATAATGTCCAAGGACAAATATCAGGGCATATTTTGATGCCACAACTGTAGGTTGTTATCATGCTTCAAATATTTTCTTTGAGGCACGCTCAAAGGGGGTGTATTCGCTGATATTTCCTGCTCGTAGAGAGAAAATATCGGGTCACATGATGCATTCAATCAATCACGTGTGAGAGAAAATATTTGATGGGTTATAATGCCAAAATTATTAACTGACATCCCCTCCAGCCTCACAAACTCTGTTAAATTTAGAGATTTCAGAAAATCATTATGCCATTCAGTTTGAAAGTTATGAACCTAAAACTTGCGTTGTTTACTAATTTTGGTATGCCCATTTCTAGCATCCATTTTGAACTAGCACCAATATTTTGATTGACAATAATTTTTAATTCCCAGTCGGAGTGTTATTGTGAGTGTTACAGCTAGTAACGAAAGGAAAGACGTAGGATCTCCAGTTGTTGCAAAAGGCCTATTCTAACATGTGCAGCAAACAATGTTGCGACTGGGGGCAGAGGTTCTTTTCCCCCACCAGTTCTCGAAGTGATTACAAAAGAAAGGGAAGAAAAGGAACCTCGCTAGCAGGGAAGCTTCAGGTTATTCCAGCTGTTTAATTCAACTGCAGTGCATATCACATGAATGTTCTGAGTTCAACAGGGCAAAGTCAATTAAGTGCAAACAGGAATGGCTGTGTGAAAGTCTGTAATTAAATTAAGACTTACATTAATTTGTAATCACCATCTTATCTTTTATGAGATTTTTAAAACCTTTTTAAATGTTTTTTTCCTTTCAGCTCCATCAATGTCACCAGCACATTTCAAATTAACATCCACAAAGTCCCTTTCACTAACAGTGTCCTGGAATGAAATCCCCCCCGAAGGTCGTCATGGCATTGTGCTTGGCTATGTTATTTATTACTATAAAAGTGGCAGCCCCCTGCAAGTCTTTCAGCAAGGTGTAGGGCCAACATCCCTTACTTACACTATATCTAACTTAGATTATAGTGCCTACTATGTTTCTGTTGCTGGTCATACCAGAATTGCTGTTGGGATCAAAACTTCGCCAATGAGACTGAAACCAAAGGAAGGAGGTTTGTGGGCAAAACTTACAGTATTATACAAAAGGGGTTTCTTCTGTAATAAAATAACTCTTTGTGGCCTAAAGCGCCTTCGGCTTGTGCTTTAACATTTCTCTCATGTTCTCAAATGCCCAGTCGTGTTTTATGATAGTATAAAACACGGCTAAGGCTTTATTTGTTAAATATATGATTGTAGTTAGCGAGATGAGCCACAGGAAGCCCGAGCTATACGTAAACAAACGCCCGAGCTGTATTAGGAGCGCGCGCTAAATTAATACATACACAAAAAGGTATTTTATTTCACAATTTGCTAAGAAATAATGGATTAATATCAGTGACGAATACACAAAATGAGAGGATGGTTAGCCTCTGGCGCGAAATGGAGCGAAAAATTTTGCCGGCAGGAGATTGTCGCGCGATCACGCACTTCTCAGCTGCTTTCGGTTACTAAAAATAGATTTTATAAGACATCATCGCACATGCGCGCGTATTGGACATTCCCTCCCTTACTTTTGCTCTCTTGGTGACAAGTAGTTAGTTTTACTGTACGAAATTATAATTCACTTATTTAAGATTAGTTGATTGTGCAATCTCTAGCTAATGTTTTGAGTTTCTATATTTCTAAATGTTTGATATCCAAAAAACGTTATTTGAGATATTTTCCTATTTTTCCAAGAGACATGATATTCATGGCAGAATAATAATCCGAATAATACTTACTTCCATTCTCACAGCTCCAACAGCACCAGTAAATGTCAAGGCCATTGTGAAGGGCTCTACATCTGTACTTGTACAATGGACAACACCAGTGAAGCCTAATGGAGATATCAGAAAGTACATCATCAAGTATGGGACCGTTAAGGAACAGCTGACAGGCATAAAGGACACACAGCAACCAGTAAACGAATCTTTGGTATCGCCCCTGGAGGAATTTAGCACTTACTTCTTCCTGGTGTATGCGGAAACATCAATAACTGGTCATCCAACGCAGATAGTGTCAGCAACAACTACGGACGATGGTGAGATTTAGTTTTTTCTGCGGCTGTAAACGCAAAAGAAGTGTGCAGGAATTGTTTTCACTTACCTTGGTTTTGTAAGTAGGCAAGCCAATTAAAACGGGGCTAAAAAGGTAATAGCCAGTCACCTTTTAGCGCGCGAAACCACAGTTCTTCAGTGCACACACGCACGCCCTCGCGCTCGACAGTCGTATAACCACCACACAGCGGTCAAACGTCTGCGCGTGCGTATTACGGTCAGATTTCCCGCGCAAAATTACCTTAAAACGTATTACAGTGAACTTCTACCCCCAAAAGTTAAGAAAAATACGTGAAAGTTAAGCGTTTCATTTTCACAGTCGACGGGAAATTGAACAAACTTCAAACTGTGAGTTTACCCAAAATTTTCGTAATTTACCAAAGAAGTTCTCAAGGTTTGAAAGCGGGTTTGTGAACAGTGACGGCCGCCGGCTCGTTTTGAATTTGTTTTGGAATAGGTTGTTGTTGCAAGACTTTTGACGCATGCGCAGATGTTTGACCGCTGTGTGTATAACCACGGCAAAACGTGCTCCGCTGGCCGAAAGAACGAAGGCTCTGGTTTCAAATACAAATTTTCGAGTGCTTAAACTTCTGTAGTAAATAATTTTAGAATTTAGTAAACTCACAGTGAATTACAAATTAAGAAAACTTCAACCTGTTACATTCTTAGCTTTTAACTAGTTTCTTGTTTTTCGCGAAACATTTCACGCGTACGTTCTTAAATTTAGAAACAGGGGTGCTTGCCTCCACACCGCGGCAAAACGGTATGCTCCGCTGGCCAAAAGAACGAAGGCTCTGCTATCAAATACAAATTACCGAGGGTTTCAACTTTTTAGTAAATAATTTTATAACTTAGTAAACTCACAGTGAATTACAAATTAAGAAAACTTCAACCTGTTAAAGTCTTAGGCTTAGCTTTTAAGTAGTTTTCTTATTTTTTGACAAAACAGTTCACATATCAATTAAGGGCACCCAACGAGTACTTTTTGAAATTCGTTTGAAACCAGTTGTGTGCAGCTTATCTAGCCATTTTAAGGCGCCTACTATGTCATTTGACGTATTCTAGAAAGCTATTAGCTGTTCGGATTTTCTAGGTGGAAATCGCGTCAATCGAAAATACTATGGCAAAATATTCCCAGCATACGAATTCGTGAGTAGTCTAGAACAGAAACAAGAATTTTCTAGCCCAAGTAACTTCATGTTGCAAAGTTTTGTGGAGGTACGAATTTTTTAGGGATTCTTTTTTCCTTTAGGAAATTCTTAGGGAATGAAAATGTGTTGTTCTGACTCTATTGATCAGACGAATTGGGACGTACGAATATTTTAGGGGAAACCTTTTAGTCTCCCTTTTCTTCTATAATTTTCTAGGGATTAAAAACATTTTCTAGCCAGTATTTCATAAAACAATTTTCTAGGGACAATTTTTTCAAATCCGAAAGCTTTAGGCTAACTTACTCTCCCGAACAGCTTTTTAACCGAAAACTTCGTTGGGTGCCCTTGACATATGGATACTTTTAAGCAGAAATTTTAAAATTACGGGTATGTGCTTGTTGTTTCGTTTCAGTTTTCGCGGGAAACTGGGGGCGGCCGCGCGCCGACAAGAAATAGCAAATACGCATGCGCGTAACGTTTTACCGCGGTGTGATACAGTGTTTGTATGGGGTCTCACTATATCCCGGGCTGAGATGACCCCTCAGAGTGGAGCCTTTTGGGAATCGCACATATATTATGTCAACGGTCTAGTATCGTTTCCTACTTGCTGTCAATTTCTCTTGTAGACACCGCGGTGAAATGCACAATGAATATTTTTGACTTGAAATTCACTTTTTGAGAATCGAGAACCATATGCAATCGCGGTTATTTACCATTTACACAGAAATTTCGGTTGGAATGTAAATGGTAAACCTTTTTCGGTTCGTTCCATGGAAAAATTACCCAAATCAACGTCTCCAGAGGTCAAAAGACGGAGCTTTTTCCTGGTTACTCAGGCTATTCATCTTCTAGAACGGTTTGTGTATAAATGGAACACGTTTTCGCGATCGGGAAATTCCGCATGGTTCGGTTTTTGTCTGGTCAGTTGTTCCGGAGAAAACAATTGACATCAGATTCTCATACAACCACTGAATTGTCCCAATTACCCAGCGTGCCCCATCTTGTCCGGGTCAAATTCACGCATGCGCAATATGCATTTAGCTCTCCATGTAACACTGCTTTGGTAGCAGATATTAATTTGATCATTTAACAACTATTAAAAAACGTTCTCGCATCTAGTGTGCATGCATTGTGCATTCAAAGCCCTGGTACTACAAATGCAAACAAATATTGTGATGAACTACAACAATCCTTTATTTACTCCAGTAACTTACAATGATATTATATTAAGTTATCAAATAAATTGATAATACAATGCTAGGGGTACTGGCTACCCGAAATAACCTTAAGAGTTAAACATGCCAGGTAGCCAGTTTAATGAAGAGATGTTACATGTTAAGGTCGGGGACACACATACATACACACACACTCCAGAGAAAATACATTTAAACTACCAGTAGACTAATATAATATGACAATGACAATGAAGAGGAGGATTTCACCTCTTCGTCAATGGAATTCCATATTGATGGGCCTTGAAATCTTATGTTAAGTATTCTATAATTTGTTCTTGCTTTTGGAAGATAATAAGATTGTTTTGCAGCAAGTCTTGTATTATAGTTGTGGATTTTATTTATTTTGGTAAAGAAAGAAAGGAAGACAGATGGTAGCAGTAGATTGTGATATTTGTACATAAAGATTGCTATATGAAGGATTATAAGATCAAAACAAATAATAACCTCAAGAGCTTTAAACAAGGGACTGGAGTGATGATCAAATTTAGAGAAGGTAATTATTCGCATTGCTTTTTTTTGCAAAATAAAAATTGGCTGAAGAGTGGTACTCTTATTGAACTGAATACTTATAACGCACGCGGACGTGCCTGAGTGAACAGACACAGTACTGAATTATTACGGTTACCAACGTATGACCGTGACATTGAAATGGTTTACATTGTTTTTGTCCTGCTGATTCGTAGTTTGGCCCACTTTGCTCTAGCTGCATACGCCACTGCCTTTTGTCGTGAACACTGGCTTCATGTATCAAACAGTTCCTTTTCTTTTTAGTACCAGATGCTGTTCCACACATCACGTCTAGTGCTGCCCGTGACGCTTACAGTATATACGTGTCTTGGAAAGAAATCCCTCCAATCAACCGTAATGGTGTCATTCTGGGCTATACAGTGTTCTATAAGTTTAGTGGCCAGGGGAAACCGCGGAATGTTACCTTTCACGACAAGAACAAACTCAGTACGGAGATCACAGGACTGCGGCCCTATACTCAGTATTGTATCAGAATGGCTGCATTTACAAGGGTTGGATTGTCCAGGAATTGGGACACCAAACAGTGTAGCTGGACCATTACCCTAGAGACTGGTAAGTATTGCTTTAATCACTATTAAATTATTTCATTACAAGGAATTCTTCACATCCTAAAATAAGTATAGCTAGTGATAAAGCTTCATTAATTACAACGAACCACTCATGAACTAAAGTGAATACCGATTGGTTTCACTGGCATGAGAAAGCAACCAATCAGGAGGAAAAGTAAACGCAATCGTGGATTGATGGCATGACAGACCAAAACCACGATTGGTTTTACTCTGGAATTTGATTCGCAGACTGATTACAAAATATTTTCACAGCCAATAGAAAAGCTAAGTAAACGCAAAACCAAAGCAATCACCGAAAACTTTCGAAACCTGCTCTGTATAGTAAGTAGATAGATAGCGACAAAATGCTTTGGATTTTGTAACCACACACGAGAGAAGTGAGCTTCTTCAAAATCTTCTCCCATTGCCTGTTTGTTCTAGTCAAAAATGTAAATTACATGAACAAATTGGAAGGTATCTATAATGATGAAAAATTGTAAATCATATACATGCACAATGTGTACAGGACATGAACAGTTAGACATCAACTATATATTTAACGTACTCTTAGCTCAAGCTAGTATAAGCCGTTTTCCCATGTCTTCTTTACTTGCAAAACTCTCAGAATCCCTTCAGAATGTTTTAATATACCTTCTATAATTTCCACTAATTAAGGTCCAAGTTCTCCGATGGACGTCAAAGTTAAAGCGATCAGTTCCATTGCCATGTTAGTGGAGTGGAAGATCCCAACACATCCAAATGGCATGATATCCAAATATATTGTGTACTATGGCTCCCAGAAAGACAAGTTTGACACCAATGTCGAAGTAACCGGTGATACTCTAAGCGCTTTGATCAGGGGACTAAGGAAATTTACAAGCTACTACGTTCGGGTGAGAGGCAATACCACCAAACCTGGCAATGCATCCAAGGTCGTTACCGTCAAGACAATGGAAGACAGTAAGTCTTGTGAATCTGAATAGTTATTGAGTATTCATGAGAAAGTTCATCATTTGGGGGTTGACTCTGCTAAGCGGAGAGTATGTTTTCCAGGTATACTGGAAAAAAAAATCGATAGTTTTGATGAATGATGGCAAAGATTCCAGTGGATGAAAAATACTGCTTAGAAATTTAGAGCAACTTGAAATGGGGTCACTGTAACCGAAATCACGTTTATAGAATAAGCTGTTTTAATCCACTTCAATCTTGGCCATCCTCAATTGAAAAAGTTTGAAAAGCATATCGGGACATTCACATGTATTTCTCTTCGATGTCAAGATGTTATTTTTGTAGTTTTGTTTTAGAGAAATTTGAAGGTTGAAGTTTGATTAACAGTATTCCTTTTAACTAAGTTTAGAAGCCATGCGAAAGTCTTCAGATTCAAGACAACCTTTTATCGCGCGTGCGTTGGTAAGAAAAGGCCGACGTATACAAACTTTAAAAAAACTAGAATTCAACAAAATGCAACCATAAAAAGTTGTCTTACTTGTATCCACACATATTTGCGTATCCAAAACTTCGTATCCGTTTGTGTAGTTACTTGTACATGAATATTATAGAGGTGTCATGGTGGTTTAGTGCAGTGTCGACACCTTTTCTACTCTCGCAGTTGGAAGGTTCATGAAGTTTGATAGCTAGAATGTTGAAAAACTAACATCACTCAATTCCAGCCTATTCTAAACTGTAGCAGACTCGATGAATAATTTTTTTTTTTTCACGCGCGAGTGAGCGGTAACCTGTACGATTTCCTACGATCTGATTGGCTTCGGGAGCGGACGGGTTTTTCCAAGAGCAGATTTTGTACGAGTGAGACAAATTACGGTACTGTCTACGGCGCAGTCAGTACAGTACGGAATGCCGTGACTTTGACAAGGTTGCCCATTGTTTTTGTCCCGCTGATCCAATAAAATTACAGAGTTACGGTGCAGTAAAGTACGGTACGGTTATGGAAATGTCATGGACATGCCGTAGTTTGTCCCACTCATACGCAATCTGCTCTATCTCCTACCACGGTCACGGTAACCAGTGGTCACGGTAACCAGTGGTCACGGTAACCAGTGGTCACGGTAACCAGTGGTCACGGTAACCAGTGGTCACGGTAACCAGTGGTCACGGTAACCAGTGGTCACGGTAACCAGTGCGTGCGCTCTCGATTCATGGAGTTTGAATATTTCGTCTGTGAAGCCGTCAAAAGGGAATAAAGTACAAAATAAATACGTTATTTACCGGCTGAAAGGTCCGTGTAGAGAATAACTGTGCCCTCGGTCTTGACTGTACTGACCTCCACCAGGGCACAGTTTTTCTCTATACGGACCTCTCAGCCGGTAAATAACTCGTAATATATAATTAAGCAAGCCTATGAGCGGATAGCCTGCTATGCAGACGTAGTTTTTCACTCTCATAAATTCGAAGAAAAAAGTAACGTCTGCTTACCCGAGCGCTTAAAGTGCCTATCACCCTTTTGCAATTTTGATAGCTTATGAACCTCCGAAAAGTTTTGAGTACTTCTGTGAAGAAAGTTTTGGTTATGTTCTACGCTTGTTTGAAATCGTGTAAATGTGACCTTTCCTGACCCATGACCGCGTAAGTAAAAGCCTGGGTCGAAACCTGGGTAGACGTCATCTTGACGTCATATAATTAATTCGGCTTTGCAATCATTTGAAGAAGTACTTAACATGTTGACTAAAATGACTTTTTCATTTACTAACAACTCACAAACTGTGTATATTTTCTATGCATCGATGTTGTTGTGATAAAAAGGCACCATGGAGAATAATGCATTAATGAGATGACGTCTACCCAGGTTTCGACCCAGGCTTTTACTTACGCGGTCATGGGTCAGGAAAGGTCACATTTACACGATTTCAAACAAGCGTAGAACATAAAGTATTCACTTTAAACCAAAACTTTCTTCACAGAGGTACTCAAAACATTTCGGAGGTTCATAAGCTATCACAATAGCAAAAGGGTGATAGCCACTTTAATTAGTTTCCAATATGCAAGCACGACGTCAGCACGTTTGTTTTATTTTTCTGCCCAATCAAAGCCATCGTTATAATTTTAGTGAATTAACGCACCATTGAAAACTCTCCTATGATTGGTCAATTGCAAATGTATTGTCTGAATCCTTTTAAATGCAAGATTACGTCACTTTCCAGGATATGGAAGGTAAAATCTGATTGGTCCATAATACAATGAGGTGTGCATATTGGAAACTAATTAAAGGGGCTGGGTCAGCGCTCATTCGTTACCAGTCTATCGCACGGCCAAAGGCAAAATTTGATTTCCGACTCCGGGAGTACGAAATCAAACCTCCCTCCGAAGGAACCTTTCAGGAATCCATTTCCATCGCTCTTATTTCGAACCTCTAAAACATTTTTTTTTGCAGGAACGTTTTGTTTAGCATTCATTCTAAATGTAGAGTATTTCATTTTTACATTTTTGTTTGAAATTCTGATGAATGAAGGCTCTGGAGGAAGGGGAGGTAAACGGCAGGAAGAAAAAAAAAGGCCTGCCTTGAGGCAATTGACGAAAAAAATAAATGACCGACACTGGAAAAGCCAACATGCTGCTATATACTTAAGCAAACAAATATTCAAAACCTGGCGGGAGCTAAAGGCCAAGGAACTTTTGGTAGTGACTCGGCCTTCGCGGCCGAGTCACTTCAAGAGACAAGAGTAGTTGATTGAGATTGTTGCCACACGAAACGTTTAGTGTTTGACTCAATTCAAGGTATAACAAAAAGTAACGCCAGAAGATAAATAACATTGCCAAAATCCTTTTGCTAAAAACCAATGTTTTATAAAACGGACAAAATGAAAGAAAAGAAAGAGTTTATTTTGCGACTTTTCTGAGCACAAGCCAAAACACACCAAAGCCAAGACAAACTCACCAGCCAAAACACACCAAAGCCAAGACAAAGGACAACCCGAACTCACCTGAAAACGTTTTTCAGAATCAAAACAAGGTAATAAAACATACCTGAAATTTAGCTGAACCTGCTACTTTGTCGGCTCTTCAAAAATAATTATTTAGGAAACGGCGAAGTTCGAGCCAAGCTATCTCACTGACTTTATTCCAGCGAAGCATTTATAAACACTTCACGAACGAACCAAGGCTTCACAACAATTATCATGAAAGGAGGCGAATTCCAACTCTCTTTATAAGTCTTTAGAACTCCAAACGATGGGAGTTTTCCGTTCAGCAAGGCAAGGAACGACGACTAAATTTGAAAACCGTCCGTTCAGCGTTCAAGTCAACACGGGACCAAAACCATGTTTCGCAAAATGTTGACGATTTTCACAAGAAATGGCGCCAGATTGTCCAAAGCGATGACAAGTAAACAATCCCTAGTATTACATTTGACGAGGTGAAGAGTTTTTGTACACATTTAGCCGGACTTGCATTGCTGTATTTTCGAATAAATCGAGGTGAACTTCCGTAACTGAATTTTACTTTCTTACACAAAATCTACCCGCTAACATTGAAAGGGTTTCAATCTTACCCTCAACCAATCAGAAATGAGCTCTCATTGAACTGACCAATCAGATACAATGCTACTGTTGCTTGCGAAAGAAACCATTGCGATCGCAGAAGAATTTTGAATATTTATGATATGCTAATTACCTCAAGAGCATACTTACTGCGCACGGGCACCAGGTGACCCAGCCCCTTTAAGCGCTTGGGTAAGCAGACGTTACTTTTTTCTTCGAATTTATGAGAGTGAAAAAATGTCTGCATAGCAGGCTAATGAGCGGAGCTCCCAATAATGAAATACGCAGACATGCACGTGCATATATGTAATGGCAATTAATTTACGAAAATAAATACTGCACGTGCAGATGATTTGCACGCGCAGCGTATGCGCGCATGCGGAGATGTAACGGAAATTAAAGTTGGAAATTGAATAGTTTACGCATTACGGCCAAAAAAATACACTGATCATCAAGATAATTTAGAAAATCACAAATTCCCATAAACGGAGGATTGAATGTAAAGGACAGGGCCGTGTTAAAAGCTATAGATTCAGGACTCGTAAACCTCGCGTGCTCCGCGCGCTGGTGCACGGTCGGGCGGCGGGCGGGCGGTCGGTCGGGCAAGAAAGAACATGTCGCTAAAATTTCACTCGTGCTATATGTATGGTGCTCCGCTCGCGCCGAGCTCCGCTATTATTTTTCCGGTCCTGTATAATCGCGCGATCTGATTGGCTGCTCAGCGGTGCGGTTTTTGTCGCTCATGGCTTGTGTCCTTCAAAACAGGTTTTAGATTTTGCGGAGTGTTTTTGCAAAGTTTTTGCTAAGATTCTGATGTAAATATACCCTAGCATTGAACACCTTATATTGATGCCACATATTTGATCATGAAAGTCTAGGAAAAAGGAGGAAAATAGCAGAAAAATTCTGACCTCGGGCACAGTTTTTCAAAATATCCACCTTCCAGCCGGTGAATAACACATATTTCCCTCCCAGTTCCTAGTGCGCCAGTCTTATTCAGAGGTCAAGCAGTATCTTCTGACAGCATTCTACTCTTGTGGAAGAAGCCCACAGAAGCGAACGGTATCCTGAGGTGGTACCTCATTAGGACATATGAGAAGAAAACGGGAAAACAAGTCGGTGACGTCGTCAATGTAACAGCGCTTAATATTCCTGAGTTTATACATCACTTGGTGTCAGGTCTAAAGCCCTTCAGGGACTACATAGCCACAATACAGGCATACACCATCGGACTTGGGCCACTGGTGAACTGCAGTGTGATGACTGAAGAAGGAGGTACATGAACGATACATTCTTTGTTTTTAACTGGATTTTATTAACAACAAAACACAGATAATATGTTGCAAGCGACGAGTAGCCGCATCCGTAGTTTGAGTTTCGTAAAACCAAAACCAAAGTAATTACAGAGCCAATCACGTGCGCAGTAAAAACACAATCAGCCAATCACGAACAAGTAAAAACACAATGAGCCAATCACGAACAAGTAAAAACACAATAAACCAATCACGAACTGAAGTAATTTGTGATGAGGTTTACTTGAACCAATCATGAGGAAAAGTAAACGCAATCTTGAATAACTCTCGCTAAAACGAAAATTGGTTGTGTGACGGACGAAAACAATGTTTGGTTTGAGTTTAGAACTTTATTCGCTGACTGATTACAAAACATTTTTCACAGCCAATAGAAAAGCTAAGCAAATGCAAAACCAAAGCAGTCACAAAAGGGACTCATTACTTTCGACACTCATTCGAAGTGTGCTCTATCAGCCTAGTTACGTTACCAATTTGTTTTAAAGCTCTTCGTGTATCTGTATAGAGCGGATTTCAATTGAGTGTCGGAAGTGTTTTGGTTTTGCGTTTACTAAGCTCTCCTATTGGCTGAGAAAGTAAACCAACCAATCAGAATCCAAAGTAAAACCAAACGCAAATTGGTTCTGGTTTTTCTTTGGTTTGTCATTGGCTCACAGGGAAGCCATTTATGAGTTACTTGTGATTACTCGCTCCTATGATTGGCTGGCTGTGGGTAATTTGCGTTTGGGTTAACAACACTCAACCGAAAACCGCTCTATTAGCTTGGAGTACAAAGTGAATATAAAATAGACGGTACTGCCAAATGGTTTATTTTACGTCAAAGATACAAGGATTCGCTACCGGGTCTCCCAAGGCTTATGTTTAAGTATCGAATTGGAATTTAGGTACCATGAGTGACACTTCTTTTGTGGTTTTTCGTTTAGTTTCCAGTGCACCACGAAACGTACAGGTCACACTTACTGACATGTCAATTGAGGTGGAATGGAAGGAACCTTTAGAGCACAATGGATACATCAGAAAGTACACGGTGAGAAGCTCTGATACGAGTCTTGAATTGAACATCTTACTTCGATCTGTCTCTTTGTTCAATCCTAATTATCACCATGACCGACTATGCAAGTAGCCCCTTCCCCCTCCCCCCTCCCAAAATATACCCAAAAGAGCCACCGGTAGGCTAAATAAACAACAAATTAAAAGCAAGCAAAGATACTTCTGGGTCTATTCTGACTTCCTATTCCGGTATAGGATGAACAGAGTACGCGGAATACTAATTATTCCCAAAGAAAAATCAGAAATTCCGTTTTTGATCTTAACAGAGGTGACCTGAGAACTGACGACTCCGCTATTTTGAATTATAAGAAGGAACTGAAGTTTTTTCCAGCTGGACGCGGGCGCGCAACAGGTTTCCCGCCAAAAATCGCCGAAAGAACGCCATTTTGCCTCTTTCCGAGTAAATCGTTCTGTTCATTCTGTAAATGGAATATGTTCCAAAAGAACACGATTACCGTCTATTCTGGCTATTCTATAAACTGAAGTAGAGCGTTGAATGTGTCTTCTGCTTCTTCAGGTGCACTGCATTGGAACTCGTTCATACCAGCAGTCGTTTTCAGACCCGCAAATAGCATACGTTGCACGAACAACATTTAGTTACAGAGTTTCTAAGGTGGAACCTGGTACGCAGTACAAGGTGTACGTAACCGCTGTGACGAGGAAGGGGGATGGAGAAAGGAGTGAAGTAATTATCATTACCACACCGTCAAAACGTAAGTATACTTAGGAAGGTGGCAAGAAGCGCATTCTGCATAAGTTAGTAAAATGGATCGTCAATGTGGTACGGCAGAGTCACGATTAGGAAGGTGGCAAGAAGCGCATTCTGCATAAGTTAGTAAAATGGATCGTCAATGTGGTACGGCAGACTCACGAGACGTCAAAATTAAGGTGCCATCACTGCACAGCTGCGGTCTAATCGCCCTATTTTCGAAGACTTTCAAACGAAGTTCTCTTGAAATCAAGTAATGTTGTATTGTTATTGAAAACATCTTTTTTTAACCTGTAGGTCCACCAGCCCCAAGTGTGCCCAGTTTCCAAATCAATTCTGTTACTTCTACTTCAGTATCTATAATCCTGAACGCTTCGCCAGCAAAAAATGGAGAAGTAATGTAAGCAAATGATCTTCGCCATTTGTTATTCTTTCGCCTGACAGTGCTTCTATAAATCTGATAAAGTAATTGAGTGCAGATTGTACGAAGCTTTACTTGCGAAAACTTGACTGATCATGTAATGAAGCTAATAAAAGCATTGATGAACCGGAAATTACCTAAATGTAACATTATTGTTTTGACTAAACTACTTTCAACCCCTGATTTATCTACCTGATGGGTGGGCTTAAAGAGTATAGACCAACCGTCATGCTTTGCGCGCTATGGCGGCCATTTTGTCTCAGTTGAAGTCGATTTCGTACGAGTTGTCTTCCAATCTTATGAAAATCGTTACAATCATGTTGTTTTGTGTGATGGTTTCAATTTGAATCTATTTTTGGAAGAAATCTTTTGTAGTTTTCCTGTTTAGTTTGATAGTTTCACGAAGCGGAAATAAACAAAAGACCGCTAAGCATCACGGTTCGGCTATATTTAACAGATTTTGGTGTTTATTTGGAGGCGAGAAAAAAGCGCTTCGAAGTTCCTTGATCGTATTTGCACTAATCTCGCAGCTATTAATATGATTCAGTGACCTTCTATCTACGAGTCCTCCATTGGTATCCTATTAGCTATTTCGGAGTTAAGGAAGGGCCTGGGACCGAGTGTCAAAAATTAATCTGATTGCGAAATGAACTCCATCACAAGAAATATCACATTAAAATTAGTGGGTTTACCGAATTTGAGGAATATTGGTTGGATAATAAACATGTGGTTGGCTTTCAAAAATCGCTAAAATAAGAGAGAATGTAAGGCGTCCCCCAAAACCATACACAGGAGCCCATTACCAGGAGCGTCCATCTTCCCCACTGTGTCTGTACCCCAGCACAGTGGTAGATGAGGCTATTTTTAGCATTGCGTTTCGCGCGAAAAAGAACAAAGGTAGGCTATTCTTAGCCAATCAGATAGCTAACGTCACTTCTCATTATCATTCTTCTCACTTTCAACGCGGGAATTCGAATTGCTGGTTTTCACTCAATCCCCAGAGATTCAAATGTTGGTGCCCCAACAAAAGAAGCTAACGAGGAATCTATTGTTTAAGGGCACCAACATGGCGGCAACCTCTTTTCGCGGGAATTTCGAATCTAAAAATAGCCTCATCTACTCCTGTGCTGGGGACCCAACCCATAACAGAGGAACGCTCCTGGTAATGGGCTCCTGCCATACACTATTTTTTTTTTCGATTTTTAAAAGCTTGCTATTCAGTTCATACTTATCCAAACATTCTCAAACTTGGTAAACTTACTCATTTTAGTGTGATCTTTCTTGTGATGAAGTTCATTTCTTAATCTGATTAATTTTTAACACTAGGTCCCAGTCCCTTCCTCAACTCCGAAATGGCTAAAAGTCCAGCATCAAATGAAAATTGATTTCATTAAATACGCGGTTTAAGTAATAGATACAGACTGAGTGGCCGTGCTTTATGGGATTTACAAACTCGAGCTGAAAGCGAGAGTTTGTAAATCCCATAAAGCACGGACACAAATTTTGTATCGGACTTATCAAACGTCTAGATGTAGAGAGTCATGTTTTCAGTTATTTTGGTGATACGACTAAGTATTTTGGCCGAGAAAATCTAAGCAATTTTTTTTTGGTAAATCAGGACGAAATATCTGGCAGATTTAAAGATCACTTATCGGTCGATGATTTCCTTTGTTTTGCTTCATGAATTATTAATATTCAATAAAGATGAAGCTAATAGTGCATAATATATAATAGAACATAGAAAGTAAATCATCGTATAGTTGTTTAAATAAATGCTATCTACGGAAGCTTAAAGAACTCTAGCTCTTGAAGTTACAACAAAACTGAGTTTATCATACCCGTCTCGGGCGGCAGTTTACCATCTTTGTGGTGTCCGTGGGCACAACATAATATTTCCGGATGTATTGCGGAAATATTAAGTAAAGGTTAGTTACTCGTGACCGAGGAACTAACCGCCTGAGTTGTACTCATAAATTATCTAACGTTCCAGGGTTGATATATAATGCATGGGTTTATCCTATAAGACACTGGATGTTCGGGGTAATTCAGCTGGATCGAGGACCTCGGTACATAGGTAACCAACCTAACTTATCTCCTGGTTTCTTCTTATCCCTAGAGCGCATCAAGTGATTGTCAAAAAACTTAATGGAGTTGCAAAACGCAGCACTGACCAACTCCCATACCACATTGACGACTACAGGACAGCCACAGAAAAGGGCTCGCCCTATTACTTGGCGGCCGAGTTTAGGGGATCCACCGTGCCATCTAAATTTGTTCTTGGTGATGGTGAGGTTTATAAGGGATACTACAATGCCCCCCTGGAACCAGAAACAAACTACAAGGTGTACGTCAGGGGCGTGACGAGAAACGAAGATGGGGTTAGTTGTTACACCGTTGATTGCCTAATTTTAAGTAGTTCTTACATCAAAAACATCGCCACAGGTTTTGTTGCAATCGGGTAACGTCTGCCTTGAGTCGGTATAACCTGAAATACAGCCGCCGCCTCAGCTCATTCCAAGGGTTCATTCCAAGGGGAGTCAGGGTGGCGCAGTGGTTAAGCGCTTCGCCTCTATCTCTGTGGCCCAGGTTCGATTCCAGGACGCGGCGCCATATGTGAGTTGCGTTTGTTGGTATCTCGCCCGTGCTCCAAGGGTTTTTCACCGGGTTCTCCGGTTTTTCTCCCTCCTCAAAAACCAACCAAAATTCCAATTCGATCCTGGAGTTCGTTAGCCTGCTATGCAGACGTATTTTTTCACTCATAAATTCGAAGAAAAAAGTAACGTCTGCTTACCCGAGCGCTTAATTAGTTTCCAATATGCACACATCATTGTGTTATGGACCAATCAGATTTTACCTTCCATATCCTGGAAAGTGACGTCATGTTGCATTTAATAGGATTCAAACAATACATTTGCCATTAACCAATCATAGGAGAGTGTTCACTTGCGCGCCAATTCACTAAAATTCTAACAATGGCTTTGATTGGGCAGAAACGTGCTGACGTCTGCTTGCATATTGGAAACTAATTAAGCGCTCGGGCAATGGACCCTTGGTACGAGCTGATGAGGCAGCTGTATTTCAGGCTATCAGTATACGAGAGTTTCTGTCGGCTTTTACTACATTAATAAAGTCGATCAAGGATTTTCATTTCAAGAAAACAAGTCGTTTGATTGCTCTTCAAGCATTCCTAATTATTCCAATCATGAATAAAAAGCTAAGATCTACCTTCAGATGTCTAAGGACTACCTTCATATGTCGTGAATCATGATTGACTAGCTGGTTGTGTAATTAGCATACACGATAAATGACGGATAGGAAGCGATTCTTGATTGATACATGTGCTGGTCATGTGAATGTTAAACCTGTTTAACGTTTTTGCTCACTGTATGCTTTCTTGTCAACAGAAATGGGTTTATGGAAAATCATCTGGAGTAATTCTTCCACAAACAGGTTAGTAGACGTTACCATACGCAGTATAATCTTGTTTTCAGTTCTCAGATAAGAAAGAAGAGATCTTCTAAACACAGTCATCTCATTTGTTGTGCTATAGGGTTATGCATTGTTGGACGCCAACGGCTCTATATCACAATTTGTTTACATACGCATAAGTGTCATTTCGGCTATGAATCAGTTCGCTATTTGTAACGGGTATACAAAATATACTCAAAACAGGTTTGGATAAATCACTTACTATAACATTTACCAGGAGCCCATTACTAGGAGCGTCCATCTCCCATACTACATCTGCAGCGTTTTTACAGACTAGCTTGTGTTTAGAATGCGTTTCCCGCGAGTTCGGTTTCCGACAGCTAATCTCAAACGTTTGCGTAATTTTAATTCAAACGATTAATGATGTTGCAGCCATGTTGGTGGACAAAACAAGAGAAGAACTAAGCATCTTTTGTTGACAACAGAAAGCAAACAGTGAGAAATTAAATCTAAAAATAACCCGGTCTTGGAAAATGCTGAATCACGAATATATGACAGATAGACGCTACGGGTATTGGGGTCCAGCATTTATACAGTGACATAACTCAGTTTAAATCCTTTTAACCTTGATGTTATGATTAAGAAATTTATGGTATCGTAGGATTACAGAGAATACTCTATGTTCTTTGCTTGTTTGAAATAGTGAAAATTTGACCTTTCCTGCCAGGCTTTTATTTATGCGGTCATAGTTCAGGCTCGATTCCCGGATAGACCGACGTTATCTTATCTCAATGCATTATTCTCCATCACAGCAACATTGATTTATAGAGAATATACACAGTTATGAGTTGTTAGTAAAGAAAAAAGTCGTTGTAGTCAAGGTATTTCTTCAACTTATTATTGCAAGTCGAATTAATTAGTTGATTAGTTAATTGGTTGAACTCACTATTTAAATTTCAAAATCAGGACGTAATAATAAATAACTACTTTATTTGTACCCTTAGTATGGACAATTGCTGACTTGCACGTTACGTTATTACTTTGTGTGGAGTTCCACAGTTAGTTATTGGTCCTGTTCAGGTTATTAGACTTTTATCTCTTTGCAGGGGATGCAAATCTGTTTAATGCACACAACAACTTAACCGCTCTTAATTCAACTTTTAATAGTGAGTTTAACCAATAAACTAATTTAACTCCTGTTTCAATTAAATTTATACATAATTATCGATACATCCAGCACTATCACTTTGCAACCTAAACCTTTTATTATAAATCCCTATTTAATACCTTGGTCAATCCTTTTCTATTGCTGACTTGCAGCCAATCCCCAGAGATTCAAATAACATGCTGGTGGAACTAACAAGAGAAACTGACGAGGAATCTTTTGTTAATGTCCACCAACATGGCGGTGATAACGTAACGTGCAAGTCAGCAATTGTCCATGCTAAGGGTACAAATAAAGTAGTTATTTATTATTACGTCCTGATTTTGAAATTTAAATAGTGAGTTCCACCAATTAACTAATCAACTAATTAATTCGACTTTGCAATAATAAGTTGAAGAAATACCTTGACTAAAACGACTTTTTTCTTTACTAACTGTGTATATTCTCTATAAATCAATGTTGCTGTGATGGAGAATAATGCATTAATGAGATAAGTTAACGTCGGTCTATCCGGGAATCGATCCTGAACTATGACTGCATAAATAAAAGCCTGGCAGGAAAGGTCAAATTTTCACTATTTCAAACAAGCAAAGAACATAGAGTATTCTCTGTAAACCAAAACCTTCACAGGTATAAAGGACTGTGTGCAACAAGGGCTTAAGTGACTCTTGGTCACATTCTAAATTCTCCTTCAACTTCTTTGTTTTCTAAAGAAGAATTTAGAACGTAACCCAGGAGTCACTTACGCCCTTTTTGCACACAGCCCTTCGATTGCAAGAGGGTTTAGAAGCACATTAAAGTCCCAGGATGGACCATTATGCTTTATCGCATTGATGCCGGCTGCCATCTTTCTACGCGAGTCGAAAAATGCACAGTTAATCTATTTCATTCAATCGATCACGGGAATCACACGCGATATGAAAACAATAGAAGCCTTGGTTTCATGTCAATTAAAACGAACACAGAGGCGCGCAAAGCATAATGATCCATCCTTGGTCCTTAACACTTAAAGGGTTCAGAAATGACCCATTATCACGACATAAGTTAGGCCAAATGGTGCATACTTTTATCACAAACAGTGCTGTTGCTTAGAAATTGGCCAAATTGACCCATAAAAAAATGGGTCATTTGACACATTGAGCAAAATTCAGAACACTGCCTCTGTAGTCACCGTTGTTATACTGGTAACCAAAGTGGATGCAACATCATTAATCTTTGAAATAAAATCACGCAAAATGATTGTTGATTGGCTAGCGGGAACCAAACTCGCGGGAAACTCATTCTAAAAATAACCCGGTCTGTAAAAACGCTGCATTATAGACTCCTGTTATGATATGTATATCTTTCTTTTCTACTGTCCATGCTGAGGGCATTGTTGTTGTGTAATAATTTATCGTTCTTATTTTGGTAGTTTTGGTACTTTTTTTTTGGTAGCAAAAAGTCCTAAAATAGCCGGGTCTGACAACAACGTTGGCCTGATAGCAGGAATCGTGGGCACACTGATCCTCATTGGCATCATCGGTATCGCCGTTTTGCTGTATAGAAGGTGAGAGATTATATATGCTCTGTCAGTTGCTCTGTGGTAGGCGAATTTGTGTAAGACAGAGCTGAATAACGTTATGCGCGGGGACTAAGTACGACAGCAGCGTAATATACAAACATGGCGAACATTTTAAACTCGTGGATGTGCGCAAGCGCAGGAGCGAGTTATCGGGATGGTTGGGAAAATCGTGTCACTCACTCGCTCGCTCACTAAGATGTTAGTAGAATGAAATTCAGTAGAAGAGTTCAGGACATGCTTATCTTATTGTACAAATGTCTCCAGAACATAGCTCCTGCATATACCTTAGATCCTTTTTTACATTACGCTCAAGTAACTACAACCTGCGGGGGATTATGAAGCTGAAATACCTTCTTTTAAATGCGTGGCTGCGAAACACTGGAATGAACAGGATGATGACCTGAGGGCATCTCCTAATCTAGCCACTTTTAAGCATAAAATTAGACAGAGGATTATCCCTGTGCTGTAATTATTGTTGTATTTTATCTTGTATTGTTACTTCCGTATGTTCGAAGATACTAGCATCATTATGCTATTCGAACTGAAATAAAGTCTATGTATCTTTGTAAATGCTTGGAATGCAAATTGTAAGTTAATAGTAATCGATATTTAATTTAATTTAATTAATAATTGAAGATCGATGTGGAATATTAATTGCCCTTGGAATTGACGTTGATCAAGGCCTCATCGTCGGATCCCCTAGCCTCTTGCTACTAACTATAAAGTGAGCGTCAGGGTACTTATATACTTTAGCGACCAAATATTTGTACCGTGTGGAAGATGTGTGCTCGAGCGATAAACCAGTAGGCGTGCGCATTTTAGGTCCCGCCGATAGTGACGTAAACCCTTAATGGCAGGTGGCTCAAACTTTGACAGACATGGTATTGGGCCCCCACGAATTACTTAGTGGTGATGTCGTAACGATGACGTCATCGGTCACGTGATTTTAAGTACAAGCCCGTATCTTCCTCGATTTTAATGCCAGGCAGCTCAAACTTTGACAGGCTGGTGATGTCGTAACGATGACGTCATCGGTCACGTGATTTTAAGTACAAGGCGGTATCTTCCTCGATTTTAATGCCAGGCAGCTCAAACTTTGACAGGCATGGTATTGGGTTCCCCATGAATTACTTAGTGGTGATGTCGTAACGATGACGTCATCGGTCACGTGATTTTAAGTACAAGCCCGTATCTTCCTCGATTTTAATGCCAGGCAGCTCAAACTTTGACAGGCATGGTATTGGGTTCCCCATGAATTACTGAGTGGTGATGTCGTAACTATGACGTAATTTAGTGGTGATGTCGTAACGATGGCGTCATCGGTCACGTGATTTTAAGCACGTGCGCATATCTCGCTCATTTCTAATGCCCGGCGACTTAAACTTTGAAAGACATGGTATTAGGTCCCCATAAATCAATTGGTGATGTCGTAACGATGACGTCATCGGTAACGTGATGTTACAGGCTATCATAATAGCAACAATAACTTGAACTGTGAACAATTCCTCGTGTTTACCCTTGAGAACACACTAAAATACACTGCATCCATGTTTTAAATTTAGCAAGTACCTTCATGTTTTCTGTGTAGAATAAGAGTTTTGTGGCAGGGAAAAGCTTCAAATACTCGGACCATTTCCTTCACAAACTAGGGACAAAACATGTTTTGAATAGTATAGTCTAAGTTTTGAATACTGGGATAAAATTCACTACAAACACGAGACAGTAACCGTCACAAGATAGTGTGTATGGTAAAGTTCCTGCCGATTTACACGTCAGTTATTCAGCTCTGTCGGGCGCATGACGTTAAAGAATCAGAAAAAGATAACTAAACAATTATTGTCCGAAATATACCATTAAAAATGCAAAGGAGTGCATCCATGCTGGTTATGATAACAAACGCAGAGAACTATCTCCTAAGTTCACATTGACATTGTTATTTGCTTCTCTAGATCCAAACGTCCTCTGAAGGCCAACATGGATTGTGAAAACCCCAAGTCAAAGTCCAAACGGCGATTAAAGGACCTAGAGTTCAGGCGATTAGGTTGGTTAAGATAATGATTTTGTTCTTAATCACATGCTTAACGGAGGTGTGTCGTGGTGGGAGACCTTCACGTTCGTAGTCCGAGCTGGACACAGTTATTTTCAGCGAAGTTCATATGAACTGACGAACCTCGTGCACATGTGGGATGGTTACAATCAAAGCAAATATGACTAACAACTGTGTGTTGTTTGAGATTTTAAGGAAAATATTGCATATCAATTCAATCAAGCATTGAGGGAAGAGATTTCAACTATTTGTAGCCTATTAACAGTCACTAATCGAACATTGAAAAAAACATGAAATTTTTGTCATAGCTCCAATTACAATATGGTTGTTCTAATTTGCATAAAATTAGAAACTTTGCTTATTGCTGAAGTAATTACCACCAATGTAGTGGAACAGTTGTGAACGTTTGAATCATGGGATCATCACGAAGACGAGGCTAGTTCTGCATTAATTCAACTGATAATGTACACAGTATACGTACCATCAGGTCACACCCGGCGGCAAAACGTCGCGCGCATGCGCTTTTGATGAGCCGGTCGCGCGCGCGTCTCCCCAGTTTCCCGCCGAAACTAAAAGAAAACAGAGGCAATTATCCTTGTTTCTAATTTTAAGTACATACGCGTATTTACGTGAAATGTTTCGCGAAAAACAAGAAAACTACATCAAAGTTACGCCTTTTTCACAGGTTGAAGGTTTCTTAATTCGTAATTCACTGTGAGTTTACTAAGTTACAAAATTATTTACTAAAAAAGTTTAAGACCTCGGAAACTTTATTTGAACTCCAGAGCCTTCATTCTTTCGGCCAGCGGAGCACAACGTTTTGGCGCGGTGTGCATCAGGGTTGCCATAGGTCAGGGAAAAGTCAGGGAATTTTGATCTCGGTCAAGGAAAGCTGGTATTTGACTAGAAGTCAGGGAAAAGTCAGGGTAAATTGAAATTTTTGTAACATTTCAATGGTGTGCTACAGTTGTCATGTGATTGATTAAAAGTTAAGTAATAACTGGTTGCAAAGGACGGGTTGGAGGCCGTTGTTATATGTGATTTCTTCGTGTATGTGGGCAGGGAATATTGAAGTTGAATCAAGGTCTGTGGCAACCAAGACCATTCTATGCTGGCAAAATCCAAGTAAACATGCAGTCGTTAAAGGGCTCGATCAATTTAATGATACCTTGCAGTATTAAACGGTTATATTTTACAATCTGTGCGATTGACATCACGTTCGCCATTTTGGAATAAGGTCTAAAGTCCTTTTAATTTGACTGGTTGGTTTCTTTTTTTAACTCAAATTTACGGCAGTATTGTGGGTCTATGAAGAGCAGTTTCAGCGGTATTGACTTCAGTGTAATGAAACGCTATTCAAACTGTGTATCTAAATTAGTGGTGCTTGTTTAAGAGGTGTTGGTGTCATACAAGAATGATGGTTTCAATGGTGCTTCATTACATTGAAGTGAGGCGTTCGGATCAATACCGCTGAAACTGCTATTTGTAGACGCCACTGTAATATCAGCTGTTGCAAGTAGAATTCCGGAAATGTACTTTTGCGAAGGAGGTAGAGTGCTGTCCAACTGTATGTGAATATCTCAACTGAGGAAATATAAGACTTCGCTCTTTTTTGCAAGTCGCCCGCGAGGAGCAACTGAGAATTTGTTTTGCACTTCGAGCTCCGTTATTAAGCCCTGTTTCTCTCGCCAGGTAATGAAAACCACTTTTAATCTCGAAATTTCAGCAAGCAAGAAGCGGCCTATGTCATTCCCCGGTGAGGTAACAAATGACCCTGACCACCCTCCAGTCACTGTGGATCACTTCGCGAAACACGTTCATAAGCTACACAAGTCAGACGACAGAGGATTCATGATTGAATACAATGTAAGTACTGCATGGCATGGTTATTTTATCGCTAAATTCCAATTCGAACCCAGGATTAGCCGGTCCAGGCTTTGATCAGCCCTGTGGTTGTTTCAGGTCCCGTTAGAAATTCAGAGTTTACCAAATATCCAGATTCCAGAAACACTCTTGCATCTCCCGGCCTCCCGCCGGTGGAACCTCATACTGAAACATCTAAAGGTCTTGTTACACGAGACGTTTTTTCTTGCAACTTGCAACGCAAACTTTACGATACAAAATTATTGCAAGTTTATGTCGGGAGTCAGACGTTCGCAGCTTTGTTTGCAACTTGCAGTGGGATCCAATTTTACCCCGCGTAGCGTTGCGAAAAGTAGAAGATGGTTCTACTTTCCCCGGCTACAACTCGTCGAGTTGCAGAGGGGATGTTCAACGCACAACGTCTTCTGCATCCTGTCTCGCTATAGCGTTACGCTGCAAGTTGCAAGAAACATTACCTCGTGTAACATGACCGTAAGACATTGGCGTTGGTGTTTACTCGTCGTTGAACAATCTAGGTCTTTTTTCTGATTGGAAAAGCTTGAAGCTACCTTAATACCGGTGCGTGTAATTCATTCCTTAGAAACTCGACTCTGGTCGTGAATTCCCGTGTGACAATGCGTACCTGACAGATAACAAGACCAAGAACAGATATGGCAACATTGTCGCATGTAAGTATTGGTTCCCAGTAACTGAACATAGTTAGAGGTACCTCTCGTGTAACATAACTTGTGTATTGTGTAGTTTAGCCATCTAGGCACATTACGAGTGGCTCATAATCCATTTCTAAAAATAGCAGTTCGTTGCGGCAGAACTTGTGAGATTTCCTGAACTGGATTAAGGAGAGCGCGCGCGAAAATTCACTCTTTGGCCTAGTTTCAGTTCCTGTACGTATGAATATGTTACATCAGCTTTGCTTAAACGTTTCTACATCGCTCCAAATCTTTATCTGTGTTTAATGAAAAGTGGATTAATTCCTTTGGTAGCCGGAACTTGTTTTCTTCTAGATTAATAAGTACCATGACCGTAATAAGTACAATATCTCTCTCCAGATGACCATTCCAGAGTGGTGTTATCCGTAGTGGACGATGCGCCGTGCACAGACTACGTTAACGCATCCCATATTGATGTGAGTATTCAGTATTCATACACAACCTCGTGTTTGTTTCTGCCGCGACCTGGTTGGCTCAGTTGGGAGCGCCAATCTGAAGGTGGAAGGGAGGGGGAGTGGAGGGGGAGGGGAGTTGGTGTGTGTGGGGGGGATTGGGGATTGTAGGTTCCAATCTTGACAGGTCAATCGTGGTCTTGAACTAAGTAGAAGGTGCTTTCTTTGTGAAACAATTTCACCGCCAATGGTTAGATCTTCGCGTTCTTCTCGAATTAGAACGTTAAATTACTTTGCGTAATAAACTACAAAGTTGTAAACTGGTCGATGTGCGTTTTGTTCAAAAATGTACATTGACACCTCTTACCAATTTAAACATGCTCAGTAAGAATCTCAGGGCTTTTTACGGATGTGTAACATAGCATCCAACACACACGAACATCGCGTGAACATCACGTATACATCACGTGTACCTCACGTATACGTCACGGTGTACCTCACGTATACATCACGTGTACCTCAGATCTCTTACTGCGCACTAAGAGGACAGGCTTCTCGGTCAAGAAAAAGAAGGAGGACACGTTGATATCCTGTTTTATTTTATATTTAAAATGTGTTTTAAAGCGGCTTCTCATGTTTGCATATGTTGCTCTATCCTCAGGGATACAACAAGCCAAATGCGTACATCGCAACACAGGGTAAGTATTATTTTTCTGGCTAAACCCAAGAAACAATACTCTGTATGCCAGAGGTTCTACTGTCTCTCAGTCTAAGCCAAAGTTAAGGAGCGAAGCGCCGCCAGCGAGGTAGCCTGATATTCAGACGGTACGCTCACTTCTACCGTCTGAAAATCATTCTACCGGCGAGGAGCTAAGCAACGAGCTTTTTCATCAACCATGAAGCCAGAAACGAGCGAGACAAAGAACCAGTAACTATCACAGGAATTGCAAACGTTCATTTATATCTTTCATTTAACCGACAGGTCCAGTACCGCCCACATTCAACGATTTCTGGCGTATGGTGTGGGAAAAACAGTCATCCACTGTTGTTATGCTCACCAATCTACAAGAGAGACACAAAGTAAGTCGATCATCAGTCTTCACCGTTGTTGTTGTTATTATTTATTTTAATTCCCTAGTTTCAGTGTTTAATATACCGATTTACATTTTATTCGACATTCCGTTGTCCGTAACATGTTCTTTGGGTTACAAACTTCATTTATTAAGATTATTTTTACCTTTTTCAAATCTGTAAACAGCTGAAATGCCATAAGTACTGGCCTGACGAGACGGAAGATTACGGTGATATCACCGTTAGACTGCTGAAGTCGGAGCACTACGCTGACTACTCCATCCGGACATTTAACGTCAAAAGGGTAATCCACTTCATACATCCTATGGATATCTATACTCGCAGTTTACTTCGTTGAGAGACTCTGAAAGTGTCCTCGATTTTAATTAAGGAGCCATACTATTCATGTTGACGTGAAGTCCTAGTTATACGCGCTCCCCCTCGTTAAAAGGCCTTTATTCCAGCAAATTCTTATAAGTTCACCGTATACTATTTAAAGATAGCTGCTGACTTGTTAATTATATTCTTTCCCGCCTGATTGGTGGAATCGCGCCACGTGACCTGATAACCAATTACGCCAGGTTGCGCCGTGTTTGGTGCATGACGCTGTTGTTTAACGCACAAATTCAGTAATAATTTACCATGTTTGTAACAACAGGACTGCGAGAAAGAAGAACGCGAGGTTAAGCAATTTCACTTCATCGTTTGGCCTGATCATGGTGTGCCCGAGTATGCGACCGCTATCTTGGCGTTCCGTAGGCGAGTTCGGGCCTATAACCCACCTGATGCTGGGCCTATCATCGTTCACTGCAGGTGTGTGTCTGTATGTGTCCGAACCAGTAGGAAATGCTTAGCGTTCTTCTTGTATGAATGAGCAGTTAAAGCGCTCGGCACTGTGGCCCGGATTCGATTCCCGGACGCTGAGTCATATGTGAGTTCTCTCCCTTGCTTCGAGAGTTTTTCTCCGGTTTTCCTCCATCCACCCAAAAAAAAAACGTTTCCAAATTCCAGTCAGTCAACCTGACTGGAACTTCATGTTAGTGTGGTGTAACCATCTTCTAAATTTCGCCTCTGTGCCTTTCAAGGGATCCTTTCCTTTGATTTATTTGATCCGAGTTTTTGCTTTTTAACCAGGCACAGTGAAAGCAAATCAGCAGACCAACGAGGGCCGATTTTGTAGGGAATCTTTTTAGATTTGACTCTAAAACGCCATGTCCTACGTTCTTTAGACTGAAAATCGGCTTGCTTCTTAATCCTTTTTAATCTAAATCCATATGTATTTCAAAAGTTAAGAATTATCGGGGGGGGGGGGGGGGGGGGAGCTGGGGTGCTCTCCCGTTCCGCCGTGCCTGTTAACTGAAATTCTGTTCGTGTCTTTGCAGTGCTGGTGTGGGCCGTTCAGGGACATTTATTGTGATCGACACGATGTTGGACCGGTCCAACGCTGAGAATACTATCGATATCTTCAACTTCGTGGCGTACTTAAGATCTCGGCGGACAGCTATGGTCCAGACAGAGGTATGTACTCTAGATAGAGGTATGTACTTGGTTGTATCGACACCAGTTAACGAATTCTCCCATACATTCAGTACTACTATTAAAACCTGACAGTGTCAATCCCTCTCAGCTATTGTTTATTGTAGTAGTCTTTCAAAACACTGAAGGAAAAATATACTGCAGCCTATTTTCAATTCGATTAAACAGCCGAATTTCTCAACTGAAAAACAAAATAAAATTAATATACTACCAGTCCTGTTTGGCCGTTGAAGATAGCTCTTTTGTTGTTTAACCGATAAGGGCGTTTGGCGTGACCGTGTGACGTCATAAGATCCAAGATGGCGGCGCGCGGGAATTCAAATTAGTTTTATGGACAGGAAAATAGGTCCATAAGTGATATCTAGTGAACACTCTACAGGAAACACAGCAGTAGATTTAGGTATCCATAAGAACCATCTGAGAGCAGACATTGTTTATCCGGCTTGTCATTGAGTTTGCGCCATTTAAATGTCGATCTTTGATTCTCAGTTCAGTAGAATAAGAATGCTGTTCGTTGTAGATGGACATGTAGATCAGTCTACTGTGACCACACTGAATTGAAAATGCTGAGGCGCATCCAGGGGGGAAAGGGAGGTTCGACCGAGTCCCCCTTTCTCTAAATCGAACCCTCCTTCCTCTCCCTCCCTTTTATATAGAAAAACAAAGAAGTTGCCATAATCGACCCCCTTTCCCTCAGTTGACACCCTCCTTTCTGTCAATTGAATCTCCCTTTCTCTCCCGCACTTTTACAAAGAAAAACAAAGAAGTTGCCACGATCGACCCTTCTTTCGAACCCCCCTCAATGAATCGTAGATTCGCCCCAGAAATACCTTTTCGCGCTCTTCTAAATATGGTACCGTTATTATTATCTTATCTTCAGGAGCAGTATACGTTCTGTCATGACGCTATCTTGGAATCCCTTCAGTGCGGTAGTACGCAGATTCTAGCTCATGACCTGAGTACCGTTGTTATTATCTTATCTTCAGGAGCAGTATACGTTCTGTCATGACGCTATCTTGGAATCCCTTCAGTGCGGTAGTACGCAGATTCTAGCTCATGACCTGAGTACCGTTATTATTATCTTATCTTCAGGAGCAGTATACGTTCTGTCATGACGCTATCTTGGAATCCCTTCAGTGCGGTAATACGCAGATTCTAGCTCATGACCTGAGAATCGCACTCTCTAAAATGGACGTCATCGACAAAGAACGCAAGATCTCGAGATTCGAGGCGGAATTCAAGGTGAGATATTCTTAAGGGGGCAGCACTTTGAAACCTGAAAATCCTATTCAAACCAGTGGTATAACCCCCAAATAACGGTGAGTTTTTTGGATAAAAGATATATCATAGGTGAAGTTAAACCGTAAAGAATTGAAAGCTTATCGGTCTACGTACCGATTACCATTACGGAAAACTTAAAAACCAAAACTGAACTTACCAAATGTTTTCAAGTGTTTCACTGAGTTTTTAATGTACAGAAAACATAAACATTGCCATGTAAGAGCATGTCGACATTAGTGATCTTGTAAAATTTGAGTGTTGTAGCTTAAAAAGCAATGAAGTTACAGCCATTTGGAATTAGAAAGATTTGTATGAGAAAAACAACGGAAGCCTTTCTAGCCTCGCCTTCATGTATTTTCTACAACAGCAATTATCTACATTCCTCTAAAACTGAACACAATTACTAGTTTTAATGTGATATTTCATGTAGTAGCATTATTTTCTTTAGATTGATCTTTCAAATTATACAAATTAGGAGGCTGCCATTATATAAGTGGTTTTTAGTCTTCGAGGAGTATTTCTTGGTGTCACCGCTCTCATTCATATACTTATTTCATTTCAGACTTTAAATAAGGTCAGCCCAGTGTTAGCCAAGGCTTGTTACATAGTAGCGACATACCCTGAGAACAAGGAGAAGAACAGATATCATGATATCCTAGCCTGTAAGTTTTAACCCATGTACTTCTTATAAACATAGGAAATACTGATTACCAAATAAACCGCTCGGAGTTTATGAAACTTCAGAGCAAAGGGAGGTGTTCAGGTCGAGTTGCATGCATTGTGCAAATCCTCTATTCCCATTGGGGAGCCACAGGGGCGGATTCAAGAAATTCAGAAAGAGGGGGCCGGAGCGTAAGCCGAATCTCGAGGGTATAGGCGCGATTAGCTAGGGGGTGCGGCTGCGGTCCCGGCCCCGGCCCCTCCCCTAAATCCGCTCCTGAGCCGGGATTGCGCAAGTGGTAATTAAGTGCTTTGCTTCTCACTATTGTGGCGAGCCCCGTTAACGTGAGTTGAGTTTGTTGGTATCTTGACCCTGAGGGCTTTTCTCCGGTTTTCCGCTATCCATAAAAACCAACATGCTAAATTCCAATTCGATATGTCCTTTAGCTGGGTCCTTTCATCAGCCTTATGGTTGTTTCAGGTCCCATTTAAAATTCAGGGTTTTTTTCAATGACAATTTTACATACATAAAATCTATGATATTATTTAGAAGCTTACAATATAAGATATCATTCCGTTGATAATATAAGATATATCAGTAATTGACTAATGTGCAATCCTAATCATAAATTTAATGAAATTACGTAACTTACAGATATAGATAAAAATGATAAGAGACTGAGATGAAAGGGTCTCGGTTATATGCGTGGCTTAATAATTTGTTCAGATTCAGTGTTCAGATTGATTGTTCAGTGATTATTGTCCAATGCGTTCCAATTGTTAGTGGCTCTTGTAAATGAAGGATCTTTACACAGTCGGTGCCCGAGAAGAGTGCCCGAGCACGATACTGTGGGTGTTCAGAGTACTGGTGCCCAGTACCAAGGAGTGTTCATATTAACGCGTTTACTTCCTCCTTCGACCATCTCAACCCTTCCGCCATTTTGAAAATTAGAGCAGGGGTTTGTAGGTTAAATGACTGGGCACTCGCTGATATTGTGTACTGACTGGTGGCCGTGCATGATCCAGTGCCTGAGTACAAGGTCGGGACCTTGTACCTGGTCTCAAATTTTGGCACGGGCACTAACGAAAAGCTATATTCACACAGGTGTTGCGGCGTGGTACTGCAACACAATACAACGACTACGGAGGTCGAGATCTTGTAGTGGACTTGTTTTATTCTCAGCTTCTCTTCTACATGTCGTCTCAGTGCAACACACACATACACAAGGAGAACTTGGGGCGCTCCTTATATAGAGCCACCTCAAAGAGTTTTCCGCTGAGTGAAACTTATCAATCACTATTACAATTTGATTGGTTAAGAACAAATGTAGAGCTAATATAATATGATGTAACTGACTCATTAGCTGAGTGTAAAAGATTGACAAAAGTTAGTTTAAGTTATGAAAACTAGTATATCAATAATACACCAAGACCTAGTCTGCACTATTGAGACATGGCCTTTGTGGCTCCGATATAATACTTGGGTCTTAAACAATTGAAGTAATAGTAAAGTATCTATTAAACTGAGCCAAAGGTCAACGCGAATAATCATGAGATATATAGGTTTCTATACTTTCCTTTAAAATGATGCGCGTGCGATTTTATTTGCGAGAGACACCCGTGAAAGTATACGGTAACCTTAATCAAACAGTACAAAGAGGATCAAGGACTGCCTCCTTTTCTCAATATCTGTTCGAAAGCATATGGTTACATCTGTTGATGGTTTATCAAACCTCAAAACCTCGATGCAATATAACACTAATTAAATTTTACGTTATGTTATCAGTTTTGTTTCTTGGTTATATTGGTCACGACACATGCGGGTCGCCAAAGATCACATAAAACATATCTAATTAAAAGAAGAACTGTGCGGTTCCTTCTTAATCTGATTCTAATATGTTTATAATTATTTCCTTGTCATCGTGGTTTTGAGTCTTAAACCTTTATTTAAATTTTGAAGCTTTTTATGTCGTAACACAGGTGTCCGCCAGGCGCCGTGCCTGGGAACAGTGCCAGGCACCTAGTGTGAACGCGCCTAAGTCTTTCGAAGGTCACTTTCAAAATTCTAGTGATAAGTTAGAGGTACCATCTTTACAGTGATTTTGTTAAGTTGGATTCTGTCCTGTGTGTTCTTCTTGTGTAACTTTTGTTCCTATTTTCCTCAGCTGACTTCTCCCGAGTTATGTTGACAGCCATCGATGACAACGAGATCACGACATACATCAACGCAGTGCACATATCGGTACGTCACTGGACACACCAGTAAAGTGTGCTCATTTGGTTGCCAATCATCCTGTTTGGTAGGCGTTCTCTAATATATCATTCCCGGAGACCAAGACTGAAAAACAGTCCATTTTATATCGCGAAAATCAGTCGTGCATGAAAAGGGGTTTGGGGAGAGGCGAATCCCAATTCCCAATCCCCTTTTCTCTGGCCGCGTGGCTTCTCGCTGTTATCATTCTTCTGACCGTGCTGTAGCGCTGTTTATCGACTGATTTTCGCGATATGAAAGACAATGTTTTACAGAAACTTCAAAAACTTAAGCGGCCAGAATCATTACTTATTCGAATTATGACATCAGATCCAAAGATATATTAAACAATTTTGGCTGGAAAGACCTGACAGAAAGACGCCACCATCAGCTAGCCTACTGATTCATGTTTAAAACCATTAATGGCGTGGCCCCCCACTTTTTACTAAAACTAGCGATATACACGCCTATAGCCTGCGCCGTTCTGACAGTAGTCTATTGATACCTAGACCCAACATGGAAGCCATAAAAAAAACGTTTTTCCTATAGAGGGACGATAGAAAAGCCACATGCCTTTTTCTCACCAGACCGTTCCTGTTGTCTTTGAGAATGTCCGATACTGCCGATTCGTGTCAGACGAATTGAACTAACAGATGTGACTATCTTTACAGGGCTACAAGCAACAGCACGCATTCATTGTAACACAGTACCCACTGACCGCCACAGTAACGGACTACTGGCGCATGCTTTGTGAGCAGGACTCAGCGTGCGTGGTCGTATTCCAGCCTTCTGAAGAAGGGGTAAGCTGACAGTTTGACAGTTTCAAAACTTTGTGTCTTTGCTATATTGAACTTGTTTCCTTCAATTTTTACATTTATGTATTAGGATTATCCTCAGTTTTGGCCCGAGGTCGGCACAGAAACGTACGATGACATGATAACTGTTCAGTGCCATGACGAAAAGTCCAACAGTGTCGATAACCTGAAGTCCATGTACAACCAGTCTGAAATTTCCGAGGTGATATTCAAAGTGAAGGATCTTCGGGTAAGTCGCATGATGTCGTTTTGAAATAAAACTACTTTCACCAACTGACAGAATTTGTTTGACAGAATGTGCGATTCGGGAAGAGGTTCCTTGTTCTTCTCGCTTTAGAGAAGTTCTGTAGAAAGTACTTCTTATTCCTCATCAAACAATAGGTTGTTAATCCCACATCAGTAGTCCACGAGTTACCAATAATCAAACTAAACATTACCCTTAATCCTGGATTAGGTACTTGAAAATTCACAAACTGCCTCTAAGCACTCTGTCTTCTTCTATTGTCTTTATCCCAGACACCAGAGAAGGTACATAAAGTGAAGATGTTCATGGTGAGTGGGTGGAGCAGTGAAGACGAGCCTCCATCATCATCTGCCATGATCACCCTCACCGCCAAGGTAGAGAAATGGCAGCAGCAGTCAGGAAATGGGCCAATCACTGTCGTCTGCAGGTGTGTTAATGTCCCCTGGGGTATCAAATGGTGGTCATGTCCCCTTGCATCAACTAAAAGTCGATTAAGGCATGTTCACCGTCGTGGGAAGCGAGTAGCAGCTGACGTTTCGATCGTTAGCCCATCGTCAGGGCCGAAGAGGGAATTGCGGGTGCTTACCGCCGAGGAAGCACGTACTCGGATGAAGAATATAAAAAAATGCGGCATTGATAAAAATGCTAATAATTGTGAATCCTAATCTATGTCGAGGTATAAAATTGAATAGATGGAATCGGCTAACTCTGTTGCTACCCAATTCAGATAATGTGACGTAAATAGACGTTATTCGGGAGAATTGTCTCTTTGAAAATTAATTTTATTCAGATAGGCATGACTGCATTATGTAGAATGAAAAAGGAATGATTCCCCAGAATAGTATCATGATATGAGATGGGTAGCAACAGAGTTAGCCGATTCCCTCTATTTCTGGATTAAATGAACGAAAAACGTTCATTTATGCCAATAGGTGCCGAAGTGCCTAGTTTGAAAATAACTTGTATTTCATTTTGCATTTAGTTCTGGTTATCAAATGGATCCAACAGTCCATTCAACATTTTTCAACAATGTCTGGTCTTGTTGAAAGATGTCCAGTGTGTGGGGCGGTTAAACGAACTTAATAACTTTCAGCATGTTTGGATGATTCGACACGGTTTGATCTGGTGCGCATTCTCCGACCCAGCAATGCTAAACGTCAACACAATCCAACAAGCGCAAGGCAACAGAAATGTTGAATGAGCGTTGTACAAGTATTGCTGGAAATCAACATGTCTTCATCAACATCCAACATCGTTCAACGGTTCAATACCTTTCAATTAGGCGAAGTTCGACATGTAGCATGAAGTTTTAAAGTCCGTTTAACCAGGGCGTTTCCCTTTACCAGCTATGGTTGCAGTATTCCGTGCTACGTAATTCAAAAAGCTTTTGACGCCATACCAAACGAATACATATTTTACTGTAACTGGCGCCACTTACACAACGAGAACCAATCACATTGTAGAACGAAAACAAAGCATTTCAACGTGAACCAATCACATTGTAGAACGAAAACAAAGCATTTCAACTTACGGTTATTTGAGCCAATCAGTGTCGAGTACAAGGCAACAGCATTTCAACTTAGTGTGCTAGGATTTGTAAGTTGGAATGCTTTGTTTTACAATGTATTTAGTTCTCGTTGTCTAAGTGGCCTGATTACAGTAGTCACACTGTAAAATGATTATTTGCAAGCTGATATTGACATCTGTACAATCAGAACTTTCTACTGAATAGTTTTTAACGTAGTTGTTTTCTTTTTATCTAGTGATGGCATTGGTCGCAGTGGAACGTTTTGCGCTCTGTACTCTGTACTGGAGCGTGTAAAGATCGAACAAGTCGTCGACGTTTTACAAGCAATCAAAGCCATGAGAATACCACGACCCGGTCTCGTCAAGACTACCGTAAGTAAAGTTCGGGCCTGAGTTCCTCCCGATCAGCTTTAATCGGGCTGGATAAAATGTGTCTGTCTTTATTCTAGGATTACAAGTTGATAGTTAACTGGTCATTCCTCAGCAAACAATAAGTTTTTAATCTCAAATCAAAGTCCACGAGTAAGCAAATCAAACTAAAGATTACCCTTAATCCCTGGATTAGCTTAATCGGACTTTGAATAACTGGGACATAACTACTGGGTAATCTTAATCGTAAGTAGTAATAGACGTGCGGCGAATAACACCTACATTGCACAGGCTGTAGAATTGCGTTGCTGTTAGTGAGATGCTGTTGGACTGTAGGATTGTTTTCCACTCAAAAACATATCTGTTGCATAAAAACGTCAACGAAATCCATTGTAATCCAGATAAACAGGAGGATGAAAGCCGAAGAGGACAAAGGCATTCTCCCAGTATCTGTATAATGCAGTAACTCCATTGCATAATATAGAGGAAATTGTTCACGAGAAAATTAGTATACCGGACTGAGGCGCAAACCTCTTGGAGTAGAGGGGAGAGATATCTGCAGTCGGAAAATTAGGTCCCAAAGACGAAGTGTTTGCACAAATTTAATCATACATGGCCGCCATATAAATCTACTTCAGTAGATCAAGGGATCATGAAGGAAGGAGAGGGAAACACGTCAACAAATTCAGCTGTTGTTTTATTTAGCGTATGATAACGTAGTCATCGCGTGGAAATAGTTTTGAATTTTGCTTCTCTTTGCGCTGGTTATTTTGTAGACTTTCTCAAAGTCCTCCTATTTTTCTTATACTGCTGTCTTGCTTGAATTGTCGCGGCTTCGCTCGAAATAAAGAAAACAAAAGAGGTCGACTTGTGGCAAGGCTAGTTGTTATGGTCCATCACCTCTGTATCTCTTCATATAATTAATTCATATTAATTAATTCATATTAGTTAATTAATTAGTATTAGTTAATTAATTCATATTAATATCAAATCCTCTGGGTTTTTTCATACAGGCCGAATACAAGTTCATCCACTACGCTGTGCAGGAGTACTTAACAGCATTCGATGATTACGCGAATTTCAAGTAATTCACTATAATTGTACTTATAAAGGGAACTCTCAGCCAATTAAATTGTTCAAAAACTAAGAAGATAAAATAAATAGTTTAATTGTCCAAAAATGTACTGGAATCAAGAAGTCACGTTTTTGAAGTATGACAGAGATGTACTGAGGCGTTTGAAGCGCGAGTTCTCAAAATGACATTCTTTCTGGTTGAGTTGTCCAGATTCAAGCAAGGGATTTTCGGGTAATTGCTGACAAGCGATATACTGGATGCCAGAGATTGTAATCTCCTCTCTCAGTAGTACGAGACGCGGCGAGAGACTGTTCCCCAGGGTAGACAATCCATGTTGATACTTTATAACGATACTTTTCTGTATTTTACAGTGCGACTACTGTAACCGGGGCCAACTTAGAGAATGAGAACTAAGTACATTGCAAAACAAAAATAAAGCATTCCAAATACCAATATCCACGCGAGTTTCTTCATTCGAAAGACTTTGGCCACCAAATGTGCCTTTTACCGGATCGAAGCTCGAGCAAGTTGGAATGCTATTGTCTTGTACTCGACACTGATTGGTTCAAATAACCGTAAGTTGGAATGCTCTGTTTTCGTTCTGCAATGTGATTGGTTCTCGTTGTCTAAGTGGTTACAGAAGTCGCACAGTAAAATGTTTTCATCGATGAAGAGAGTTCCCTACTCCAACTTATAGTAACCAACGCAACGCGTCCCTATTTGTAAAAAAGATAGTAGATTAATAACCTAACTTTACTAAATGCCGTAGTGGGCTGCGAGTAGCTCATGGGCCGATACTCGCTCACAGATTCCTCTCTGTCAGCCGTGACGTAATAAGCATCGTCATTGCGTGCTTCTTGCGGAGAGAGGGCTTGGGAACGAGATTGTTATAGTATGCCTTTGACATTTTGCATTTTCTCAATCGTTTGTACTTCATAATAAAAGGGCAAGACAGGCACACTTTAAAAGCTCAGGTTTTGTGAACTTAAACTTATAATAAATAGGTAGAATAAGGTTGTGGGAAAAAGTGTACGTTATGACCCTGCTGACACGTGTTGGCCGACAGTCGTCTCTCAGTCGGCCCTTAGTCGGTCGACAGTCGGCCGACTAACGGTAAAGTGTCGGCCAACACGTGTCGGTTGGACCATAAAGTACACTTTTCCCAAGATTGTGGGCATTTCATGTTTGGTAAGGATGCTTTTGATATACACCTGACATAGCAGAAGAATATGTTACACAATAACAGTTTGAGGTTTTGAAAATTTGATGATTTATGCTTACGTTATTGTTGACAAATCTTTAAATGTAGTTTGTTGGTATTGTCGTATTTCTACGGACACTGGATGTTTATTTTTTACGTCATACTATTCGGCTGAGGATATTACACGGTGGTGCGAAGATATGAAGTTTTCCTAGAGAGTCGAAAACATTTCACGAGTGAGCGCAGCAATTAGGACCCGAGATGATAAACTTCAAATCTTCAAACCACCGTGTAATTTTCTTTTTATTATATGGACAATTAAACTGCACTAAGAACTCTTATTTATTCATTTTACTTACTGTCAGTACAAACTTCCTCTTTGATTTTCACAAACCTTCCGCCATCTTTGTAGTTCAAAAGGTGGCAAACGTGACGTCATCGATATTTTCACTAGTGAGGACATGGAAAATACGCCACTCAGTACCCGGATGTAGTTTCGTATGAGTTCCACAAGTGGTTTATTTCTCAGTAAAACATTATCGTCCATATAATAATAAGTAAGAGATTATTTGATTATACAAATTAGTTTATGTCACCGGACAATAATCGGGAGAATTTTACGTGAATTAGCTAATCTGATTCGCATCCGTGTCAGTGGAGATTGCTGTCACTGTGTCCTTGGCCATTTTTGTGCAAACTCTCGCTGTGAAAGCCGAAACAGTGTTTTAAAATTATTAGCATGATGACGAACACAACAGTACAGATGTACATCTCAAAATAGTACATATTCGAAGTTCGCAGAAAGAGAAAATTTGTTATACAAGTTAGGTTTCATCCTTGATGTTACTAGCGTATACCCGTCTTTCGTTATCCAAAAGTGGATTCATTTAATCCAAGACGTATTATTTTGCGTCTTCGGCTTGTGTTTAATATTCCAAAGTTTAATAGCCAGAATATTGGTGCCAGATATCTAGCGATAAGTGAAATGATGCTGTGCTTATTCTTATTAACACAAAACTCGCTTAAAACTTGCAACCGTCCATTCGATTACCAGCTGATTATTTTAGGTTAACTTTTGCCTTTGGTAATTAGCATCAAACTCTACGAAAGCTTTTACAGTTGATTATATTAGATTTTAGGCAAAACTTAGGAATAACAGTATTTAGAAGCTTATAGAAAGTGCTTAAAGCAAAGAAGCTCAATAGGATTCCTAAAAACGCCACTCAAATTAGCAGACTGCAATTAACAACTTTGGATATATGTAATTACTTTGCAAGAACAGACGTCCTGATTAACATAAGAATATTTGGCAAATACAACTGATTAAGTGCCGGCCAAAGTGAATTGTAGCCACATTCCTAAGACTTTGGAGCTACGGTTACGTTTGCACAAGAAAAAAGGGGTACTGGAACGGGACTGAGTTCCTACTGACTTACTGTAATTCAGTCTTGAAGTTCGCGAAGGGAGAGCCAACACTTGTTCCTCTAGCATAAGAGCACAACAACGTAGTAGCTGAACAGCACTCGGGAGTCCATTCAATAGCACTGTCTAACCTAGCTCTGTGTTACTAGGGTTTAATACATCTTTCTCTGTGTGCACAGTGTCAAGTCTAGTTAAATTAGAGCTTACGGTCCGTGCTTTCAAAATAGGTGGCGAAATGCCGGTGCTCCTGTAAGTCGTAAGGGATGTGAGATCACACGATGAATAGAACCACGATGTTTTGAATAGTAGAGTGAAACGTCCGCTTTAAAGAAAAACTACTTCAGCAAAACCGGACATGTTCTGCATGGTCACTTGAGAACGTTATGGATTTTAGCGCTTCAGAAGAAAACAATTCGCTTCCTTGTTGGCAGATCGAGTTCGCTTCCTTCCCAAAACGAGGTGTACGGCGCTTTCTTTGATATACCGCCAACTATGGCGAACAAAAGAAGTTTTGAAACTGTTTTTACTGGAAATGCGCATGGGCAAACATACCACGTCGCTTACACTATTTGAGCCCACGTTGGAGGATTGTGGCAGGGTTACTAAGTAACTAACTCATACGCGACAAAGGAAGCATCCAACACCGGCAGAGTTTTCTTTCTTATCTCCCCTTCATCGTGGGAAGGAAGAAAAGACTACCAACAGGGAAACAATTTACATAGACTGTCAAAGAACTTCAGGTCAGGTGACAGACGTTTTACTCTCCTAACTCGTTCATCGAAGTTTTAGAAATACTAAATGCATAGATAGATATATACATATAAAATATTTTAAGTAGCACCAATCCACCGTGCAGAAAAAGATGGAGGCCGTAAATTTTACCACAATCCCTTGCGAACCTAACACAGTCAAAATAACACGTAGAAATCCTATATTCTCTTAAATGACTGTGTATCGTCAACAACACTTGTACTGGCTTTTTTTAAGATTTTTTAAAAAACCGCGATTTTATAACAGATTTAAAGAACTCACGCGCAAAGAATTGTGGGTAAATGTACACATCGGTACGGTGGATGGTTCACCAGTGAACATCAATCCATGTAAATCACAATTTACGGGTATGTAGATATATTAAACGTTATTTTCATAATGTAAGTCAATTGACAAATAAATTGTGCATTGATAAAATACATGGTTCAAGTTTATTTCGTCATTTTTTTCAGTGAAAGATAACTAACCTTGGAATCACTATAAATCCATATCCGTGGATAAAATAAGCTAGTTTGGTTAATAAGGATTTATCCAGTGGATAGAGTTATCCACCCTTTGAACAATGGATTATCTGATGTTTATATCCCATCAAATATTCTCCCGCATGACTGGTGGATTGCATCACGTGACCTAAACCAAGTGCCCCTGTGAGCATAGCGTGGGCAAGGGCTCCCATGAAAGACGCCGCAATGGCGAACTCGTGGTTACAAAGTGCGTTCTCGAGGGTAAACCTGTCGAAATGTTCAAAGTTGTGATGACGTGACTGACGACGGCATCGTTACGACATCACTGATTTATGGCTGCCTGGGCTTAGAAGTGAGTGAGAAACGGGCGTGCTCTTAAAACCACGTGACCGGTGACGTCATCGTTACGACATCCCAACCAAATGATTCATGGGGACCCAATAGCATTCGAAGTAAAGCATGTACTTAAAACGTGCGCGTTCCGGCCTTTCCTTTCAACCTCATTTCCATATGGTATGGTGATCAGTAAAATCTCTCCAATCTTAATAAGCGCACATCTCGCACATGGATAACATAGCTGCTCGCTAGCGTATAAATACGTTTGCGGTAGCTTAGTTACTCGGGTACATTAAAGTCTTGGGGCTCAATCTTTTCCAAAATGGCCGCCACAAACCAAGATGGGTGGTGTTGTAAGCTGCAGTTGGCATGACACTGACAGATTTGATAACGTGATAAACTTTAATTCAAGGAAATTTGAAAAAAGCCTCTGTGAGGAAGGTAACTCGTTTTAATATGGTGGGTAGTTTACTGTAATATATTCAGTGCATACTGCAATTAAGGTAAATGTGAAATTTGATACCCTCTAGTTTCAACGGATTTAACATACTTTTCCACGATGTCTTGCCGGACTGAAAAACGCGTTTTAATATGGTGGGTAGTTTACTGTAATATATTCAGTGCATACTGCAATTAAGGTAAATGTGAAATTTGATACCCTCAAGTTTCAACGGATTTAACAAACTTTTCCACGATGTCTAGCCGGACTGAAAAACTCGGTTTTAATTCTGCCCTTTGTGCGCTCTACTTTCCTCCCGGAGCCTGCGCGCATCCACGAGCTAAAATATTTGAAAGATTATACAATAACCTACTTTGTGGCATTGAAATATGAACTGATATTTGTTCTTGTACATTATCTATTCTCGAAACTTACAGTTTCTCCAGACCGTACTTACGTACATAAGTACTGGTTTAATGTTGTATTGGCGGTAGTACAGCTTCTGTTCCTTTATCGGTAAATACCTTCGCTGCTTTTTCAGGAGACCAATTCTCTGGGACAGCTTATCGACATGCTGACTCTAACAGTTTGTGGGAGGCTACTTGCTCTGATTTCCTCCCGTTCATTGTGATCAGAGCTCTGTCTGAGACAATTGAATCTCGTATCACCGACGGCAATTCATTAGTAAGGGCTCGAGGGTACTACCTGTGGAAAACCATGTAAGTAGTAAGGGAGGCACCGAATTAGCCTCTTTTTTTTGGGGTGGAATTAGGAGGTGGAAGCTCATTAATTCAGGGGACGTTACGGTTCTATTGTCTTGGATTCATGAATAAAATGCGGATGAATAAATTAAAAGGGTGAATAAACTATCTAATTATTGTCTTTCCGCATCAGAACAAAGTGCGGCGCTCTTATGAATAAAGTGCGGCGTCTCTTGAATAAAAGGGAGGTGAATAAAATATATATTATCTTTCTGACATAAACAAAGTGCTGTGGTTTCTCATTATCTATTGTTTGTGTGGGTGATGTCATGCTTCTATTTTTGGGATCCTATTGTTAGGAGCGACCATAAAGCCAGGACCGATCGACCCTGAATCCATTCGAAGTTGACTAAAAATAAAATAAAACACACCTCGCAATATCTAACCCCGTTGTAGCGTAAACAGGAAGAACAAACTACTCGTGATAGGCTCTAAACTGTCTTTATTATTTTCTTTACAGTTAATAACTCGTAAGACTAGAGTAACTATCAGTTAGGAAGTGCGTTCGTTTGAAAAGAATCATATTTTGAAGTAATATAAATTTCATTCAGATTTTAGAAATGTATTCGTTTGGTGAAACCAAGGAAAGTACCGAAAAAATATACCTCTTCTTATTATTTTTTTACATCATTCCCTTTTGTCTGATTGCGTCTAGAGGAAATGGACTAGTAAACACAAATGAATAATGAATATATTTATTCTCATTGTTTACAATTATCGTATGAATATCAATTCAACTGGTTACCCTTGTGCTAGAATTATCTGCTATATGTACACATGCAATTCTTACTTGGAAAATTTGCCTCTGGCTCCCTGGGTATAAAACTATATAGTAACATAACTAATATATTTGAACTGTTTTTAACGGTAACGGTATAAGATTTGATGTGTAATGTATACTAACATGCATTAATGTGTAGCAATGTTTTCGTTTAAATGGTCTACTACGGGCATATAGCATCCTAACCATGTTTAAGTTAACTTTCTTCACTATTTTGTAAAAGTCATTGCATAAAGTTTTCAAGTAAATTCGGTCCATGCAGTTATCGAAATATCGTGAGCCGTAAAATAAACAAAACGGCTGCTCGCACCGCTCGCTTAGTTCCCAGACCGGTAGTACGTGGCCCGCTTTAAAGCTTGCCTCACTCGCTGAGCGCAAAGCATAACACTAAATAAACTTTTACTTCAGTGTAGTTTCACGTTTACGGCAGATCCTTGTCTTGTTACTATTATTAAAAGGTTTCGACAGAAATCATTGTAGATGTTTGCGTATTAAAATCTCAACTCTTCTTGGAGTCTCAATTTCCATGTGCATGCAATCAGTCAGGCGTGAACGTGTCAGTCTAATTCTTTACAGAACATCAACAGAGTTTTGAAGCAACATTTGTCATATTGAAAGACGTGCAAAAACTTCTATACTCTTACCAGAAAACTTCTACTGGGAAAGTGCAATTCCTTTTTAATTAAAAGAGCTTTAATGCTTCGGATCCGATCAGTCAGTTCGCGATGCCGCCCCAGCCGGAATTAGAGGCGTCAGAGAACAACGATAGCTGGATGTGTTTCTCGTCTTTCCGCTCCAGCAGCAAGAATATTGACGCGAGAAGAGACGATCTGTGGTTAACTTTCGAATTTGATCAGTCACCACGCTTTGATGAGCAACACTTATGAATTTCTTCAGCATATTACCGAGATAAATCACTACTCACCGGCACTGTTCAAACCACGAGGCGAACACCGTAAATCGTAATGCATCATGGACATGCTGAGTTAATTTATGCGCAAAGGTACAACACACGTTTTTCGTGTTTGGATTGCGCCTATGGACCACAGGTAGCCCGCGTTAAGATTAGTATGCGTTCTCGCTCTCGCTCGAACGCAATAATTCTATACAAAATCCAGTATGGTTCATTAGATCAACTCTGCTATTGTTCTTAGGGATTAGCAATAACTTGAAGGGCCTATTGTTTGGAGGAAAAAACAATCTTATAGGCAAATCCTGGCAAATCCTGGCAATCCCTTTATGTAGGACGACACGAATTTTTACCAAAAATACAATAGAATACAACACAATACAATTCAATACAACAATAGAACGCAACACAACACAATACAATACCGGCAGAAGTTCATAGTTTCTTAGCAATGCATTTCCCACCAATCAAGTTAAATTTCGCGCTCCTCCCTGTCTATTCCCAGAGGGAGTACTTATATGTCACCTCCGTGACAAGCAGGAGTTCATTTGTTGTTCTAATTATAATAAATGCTCAGGAATCACGTTTTAGTGAATTTTTTTTCTTTCATTGAATGACATAGTAGGTTTTCTCCGACCGATGTAAAAGAGTAACATATAATTTTAAAGTTTATTTCTAGGGCTACCAGAAGCCGATGTTGACTTTTTTGAAAGTTTCGCGCTTGCTGAGAAAAAAAGACTAAGAAGTTTGCTGATCAGACGTCTTCATATAAAATTGAAATAAAAGTTGCCTTCATTCAGAAAGAACACATAGTAGGTATTTTAAAGCGGAGACTGTAAAGAACTGTTCCTAAGGGTCAATTGGTGTTCCTTTAATAAAAGGCCGATGTTGACTTTTGTGTAAAATGAAAGGAAAAACACCAGTAGCTACTTTTATCAGACTACTAGACGCAGATTCGGCCATTTTCTCTGTATTTGAATCTCGTGGTCAGCAGTTAATGAGCTTGACGCGTGACTGATTTCGGCAGTTAATGAGATGTGCATATCGATATGTCCAGCCATTCTGGGCGATGATGGGAATCAACAGCTCTGGATATCATACATGAGTAGTAGGAGAGGCACCGAATAGGAGATATTGTAGTTGAGTCTACGAATAGCAGTTGCAGCGGTATTGACCCGAACGCCTCACTTCAATGTAATGAAGCGCCATTGAAACCATCATTCTTACACGACACCAACACCCTCCTAAACAAGCACGACTAATTTAGATACACAGTTTGAATAGCGCTTCATTACATTGAAGTGAGGCGTTTGGGTCAATACCGCTGAAACTGCTATTCGTAGACTCAACTACAATATCTCCTATTAGGCTCTTTTTGTTTTAGGTGGAATACGTAGTTAGGAGGTGGAAGCTCATTAATTCAGAGGACGTCACGGTTCTATTGTCTTGGATCATGAATAAAAATGCAGATGAATAAATTAAAAGGGAGTGAATAAATTATCTATTGTCTTTCCGCATGAACAAAGTGCGGCGCTCTTATGAATAAAGTGTGCGTCTTATAAATAAAGTGCGCGTCTTATGAATAAGGTGCGGCGCTCTCATGAATAAAGTGCGTTGAAACTGATCTGAGATTTTCTTATGAGGGCTATTTATAGTGAGGAGGAGGAGGAGCGCTGTCTAAAAACTCATCCGCCTAATTACGTATTCCACCTAAAAAAAGAGGCTAATTCGGTACCTCATCCTACTACTCATGTATGATATCCAAAGCTGACATGCGCAAACCGTGACACAGCTCCTTTAAACCGTAGACTTTAGCTTTACAAGGAGGATCAGATGAACAATCAATCTTACCGCAAAATCTGACCGTCAACAATACTATGGATGAACATTTAAATGGAGTCTGACAATAAATGTCTATGGAAATTACGAGACAAGATAGTTTGGATCCAGTTTAAGGTTGTACTACAACAGCAAAAAACAAAACTCAAATTAAAACCTTGGAAAGACTACATTGTACTTTAACCTTGTAACCACTAGTTTACCATTGGGAGACTTTTTTTATCACGTCGGCTTTTACCAGATATACAATTTATAGAACTAAAGACTTGCACTATTATACTATTAACTGAAGGAAGTAATTGATGTCAATATTTTGTTTACTTCAGCTTGGCAATTGCACGCGCGACGGAAAACTGATTAAAATGCAAACAATATTGATTAGATGTTTTGAATATCGATTGTTAATACAGGAATTGCTAATACTCTCCTGGGGTAACACAAGAATGCGATTTAACACAGGAATGTTCAATTCCCTTCGACATATAAACTCACTGAGATGTCACTGCTAATGGCGAACAAGAAGTACAATGTGATGAGATGACAACTACGCGAAGAGAGAAGCTTGCTAATGAAGACAAGACGTAACGACGTAACGAGGGCAGCTCTTACGTAACATTCTCAGTCGAAGAGAATGGCGATTGATTTACATGATGAGCAAGAATGGAAAACGTAACATTCTTGTAACGCCGTGCAATTCAATACCAAAACTTCCTTCTTGTTCAAAAGCTCGACCTTCTAATCATGTGTTACGTAATCCCATACTGGGATGAACGTTACGTTGGCAAAAATGCCGGGCTTTAGTAAACAGTACAAATATAAATAAGACCTATTTCGGACCGGACGATTAGTCATCAAGTCACGTCCAGAAGACTCTAAAGGTTATTCAGACAGCTGCACGGCCGTTTACGCTAAAGTGGGATCTTAAAAACCTCATGTATCTGACAAAATAAGTATACAATTCGGTTTGTAAAATGTAGGAGTTGCTTTCGAGCCTGTTTACTGTAGAATTTTAGCAGAAAGTCGCAGTGAATTTGCTAAAGTGTGCAAGTACTGATTAAAACCACGAAACCAAAACTGACATGATATCGATAAGTGATTTTACCTTGGGAGGTGATACCGTAGCTATCTTGTGCCGGAAATACGTTTCTTCGCCAACTAGTCTATTGTTTTTCTCCCTCGTTCCCTGAAAAGCTGCTGACGGACCAACAAACGCTGAAGGTAGCTCCGTTTAGCCACGGCGCTCGCCATTCGCTAATTGCGATTGTAACTCTAGTTACAGTATATCACCTCTTACTCTTTTTATTTCCCTTTTCCGTAGAGCTGCCAACCCACAATGACAGCAGGAGAGCTCCTGTTAGTTGTTGTACTCTTGCAGGCATTCTACATTCAAGGTAATTTAACTTTACAATATTGATTGCCATTCTTATAAACCCAAACAAACAAAAGGGCATGTTAATTTGCACTTCGCCAACAACCATGTAAAGTCTGTTTGGCTCTAAATATTCCATGCAATTTGTCTCAGCCAAATCTTGTTTGATAAATGTGTTTACACTTTCCGAGGCAGGACAACGGTGCCTATGGTAGCTTTGAACAAGGCCCTTAATTGAAATAGTTCAGTTTTGTTCAGTCAAGACTAGTTTCATTATTTACATGATGTATTAAACTAACTTACTTTGGAAGTCACTGTAGTAGTTAAAAGTGATCTTTTGCAACAAATTTGAGATTAGCTGATAGTTACATTGAAAGTTGCAAAGAGTAAAATAATTTTGGCTCACCAAAAGAGCCGTGTGATTGAACATTTTTATGGTGTGATGTATTTCCGGTGGACACCTCGCACGGGACTCTTTGTCCTGTCTATGTATTCCTTAATTTTATCAATGAGTCCAAAATATAGTTGTCAAACAAAGAATCAAGTACGTTCTGGAAATACATAGTACTGGTTATACACAATATGGCAGAATTGTGTAGAATGATAAATTGTTGAAAGAGCAGGACGTGAATTATTTTGAAGCAAAAAAAGATAACTAGACTTTACTCGTTAGATACTCAACCTGCTACAACGTCCGAATGCCTGACCGCTCTTGGCCTAGAGAAACATGGCATCACAGACCCACAGATGACCGCCTCCTCTGTATGGAATGCCAATCACGGAGCAGCAAACGGAAGACTGAATTTTAATGCTGGTGGAGGAAAGACTGGGGCCTGGTCTGCTAGGTACAACAACGCCCAACAATGGCTCCAGGTGGATTTTGGTCTGACGACTAAAATAACCCGCATAGCAACTCAAGGCCGACAGGACGCCAACCAATGGGTGAAGAGCTACACTTTGGCTTACAGTCGCGATGGAACCGTTTGGGAAACGTACCTAAAGAAAGTAAGACCTTTTTACATGGAACTCTTACTTCAAACGCTTCTCGAAAGCTCAACAGTATTCAAATTATAGAACTATCCCAAAAAGGAGACTTCTCTCGGTAATATAGTAAGGCCAAATCAGACTCCATCAAGCTGAATATTGTAAACGGTGGCCAAGAAAAATACAACCAGCAGATCGTGCTCATACTTTTCCTTAGGAAACCTAGCTGTGTCGTATCATAATCATCTCTGTTATATTTGTAGTTGCATCAGTGATTTTACCAAATATTTTCACAAAATCAGTAATAGTTTCTTTCATAAGAAGAAAGAGCACATTAAATTCCTGGAATGACTCGGGCATTACCATTCTGGAAATACAAATCTGTAACTCTTATAGGGGTAACACTCGAATCAGAATATTGATGTTGAATCGATATTAATGATAATGTAAACATTAGAAGCACTTTAACCAAAGTTCACAATTTTAATAACGGAACCATTAATGTGTGATTCTTAACAGATGTTTGATGGTAACAACAACCGCAACACGATGGTATTTCATGACATCAGTCCAGCAATCATCGCACGATTTGTCCGCATTCAGCCGAAGACTTGGCAGAGCCACATCTCGCTCAGAGCTGAATTCTATGGATGCACATCTGGTAAGACTTGAACTAAATAAATGTACATAACAGTAGATAAATATGTTGTAACACCGGTAATGCTCGAGCTGCAAATAAGCATGCTTTCACTTTCTCAACAGGATTCTGTATTCCCAAGGAAAAGTGTGCCTCTGCACTAGGCATGATAGACGGTCGAATTCCCGACTCTCGTATCACCGCTTCTACTTCTTACAACGCAAATCTCTTACCCGCTCGTGCCAGGCTACATCTGCGACGACAAGGCCGGCTTCTCGGATCCTGGGCCGCTCGGGTGAATGATGGTGGTCAGTTTCTACAAGTTGATCTCGGTAAAGTGACTAAAATCACACGCATAGCGACACAAGGAAGACAGGACGCCAACCAGTGGGTCACCACCTACCGTCTCCGGTTCAGCCAGGATGGAGGATATTACGAGCCCTATACTAACAACAAAGTTCTGACTGGCAACAAAGACAGGGACCGTGTTGCTGTTAACATACTTACGCCAGTAATAATCGCTAGATACATCCGGGTTCTTCCCAAGACGTGGTATGGACACATTTCAATGAGAATGGAATTGTATGGATGTAAAGAAGGTATAGATGACAATTCACATTAACCATTTCTAATCAAAATATTAAACGTGAAGTATTAAAACATTAATATTTACAAATTATATGCACAGGAAACACTAAATTCAATGTACCGTTTTCTAGGATTCCAGACACCAAAGATCCCAAAATGCCAGAGCAAACTTACCATGGCTGACGATCAGATGTCCGCCTCATCCGAGTGGAACTCGGGCCACCGAGCAGCAAATGCCAGGTTACATTTCTATGCTGGCGGAGGGAGGACTGGGGCCTGGTCTGCTCTCGTTAACAACGTCTATCAGTTCCTAGAGATTGATTTCGGTAAAGTAACTCAGATAACACTTGTATCTACACAAGGACGACAGGACGCCAGCCAATGGGTGAAGAGCTACACTCTGGAATACAGTATGGACGGCGGCATTTTCAAGTCCTACAGCGTTGGTGGAAAAATAAAGGTAACGTCGATTTATCTTTATTTTTCGCTTCCTCGGTAGATTCACACTAGAATATTCCTTATGCATTCAATAAAATGTATGGAACTCAAGAAACATTAAAAATAAGGAAATGGGAGGTGTTACTCCAAGCGATCCAGTGTATACTATACTATTTACTTGTACACACAGATATTAACTGGCAACAGCGATCGCTACACTGTGGTTAGTCACGTGCTCGCCAATCCAATCATCACACGTTATATCCGGGTACGTCCAAAGACCTGGCAGGGACACATTTCCATGAGATTGGAGTTCTACGGTTGTTATAAAGGTACGATAGCTGCTTGGACCAGACATTACTGTTTCCAGGATCGGCATAATATTTACCAGTGCGCCATCATTTACAATTAAAAGCATTATTTTAACATTCTTCTTGAACGGCAAGTAATCTGTCACATTTCTTAGGGTTCACTCCACCTAATGTTCCAAAGTGTGTATCCCCAATGGGTCTTAGAAGTGGTCTCGTCAAAGATACCAAGATGTCGGCTTCGTCTGAGTGGAATTCTGGTCACAGAGCAGCTAACGCGAGGCTGTATTTCCACGCTGGCAGAGGAAGGACTGGTGCTTGGTCAGCTAGAGTAAACAACAATAAGCAATGGCTTCAAGTGGACTTTAGTCAGGTGGTGAAAATCAAAAGGGTGGCGACTCAGGGCCGACAGGACGCCAACCAATGGGTGAAAAGTTATTCACTTCAATTCAGTCGAGATGGAATCTTCTGGGAAGACTACCAACAGGGGAAATATGTTGCTGTAAGTAATGTTTGCTCGTTGATTGCTTGAAAAGCCTATATCGATCGGTAATGAAACACAACATTGGGTTTTTAGTCTTAAATTAAGCATATCCATTCCAGCGTCGTGAAACGAAATCTTCATAAATGTCTTGCAGATATGTGCCAGCACCAGATTGCTACTCAATCTTTCGAAACACAATATATTTATCATTTCTTAATCATGCATTAGCTAAATCAATTTATTACTATCCAGGTTCTGTCCGGTAACACCGATAGGTTCATCGTAATTCTCCACGAACTACAGACCGCAATCATCGCTCGATTTATCCGCATTCTCCCGAAGACCTGGCAGAGCCACATCTCACTCAGAGCAGAATTCTTCGGCTGTAGAAAAGGTATAGTATCGTGCCGACAATATGTTGGTATACTTTCGGTCAACTTTAGTATGCATCCTATAAGCCTTAGTTTCTTTTTCGTTAGGATTCGTTATACCACCTGTGGAATGTGCTGCCGCCCTTGGAATGCAAAACAAGAAGATCCCGGACGCTCGACTCACCGCTTCCTCCATATGGAGTGCAACTCATTCACCTGCTCGTGCTAGACTTCATCTTCCTCGCCAAGGCAGTCTAATGGGTGCTTGGTCTGCTCGATTCAACGATCACGGTCAGTGGTTACAGGTAGACATGACTCAGATCACCAAGGTTACTCGTATCGCCACACAAGGTCGCCAGGACGCCAACCAGTGGATCACGAGTTACAGTTTGCAGTTCAGTATGGATGGCGGCCATTTTGAGCCATACATCAATTCCAAGATACTCCAGGGTAACAATAACAGGAACACTGTTGTTGGGCACATCCTGAAGCCTGCTATCATAGCGAAGTTCATTCGCGTCGTTCCACGTACCTGGTATGGACACATCTCGATGAGACTCGAGCTTTATGGATGCACAGAAGGTTAGTAAACTTTATAATCCTAGCCGATTTTGTTTCTCTGTATGCTTTGTAATTATCTCACAAATTGGGTTGATTGTCCCATAGGCTTCCAAGTACCAATTATCAAAAAATGTCTGGCTGCGATTAACTTGGCCGACAATCAAATGTCAGCTTCGTCCGAATACAACGCGGCTCACAGAGCAGCTAACGCAAGACTACACTTCATGGCTGGTGGAGGAAGGACTGGATCCTGGTCTGCTAGAACCAATGACGCCTTCCAGTTCCTTGAGGTGCACTTCAATAAGGCGACAAAGGTAACCCGTATGTCTACGCAAGGACGACAGGATGCTAACCAATGGGTGAAGAGTTACACGTTGGAATACAGTCTGGACGGCAGCCTGTTTACGCCATATTCTGTTAAAGGAAATGTGAAGGTTTGTTAACACAGCAAATGTTTAACAATTGACACGCTGATCCATAACATATTTTGATCTCCTCTTCCCAGGTTTTCACTGGCAACAATGATCGTCACAATGTGGTTACTCACGTGCTACCCAATCCCATCATCACTCGTTACATCCGGGTACGTCCAAAGACCTGGCAGGGACACATCTCCATGAGAGTACAGTTCTACGGTTGCACTGAAGGTAAATAATGCAAGTCCCTTATCAAACATCGATCTTCCAATTCCTTATTTCAATCTTGTCCAACCAATGTATCATTTCTAGGATTTGAGCCGCCTCCAAAACCAGAGTGTGTAACTGCTCTCGGTTGTCAATGCCTGTCGATCAAAGATCACCAGTTCTCGGCATCATCGGAATACAACGCGGCTCTCAAAGCAGCAAACGCGAGACTGCACTTGAACGCAAGGAAAGATATCGGTGGAGGCTGGGCAGCTAAGCTGAACAACGTCAATCAGTGGATTCAAGTTGACTTTGAAGATTACAAAACAGTGACACGAATTGCTACCCAAGGCAGGCAGGAGACGAACCAGTGGGTGACTAGTTATATGGTGCAGTACAGTATGGATGGGAAGCAGTTTATTACTTACGCAAATAATGGCAAAGACAGGGTGGGTGAAACGTATGGTCGAAACTTATAATTTCAAAAATATTACTTTATTCCTACTAGCCTAATATCTTAAACTTGTTCATGCGTCCTTTGCATTTCAGGTATTCCTTGGTAACAGAGACAGGGGTAGCGTTGTTCTCAATGAATTCGTCCCTCCTTTGAAAAACATTCGCTTTATCCGAGTTCTCCCCAAAACCTGGTATGGTCACATCGCTATGCGCATGGAACTGTACGGCTGTGAAGGAGGTGAGTTCATCCTATCACTGCTTTATTATTCCATAGGACACCCCAATAACTAGTATTAGTATTGCATGTCTCGTGACGTAATATGAGACGTCACTCATGTTTGGTTTTCATTCCACAGGGATCCCACAGCAGATGGCTCCGTGCAGTAAAGCTCTGGACCTTGGCATCATCCTAGATCGTTCAGGTAGTGTTGGCGCCACCAACTTCAAGAAAGTTAAAGCATTCCTCTCTACTCTAGTGACTCGCCTTGGCATCTCTACATCCGGTAGTCGTCTTGGTATAATCGCCTACAGCTCAACAGCTACCCGTATCGTCAGCTTCGCCTCTGTTGCCTCACAGTCGCTGCCCGCCATGAAGACTGTTATCGATGGCATTCCATTCACTGCAGGTGGGACTCGTACAGACATGGCATTGAGACTGGCCAATAGCGACCTGTTCTCACCGAGTGGAGGAGATCGACGTGATATACCGACGTATTGATTGTGATGACAGATGGCAAGACCAACGCTGGCAGTGCTCCTTACCCCACTGTTCTGAAACCCCTTCTGGTAAGTTCATTTGAACGTAATTACTTTGAGACACTAATTCTAGGAGACCCCTATTCATTTGTTATTTTATTAATTACATCAACAGTGCAGACCAACTGCACTTCAGTAGCGAGAACTTGCTCATTGACTGTTTCTTGTTTCTTTCGACAGGCAAAGAACGTTGATGTGATCGCCATAGGTATTGGTTCCGGTATCAACAAAGCTGAACTCCTTCAGATCGCCAACAAAAAGCAAAACAAAGTCATTCAAGTAGACAACTTTGACGCCCTCTCCACCCAGCTGAATGCCATCCTGGCAATGTCTTGCAAACCAAAATAGTTCAAGATGAAATATTATATATAGAAATAATCAGTGGTAATAAAAATGAGTGGAAATCTAACCTAGTTGTTATTTGTAGCATATACACTTGTACGCCCGCGTTGTACAGCATCGACCTCGAGATCGTCCTTATGTTGGCTAAAGTTTGAAATGAAATTGAATACTAACAAACCATTTTCCTTAATCAAGACTTGCTATACATATTTTTTTTTCCTACATAAAAATCACTATAAAATAGTGCCGAGGAAATATTTAGCTCGCTGATAACATACGGACCGAGCACAAAATGACAGAACCAAAAATGCGTACTTAGTTTCTCCAATGGAAAACAACACGGGTCGACTAATCCCAACGGCTTTTTCTTACTTAGGTCAAACAGTCTACATCGTGTGATTTTTGTAATGGTTTAGCAAGGACATTAAAGTGCCGGGTTTCGCACTCTTTTACCAGATCTCTATTAATCGGGGAACATCGATTTTTTTCATACATCCTGAAAGGTAACCTCCCCTCTAATGGAGGATAGAGTTGACCTGACTCTAATAGCAGGAGCACACCGAGAAATGTTCAAAAATGACGCCGGATTTTGTTAATACTCGCCAAGGCATTTTCGGATAATAATCCACTACCGCGAGAAGTGAGGACTTAATCTTCTATTGTATGCAGTTGCCGACAAGGATCAGGTTGGGTTCTTTTACGAAGTTTTGGTTATTTTCTTTGCCAGTGAAGATAGTTATTTATGTCTTCCCTCCTTTACCCACTATATAGCTCAGTACTCCAAGTGCTGATTTGCCTGCGCTCGGTTTACTGGGCAATGAATATGCATTACACCATTGTTGGACTAATATGGCTGAGCACAGGCTCATAGCCGATTTTATTAATCTGATAGATATCAGAGGGCACTAAAAACCCCAGGCAAACACAGCACTAAATGGTGAACCATTAAGGCACGTTGCAAAATTCGAAACGGAAAGACTTATTCTAGTAATATTCAGTTGCTCCTGCTAACTACTTCTAAGAACTATATGGAAAAATGCAGTTGCCCTTGCTATCTCTATAAATTTCATAAAATCTACTATGACCAACTTGCTATGAGCTGTTAAAATTACGATGAATAAAAATAGAACTGCGGCTGCCCTTGCTAATCAGTTCCCCTATTCCTAATCAGCCTTGAACACCAAGGAGAGATGGGGACTGCTGCCCCTGCTAATCAGTCCCATAAATTTCATAAAATTAACTATGAACAACTTCCCATGAGCTAGGGGAAGCTGGTCAACAAAATAGGCTCTTGAAACAGTAACGAAAATAGGACATGTACCAAATAATCCAGCATCAACTGTACTGGACAAACATGAATTACTTGCCGATTTTTAACCATAGAAAAGGATGTTGATTGTAGCTGTGTTTATAGTACAGGAATGTGACTTTAAGGGAACTGTTACTTTAGGTACATCAACAAGCTTAACCAATAACTGTTATTACGGCTGAGCCAAATAATAATAAGTCTTTATTGTGTCAAAAGATAAAAAATAATACATATATTATACAAGATAAGAATATACAATATAAAAAAACTATACAGCTAAGTTATATTTAAAAATTAATCGATTTATAAAAGAGTTCTTAAAACGGTTGGTGTTGATCTTAGGCAGATAGCTGGACGTTTTTCTTAGGTTGTATTTGGTAGACTTGAAACGCGGCATGATTGACAAAAGTGGATGACCGTCCGAATTAGATACTTTTTTACAAATATTTCGATCTTGTTTTTCTAATAGTTTATACACATTAATTGGCTTAGAGGTGAATTTCCTTTTATAACATCGATCTAACAAACATTGCACCGGAGTAAGGTCAGATTCGGAAGCACCATATACAGATAGAGCATAAGTTATCTTAGGTAGTACAATACTATTAAAAAGCAAGTCTATTTCAGATTGATTAGATCCCTCTTTTCTTAAAGATCTGAGGACGTACAGGCACTTATTAGCCTTGATAAGTTTGGTTTTTACATGGGTAGAGTACCTGCTATCCTGTACTTGGAAGGTGACCCCTAATATAACCTGTTCTTTGCATGTAGGGATAGTTGAGATAGATGGATAATGATAAATACCATGAAACGGTCAGCTGTTTCACCCATCTTATCGGGTCATCGACTCTGAGGCTGTTTCAGCTTTGAGCTCGTTTGAATGAAATTTTCCATGAAATATCCTCATTTTACTCTGCTTAATATCATTCCTGTCTCTTCATTCGATGCACTAGTAGCGATTGTAAGACGCTGAGTGGCCTAAGGATAGACTAACCGATTTCATAAGGCTGAATGCGAAGAGTTGACGACTTTACGGACCCAACTGAGAAAGCTTCTGAAGACAAGGCTTGTAAAAAGATTCCGTCAATTCACTCCAGTGGCCAAGAACAGACACGGCTTAACATTTATTCTTGCTTTTCTTTTGAAAATAATCGTTTAGGGCATCATCTTCTTGGTGATCTCCGATCAACGTGACTCCATCTCTGCATTTTTCTGTACCATTTTGAAATTGTTGACACGAAAGCCTCGTTTTCATGAGGGCTGACCGTTCAGCCTCGTTATTCAACCCCGTTCAACCCGTCGTTCAACGCCGTTCCACCGTTCAACCCCTCATTCAGCCCCGTTCAGAACCCTCGTTCAACCCCGTTCTGCCCGTTCAGCCTCGTTCAACTCCGTTCAGCCTCGTTCAACTCCGTTCAGCCTCGTTCAACTCAGGTCAGCCTCGTTCAACCCTGTTCAACCCCGTTTAACATCGTTCAACCCAGTTCAGCCTTGTTCAACCTTCTTCAACCCTGTTCAACCTCGTTCAATTCCGTTCAACAACGTTCAACCCTGTTCAACCTCGTTCAACTCCGTTCAACTCCGTTCAACTCCGTTCAACTCCGTTCAACCTCGTTCAACCCTGTTTGGCAACACCGTTCAACCCAGTTCATCCTCGTTTAACCCTATTGATCCCCGTTCAACCCAGTTCATCCTCGTTAAACCCTGTTCAACCTCGTTCTACCCGGTTAAACCCCGTTCCACCTCGTTTCACCTCGTTCAACCCTGTTCCACCTCGTTCAACCCAGTTCATCCTCGTTCAACCCTGTCCAACACCGTTTAACCCAGTTCATCCTCATTCAACAGCATTCAACACGGTTCAACCTCGTTCAACCCCGATCAGCCTCGTCCAACACCGTTCAGCCTCTTTCAATACCGTTCAGTCTCGTTGAACACCGTTCAGCCTCGTTCAACACGGTTCAACCCCACTTTTCCGCGTTCAACTTCATTCAACATCGTTCAACCCCCGTTCAGTATCGATCAATACCGTTCAGCCCCATGAGTCAACCCTGTTCAACTTCGTTCAACATCGTTCAATACGGTTCAACCTCGTTCAGTCTCGTTCAACCCTGTTAAGACTTGTTTAACCTCGTTTAGCCCCGTTTAACTTCGTTCAGCCCCGTTTAACCTCGTTCAACCCCGTTCAACGCCGGTCGTTCAGCCCCGTTCAACCCCGTTCAGTCCCGTTCAACACCGCGTTCAACCTCGTCAAATCCTGTTAACCTCATTGAACTCTGTTTAACACCGTTCAACCTTATCTTAGATTTTTACTTCCTTGGATAGTATACACTAATACCGGAAGGTGCATAAAATAATAAGAAAGCTTAAATCTAGTTACAATACAATGGTGAAGTACAAAGTCAATAAAATAGTGTAAGTGCGGACAATAATAGTTAAATACAGGTATAATAAATAGTCATGTAAATGTAGCTATTTTAAATAAATAAATATATAAACAAATTATAAATGCCTCAGATATGGAGGAGGCTTCATGGACTTGATTGCAGGGCCAATGATGCTAGAAAATAATGCCAATGACGGTGTGTTAGCTACGTGAACATGCAGGTAATTTATTCCAAACACGAATTGTTCGGACGTAAAAAGAGTAGCTAAAGGCCAAGACATTACACGAAGGTTGGCAATAGTACATATTATTGTGTCTGGGGTTAGGGACAATATTGTGAGGGAAGTCTATGTCCACCAGGCCATTACGAATTTTATAAAACATAGTGGCCTGCTGGGCAAGTCTTCGATTCTCAAGAGTATCCCAGCCCAGAGAACTAACGAGGTCGGAGGTGCTAGTATATCGATCACAGTTATTGCAGACGAACCTTGCTGCAGTCTTTTGAGTTTGTTCTAACTTAGATATATTAGAATCAGTATGAGGGTTCCAGGCCTCTGATGCGTATTCAAGTCTGGGTCTAACAAGCGATTCATATGCTCGTTTTTTAACAGATAAAGAACAAGGTTTCAATGTCCTACGTACAATTCCTAACGTTTTGTTCGCTTTAGATGTAATATTAGAACAATGAGTGTTCCATCGAAGATCGTGTGACTGTGTGACCCCTAGGTAATCATGGGAGGACTTCTGAGATAGAGCTTTGCCATTCATATGGTGAGTAAACTTGTGTCAAGGTCATCCTGGAGGGTCTTGTGATCCAGATCGGACTCAATCTGTCGGTAGACAACAGTGTCGTCTGCAAACAATCTGATCTTTGAGTTGATACCTTCAACAATGTCGTTAATGTAGAGTAGGAACAAAGTTGGGACGAGGACTGAGCCTGGGGGACACCGGAAGTGACACCAGCAATATCTGAGTGAGAACCATTTACCGAAACATATTGGCAGCGCTTGTGGAGGAAGGCGTTAATCCAACCAAGTGTACGGCCATTAATGCCATAGTATTCAACCTTTGCAGCTAGTTTACTGTGCGACACTTTGTCAAATGCCTTACTAAAGTCCAGTAGGATCACATCTGTTTGGCTACGATTGTTTAAGGAAGTAGCCCAGTCATGAATAACGGTTATAAGCTGGATTGTACAGGACAGCTGTTTTCTGAAGCCATGCTGATTACTTACTAAGATGTTATTAGTGGCCAGGTGTTTATTCATATGACTAAGGACAATGTGCTCCATTACCTTACAGCACAGGCATGTAAGGGAAATAGGTCTGTAATTGGCTGGATTTGCTTTGGGACCCTTTTTGTATACTGCTGTGCTGTGATAAGTTATGTGGACTAGTCAGGTGGAATAATGCTGGCATTGAAGCTTTGTTGGAAGATGTATGTTAATATTGGCGATAATTCATCAGCTAGGTCTCACAGGACTCTTGCAGGAAGGAGGTCAGGACCACATAACTTGTTAACATTGAGGTTTAGCAGTTGTTTTCTCACGCCTTCATTACTAATTTGTAGTGAAGGGATGCTAGGGTACGGTGAAGGGCCTTTTACAGGAATCGCACCAGCTCGTTCAACTCCGTTCAACCAGAAATCAACCAATGGCAGGAATGGCACCAGCTCGTTCAACTCCGTTCAACCAGAAGTTCAACCAATGGCAGGAATGGCACCAGCTCGTTCAACTCCGTTCAACCAGAAATCAACCAATGGCAGGAATGGCACCAGCTCGTTCAAATCCGTTCAACCAGAAGTTCAACCAATGGCAGGAATGGCACCAGCTCGTTCAACTCCGTTCAACCAGAAATCAACCAATGGCAGGAATGGCACCAGCTCGTTCAACTCCGTTCAACCAGAAATCAACCAATGGCAGGAATGGCACCAGCTCGTTCAACTCCGTTCAACCAGAAATCAACCAATGGCAGGAATGGCACCAGCTCGTTCAACTCCGTTCAACCAGAAATCAACCAATGGCAGGAATGGCACCAGCTCGTTCAACTCCGTTCAACCAGAAATCAACCAATGGCAGGAATGGCACCAGCTCGTTCAACTCCGTTCAACCAGAAATCAACCAATGGCAGGAATGGCACCAGCTCGTTCAACTCCGTTCAACCAGAAATCAACCAATGGCAGGAATGGCACCAGCTCGTTCAACTCCGTTCAACCAGAAATCAACCAATGGCAGGAATGGCACCAGCTCGTTCAACTCCGTTCAACCAGAAATCAACCAATGGCAGGAATGGCACCAGCTCGTTCAACTCCGTTCAACCAGAAATCAACCAATGGCAGGAATGGCACCAGCTCGTTCAACTCCGTTCAACCAGAAATCAACCAATGGCAGGAATGGCACCACCTCGTTCAACTCCGTTCAACCAGAAGTTCAACCAATGTTTGCTCTCATCCTATATGTATGGTGCTTCACTATGAAACGTTTTTTTAGGTTAAAATGTAGAATAAAAAAAGAAATATATACGCGTGTATTGTCAGAGAATGGTCAGGATGTGACAGATGCTATAAGAGACGCTACACTTCTAAGAATATCCTCATTATCTAGAGAACTACTTGGACAATATGATAAGAAACTTTTTCACAAACTATATGTAACAACAGCAACCATCCTCTTAAGCTACTTTTGCCCAAAATCAAGCCCTTGTCTAGAACCTTAAGATGTCAGTCTTCCCAGTGGCCGAAAATTAATACTGTTCGTTTTAAAAATTATTTTGTAAATAGATTAATCTTTAGGTATAACCTAGCTATTTAATAGTCTTTGTTCCCACATACTTTACACGTTTGTTATATTATGAGCGTTATTACTTATAGCTGTAACACACGATATGTATTTTATCGGTGATTCAATAAAAACATTATTATTATTATTATTATTAATGAAACGACAGGAACCCATTACTAATTAATTAATTAAATAAATTGAGTTTGAGTTGAATAGTGATATTGAAGTTACCTACAGTTTTTTTTATATTAAAATTAACAATATGGCTGTTACAGACCGAGCATCTAAATCGATATCTAAATACGTATTCCACCTAAAACAAAAAGAGCCTAATTCGGTGCCTCTCCTACTACTCTTGTATGATATCCAGAGCTGTTGATTCCCATCAATTTCAACGTATCAAAGAAGTGGAGACACGGTGAGGGACACGCCTTTATGTTCCGGGTCGGAACAATATAATTTCCAGTAGTTTTCGTATAAACTGACTATCCTAGCACACGTGTGGGATGGATGATATGAAATCAAAGTAAATGTGCAAAAATGATCGGTTAACAAACTGTGCCGTAGATCTAGTCTTCAAGGAAAATATTGCATATATTTTCAATCAAGTATTAAGGGCCGAGAGGCCTTAAGTATTAAGCATTAATAAGTACTTAAGTATTTGAATCCAATTAACAGCCATCAATCGAACATTGATTCCAGACATGCGCAAACCGTGACACAGCTCCTTTAAACCGTAGACTTTAGCTTTACAAGGAGGATCAGATGAACAATCAATCTTACCGCAAAATCTGACCGTCAACAATACTATGGATGAACATTTAAATGGAGTCTGACAATAAATGTCTATGGAAATTACGAGACAAGATAGTTTGGATCCAGTTTAAGGTTGTACTACAACAGCAAAAAACAAAACTCAAATTAAAACCTTGGAAAGACTACATTGTATTTTAACCTTGTAACCACTAGTTTACCATTGGGAGACTTTTTTTATCACGTCGGCTTTTACAAGATATACAATTTATAGAACTAAAGACTTGCACTATTATACTATTAACTGAAGGAAGTAATTGATGTCAAGATTTTGTTTACTTCAGCTTGGCAATTGCACGCGCGACGGAAAACTGATTAAAATGCAAACAATATTGATTAGATGTTTTGAATATCGATTGTTAATACAGGAATTGCTAATACTCTCCTGGGGTAACACAAGAATGCGATTTAACACAGGAATGTTCAAATCCCCTCGACATATAAACTCACTGAGATGTCACTCCTAACGGCGAACAAGAAGTACAATGTGATGAGATGACAACTACGCGAAGAGAGAAGCTTGCTAATGAAGACAAGACGTAACGACGTAACGAGGGCAGCTCTTACGTAACATTCTCAGTCGAAGAGAATGGCGATTGATTTACATGATGAGCAAGAATGGAAAACGTAACATTCTTGTAACGTGCAATTAAATACCAAAACTTCCTTCTTGTTCAAAAGCTCGACCTTCTAATCATGTGTTACGTAATCCCATACTGGGATGAACGTTACGTTGGCAAAAATGCCGGGCTTTAGTAAACAGTACAAATATAAATAAGACCTATTTCAGACCGGACGATTAGTCATCAAGTCACGTCCAGAAGACTCTAAAGGTTATTCAGACAGCTGCACGGCCGTTTACGCTAAGGTGGGATCTTAAAAACCTCCTGTATCTGACAAAATAAGTATGCAATTCGGTTCGTAAAATGTAGGAGTTGCTTTCGAGCCTGTTTACTGTAGAATTTTAGCAGAAAGTCGCAGTGAATTTGCTAAAGTGTGCAAGTACTGATTAAAACCACGAAACTAAAACTGACATGATATCGATAAGTGATTTTACCTTGGGAGGTGATACCGTAGCTATCTTGTGCCGGAAATACGTTTCTTCGCCAACTAGTCTATTGTTTTTCTCCCTCGTTCCCTGAAAAGCTGCTGACGGACCAACAAACGCTGAAGGTAGCTCCGTTTAGCCACGGCGCTCGCCATTCGCTAATTGCGATTGTAACTCTAGTTACAGTATATTACCTCTTACTCTTTTTATTTCCCTTTTCCGTAGAGCTGCCAACCCACAATGACAGCAGGAGAGCTCCTGTTAGTTGTTGTACTCTTGCAGGCATTCTACATTCAAGGTAATTTAACTTTACAATATTGATTGGCATTCTTATAAACCCAAACAAACAAAAGGGCATGTTAATTTGCACTTCGCCAACAACCATGTAAAGTCTGTTTGGCTCTAAATATTCCATGCAATTTGTCTCAGCCAAATCTTGTTTGATAAATGTGTTTACACTTTCCGAGGCAGGACAACGGTGCCTATGGTAGCTTTGAACAAGGCCCTTAATTGAAATAGTTCAGTTTTGTTCAGTCAAGACTAGTTTCATTATTTACATGATGTATTAAACTAACTTACTTTGGAAGTCACTGTAGTAGTTAAAAGTGATCTTTTGCAACAAATTTGAGATTAGCTGATAGTTACATTGAAAGTTGCAAAGAGTAAAATAATTTTGGCTCACCAAAAGAGCCGTGTGATTGAACATTTTTATGGTGTGATGTATTTCCGGTGGACACCTCGCATGGGACTCTTGTCCTGTCTATGTATTCCTTAATTTTATCAATGAGTCCAAAATATAGTTGTCAAACAAAGAATCAAGTACGTTCTGGAAATACATAGTACTGGTTATACACAATATGGCAGAATTGTGTAGAATGATAAATTGTTGAAAGAGCAGGACGTGAATTATTTTGAAGCAAAAAAAGATAACTAGACTTTACTCGTTAGATACTCAACCTGCTACAACGTCCGAATGCCTGACCGCTCTTGGCCTAGAGAAACATGGCATCACAGACCCACAGATGACCGCCTCCTCTGTATGGAATGCCAATCACGGAGCAGCAAACGGAAGACTGAATTTTAATGCTGGTGGAGGAAAGACTGGGGCCTGGTCTGCTAGGTACAACAACGCCCAACAATGGCTCCAGGTGGATTTTGGTCTGACGACTAAAATAACCCGCATAGCAACTCAAGGCCGACAGGACGCCAACCAATGGGTGAAGAGCTACACTTTGGCTTACAGTCGCGATGGAACCGTTTGGGAAACGTACCTAAAGAAAGTAAGACCTTTTTACATGGAACTCTTACTTCAAACGCTTCTCGAAAGCTCAACAGTATTCAAATTATAGAACTATCCCAAAATGGAGACTTCTCTCGGTAATATAGTAAGGCCAAATCAGACTCCATCAAGCTGAATATTGTAAACGGTGGCCAAGAAAAATACAACCAGCAGATCGTGCTCATACTTTTCCTTAGGAAACCTAGCTGTGTCGTATCATAATCATCTCTGTTATATTTGTAGTTGCATCAGTGATTTTACCAAATATTTTCACAAAATCAGTAATAGTTTCTTTCATAAGAAGAAAGAGCACAATAAATTCCTGGAATGACTCGGGCATTACCATTCTGGAAATACAAATCTGTAACTCTTATAGGGGTAACACTCGAATCAGAATATTGATGTTGAATCGATATTAATGATAATGTAAACATTAGAAGCACTTTAACCAAAGTTCACAATTTTAATAACGGAACCATTAATGTGTGATTCTTAACAGATGTTTGATGGTAACAACAACCGCAACACGATGGTATTTCATGACATCAGTCCAGCAATCATCGCACGATTTGTCCGCATTCAGCCGAAGACTTGGCAGAGCCACATCTCGCTCAGAGCTGAATTCTATGGATGCACATCTGGTAAGACTTGAACTAAATAAATGTACATAACAGTAGATAAATATGTTGTAACACCGGTAATGCTCGAGCTGCAAATAAGCATGCTTTCACTTTCTCAACAGGATTCTGTATTCCCAAGGAAAAGTGTGCCTCTGCACTAGGCATGATAGACGGTCGAATTCCCGACTCTCGTATCACCGCTTCTACTTCTTACAACGCAAATCTCTTACCCGCTCGTGCCAGGCTACATCTGCGACGACAAGGCCGGCTTCTCGGATCCTGGGCCGCTCGGGTGAATGATGGTGGTCAGTTTCTACAAGTTGATCTCGGTAAAGTGACTAAAATCACACGCATAGCGACACAAGGAAGACAGGACGCCAACCAGTGGGTCACCACCTACCGTCTCCGGTTCAGCCAGGATGGAGGATATTACGAGCCCTATACTAACAACAAAGTTCTGACTGGCAACAAAGACAGGGACCGTGTTGCTGTTAACATACTTGCGCCAGTAATAATCGCTAGATACATCCGGGTTCTTCCCAAGACGTGGTATGGACACATTTCAATGAGAATGGAATTGTATGGATGTAAAGAAGGTATAGATGACAATTCACATTAACCATTTCTAATCAAAATATTAAACGTGAAGTATTAAAACATTAATATTTACAAATTATATGCACAGGAAACACTAAATTCAATGTACCGTTTTCTAGGATTCCAGACACCAAAGATCCCAAAATGCCAGAGCAAACTTACCATGGCTGACGATCAGATGTCCGCCTCATCCGAGTGGAACTCGGGCCACCGAGCAGCAAATGCCAGGTTACATTGCTATGCTGGCGGAGGGAGGACTGGGGCCTGGTCTGCTCTCGTTAACAACGTCTATCAGTTCCTAGAGATTGATTTCGGTAAAGTAACTCAGATAACACTTGTATCTACACAAGGACGACAGGACGCCAGCCAATGGGTGAAGAGCTACACTCTGGAATACAGTATGGACGGCGGCATTTTCAAGTCCTACAGCGTTGGTGGAAAAATAAAGGTAACGTCGATTTATCTTTATTTTTCGCTTCCTCGGTAGATTCACACTAGAATATTCCTTATGCATTCAATAAAATGTATGGAACTCAAGAAACATTAAAAATAAGGAAATGGGAGGTGTTACTCCAAGAGATCCAGTGTATACTATACTATTTACTTGTACACACAGATATTAACTGGCAACAGCGATCGCTACACTGTGGTTAGTCACGTGCTCGCCAATCCAATCATCACACGTTATATCCGGGTACGTCCAAAGACCTGGCAGGGACACATTTCCATGAGATTGGAGTTCTACGGTTGTTATAAAGGTACGATAGCTGCTTGGACCAGACATTACTGTTTCCAGGATCGGCATAATATTTACCAGTGCGCCATCATTTACAATTAAAAGCATTATTTTAACATTCTTCTTGAACGGCAAGTAATCTGTCACATTTCTTAGGGTTCACTCCACCTAATGTTCCAAAGTGTGTATCCCCAATGGGTCTTAGAAGTGGTCTCGTCAAAGATACCAAGATGTCGGCTTCGTCTGAGTGGAATTCTGGTCACAGAGCAGCTAACGCGAGGCTGTATTTCCACGCTGGCAGAGGAAGGACTGGTGCTTGGTCAGCTAGAGTAAACAACAATAAGCAATGGCTTCAAGTGGACTTTAGTCAGGTGGTGAAAATCAAAAGGGTGGCGACTCAGGGCCGACAGGACGCCAACCAATGGGTGAAAAGTTATTCACTTCAATTCAGTCGAGATGGAATCTTCTGGGAAGACTACCAACAGGGGAAATATGTTGCTGTAAGTAATGTTTGCTCGTTGATTGCTTGAAAAGCCTATATCGATCGGTAATGAAACACAACATTGGGTTTTTAGTCTTAAATTAAGCATATCCATTCCAGCGTCGTGAAACGAAATCTTCATAAATGTCTTGCAGATATGTGCCAGCACCAGATTGCTACTCAATCTTTCGAAACACAATATATTTATCATTTCTTAATCATGCATTAGCTAAATCAATTTATTACTATCCAGGTTCTGTCCGGTAACACCGATAGGTTCATCGTAATTCTCCACGAACTACAGACCGCAATCATCGCTCGATTTATCCGCATTCTCCCGAAGACCTGGCAGAGCCACATCTCACTCAGAGCAGAATTCTTCGGCTGTAGAAAAGGTATAGTATCGTGCCGACAATATGTTGGTATACTTTCGGTCAACTTTAGTATGCATCCTATAAGCCTTAGTTTCTTTTTCGTTAGGATTCGTTATACCACCTGTGGAATGTGCTGCCGCCCTTGGATTGCAAAACAAGAAGATCCCGGACGCTCGACTCACCGCTTCCTCCATATGGAGTGCAACTCATTCACCTGCTCGTGCTAGACTTCATCTTCCTCGCCAAGGCAGTCTAATGGGTGCTTGGTCTGCTCGATTCAACGATCACGGTCAGTGGTTACAGGTAGACATGACTCAGATCACCAAGGTTACTCGTATCGCCACACAAGGTCGCCAGGACGCCAACCAGTGGATCACGAGTTACAGTTTGCAGTTCAGTATGGATGGCGGCCATTTTGAGCCATACATCAATTCCAAGATACTCCAGGGTAACAATAACAGGAACACTGTTGTTGGGCACATCCTGAAGCCTGCTATCATAGCGAAGTTCATTCGCGTCGTTCCACGTACCTGGTATGGACACATCTCGATGAGACTCGAGCTTTATGGATGCACAGAAGGTTAGTAAACTTTATAATCCTAGCCGATTTTGTTTCTCTGTATGCTTTGTAATTATCTCACAAATTGGGTTGATTGTCCCATAGGCTTCCAAGTACCAATTATCAAAAAATGTCTGGCTGCGATTAACTTGGCCGACAATCAAATGTCAGCTTCGTCCGAATACAACGCGGCTCACAGAGCAGCTAACGCAAGACTACACTTCATGGCTGGTGGAGGAAGGACTGGATCCTGGTCTGCTAGAACCAATGACGCCTTCCAGTTCCTTGAGGTGCACTTCAATAAGGCGACAAAGGTAACCCGTATGTCTACGCAAGGACGACAGGATGCTAACCAATGGGTGAAGAGTTACACGTTGGAATACAGTCTGGACGGCAGCCTGTTTACGCCATATTCTGTTAAAGGAAATGTGAAGGTTTGTTAACACAGCAAATGTTTAACAATTGACACGCTGATCCATAACATATTTTGATCTCCTCTTCCCAGGTTTTCACTGGCAACAATGATCGTCACAATGTGGTTACTCACGTGCTACCCAATCCCATCATCACTCGTTACATCCGGGTACGTCCAAAGACCTGGCAGGGACACATCTCCATGAGAGTACAGTTCTACGGTTGCACTGAAGGTAAATAATGCAAGTCCCTTATCAAACATCGAACTTCCAATTCCTTATTTCAATCTTGTCCAACCAATGTATCATTTCTAGGATTTGAGCCGCCTCCAAAACCAGAGTGCGTAACTGCTCTCGGTTGTCAATGCCTGTCGATCAAAGATCACCAGTTCTCGGCATCATCGGAATACAACGCGGCTCTCAAAGCAGCAAACGCGAGACTGCACTTGAACGCAAGGAAAGATATCGGTGGAGGCTGGGCAGCTAAGCTGAACAACGTCAATCAGTGGATTCAAGTTGACTTTGAAGATTACAAAACAGTGACACGAATTGCTACCCAAGGCAGGCAGGAGACGAACCAGTGGGTGACTAGTTATATGGTGCAGTACAGCATGGATGGGAAGAAGTTTATTACTTACGCAAATAATGGCAAAGCCAGGGTGGGTGAAACGTATGGTCGAAACTTATAATTTCAAAAATATTACTTTATTCCTACTAGCCTAATATCTTAAACTTGTTCATGCGTCCTTTGCATTTCAGGTATTCCTTGGTAACAGAGACAGGGGTAGCGTTGTTCTCAATGAATTCGTCCCTCCTTTGAAAAACATTCGCTTTATCCGAGTTCTCCCCAAAACCTGGTATGGTCACATCGCTATGCGCATGGAACTGTACGGCTGTGAAGGAGGTGAGTTCATCCTATCACTGCTTTATTATTCCATAGGACACCCCAATAACTAGTATTAGTATTGCATGTCTCGTGACGTAATATGAGACGTCACTCATGTTTGGTTTTCATTCCACAGGGATCCCACAGCAGATGGCTCCGTGCAGTAAAGCTCTGGACCTTGGCATCATCCTAGATCGTTCAGGTAGTGTTGGCGCCACCAACTTCAAGAAAGTTAAAGCATTCCTCTCTACTCTAGTGACTCGCCTTGGCATCTCTACATCCGGTAGTCGTCTTGGTATAATCGCCTACAGCTCAACAGCTACCCGTATCGTCAGCTTCGCCTCTGTTGCCTCACAGTCGCTGCCCGCCATGAAGACTGTTATCGATGGCATTCCATTCACTGCAGGTGGGACTCGTACAGACATGGCATTGAGACTGGCCAATAGCGACCTGTTCTCACCGAGTGGAGGAGATCGACGTGATATACCGACGTATTGATTGTGATGACAGATGGCAAGACCAACGCTGGCAGTGCTCCTTACCCCACTGTTCTGAAACCCCTTCTGGTAAGTTCATTTGAACGTAATTACTTTGAGACACTAATTCTAGGAGACCCCTATTCATTTGTTATTTTACTAATTACATCAACAGTGCAGACCAACTGCACTTCAGTAGCGAGAACTTGCTCATTGACTGTTTCTTGTTTCTTTCGACAGGCAAAGAACGTTGATGTGATCGCCATAGGTATTGGTTCCGGTATCAACAAAGCTGAACTCCTTCAGATCGCCAACAAAAAGCAAAACAAAGTCATTCAAGTAGACAACTTTGACGCCCTCTCCACCCAGCTGAATGCCATCCTGGCAATGTCTTGCAAACCAAAATAGTTCAAGATGAAATATTATATATAGAAATAATCAGTGGTAATAAAAATGAGTGGAAATCTAACCTAGTTGTTATTTGTAGCATATACACTTGTACGCCCGCGTTGTACAGCATCGACCTCGAGATCGTCCTTATGTTGGCTAAAGTTTGAAATGAAATTGAATACTAACAAACCATTTTCCTTAATCAAGACTTGCTATACATATTTTTTTTTCCTACATAAAAATCACTATAAAATAGTGCCGAGGAAATATTTAGCTCGCTGATAACATACGGACCGAGCACAAAATGACAGAACCAAAAATGCGTACTTAGTTTCTCCAATGGAAAACAACACGGGTCGACTAATCCCAACGGCTTTTTCTTACTTAGGTCAAACAGTCTACATCGTGTGATTTTTGTAATGGTTTAGCAAGGACATTAAAGTGCCGGGTTTCGCACTCTTTTACCAGATCTCTATTAATCGGGGAACATCGATTTTTTTCATACATCCTGAAAGGTAACCTCCCCTCTAATGGAGGATAGCGTTGACCTGACTCTAATAGCAGGAGCACACCGAGAAATGTTCAAAAATGACGCAGGATTTTGTTAATACTCGCCAAGGCATTTTCGGATAATAATCCACTACCGGGAGAAGTGAGGACTTAATCTTCTATTGTATGCAGTTGCCGACAAGGATCAGGTTGGGTTCTTTTACGAAGTTTTGGTTATTTTCTTTGCCAGTGAAGATAGTTATTTATGTCTTCCCTCCTTTACCCACTATATAGCTCAGTACTCCAAGTGCTGATTTGCCTGCGCTCGGTTTACTGGGCAATGAATATGTATTACACCATTGTTGGACTAATATGGCTGAGCACAGGCTCATAGCCGATTTTATTAATCCGATAGATATCAGAGGGCACTAAAAACCCCAGGCAAACACAGCACTAAATGGTGAACCATTAAGGCACGTTGCAAAATTCGAAACGGAAAGACTTATTCTAGTAATATTCAGTTGCTCCTGCTAACTACTTCTAAGAACTATATGGAAAAATGCAGTTGCCCTTGCTATCTCTATAAATTTCATAAAATCTACTATGACCAACTTGCTATGAGCTGTTAAAATTACGATGAGTAAAAATAGAACTGCGGCTGCCCTTGCTAATCAGTTCCCCTATTCCTAATCAGCCTTGAACACCAAGGAGAGATGGGGACTGCTGCCCCTGCTAATCAGTCCCATAAATTTCATAAAATTAACTATGAACAACTTCCCATGAGCTAGGGGAAGCTGGTCAACAAAATAGGCTCTTGAAACAGTAACGAAAATAGGACATGTACCAAATAATCCAGCATCAACTGTACTGGACAAACATGAATTACTTGCCGATTTTTAACCATAGAAAAGGATGTTGATTGTAGCTGTGTTTATAGTACAGGAATGTGACTTTAAGGGAACTGTTACTTTAGGTACATCAACAAGCTTAACCAATAACTGTTATTACGGCTGAGCCAAATAATAATAAGTCTTTATTGTGTCAAAAGATAAAAAATAATACATATCTTATGTTACATTCATAGATAAGAAAAAATATTATACAAGATAAGAATATACAATATAAAAAAACTATACAGCTAAGTTATATTTAAAAATTAATCGATTTATAAAAGAGTTCTTAAAACGGTTGGTGTTGATCTTAGGCAGATAGCTGGACGTTTTTCTTAGGTTGTATTTGGTAGACTTGAAACGCGGCATGATTGACAAAAGTGGATGACCGTCCGAATTAGATACTTTTTTACAAATATTTCGATCTTGTTTTTCTAATAGTTTATACACATTAATTGGCTTAGAGGTGAATTTCCTTTTATAACATCGATCTAACAAACATTGCACCGGAGTAAGGTCAGATTCGGAAGCACCATATACAGATAGAGCATAAGTTATCTTAGGTAGTACAATACTATTAAAAAGCAAGTCTATTTCAGATTGATTAGATCCCTCTTTTCTTAAAGTGCCACTACGACGAAAATTTACCATTTCGATTTGCCACTTTTTCAGTGTCTATAGGTCAATCAGTATTAGAAATATCCGAAATAGTAAAAAATATTCCCAAATGGGCATCTTAAACCACAAATTTTAGGAGAGTTTACCGGTAAAATCCTGTCCGCCATTGCTGGAAGCCGTGCCCTTTGTTCAGCTTTAAACAAAGGTTTATTCACCGGAAGTGATGTCATACACTTAACACGACAACCTCGTGGCGCGAAATAGCGTGCATAAAAAAGTAGCCAACCTCGCAAAGATAAATATAACTTTCTTCTTATGTACGTGAAGACGTTTTTAGTAGAAATATGCCTCCAGGCGTTGTGTTCTGCAGGCGAGCGTTAAGTGTATGACATCATTTCCGGTGAATAAACCTTTGTTTAAAGCTGAACAAAGGGCACGGCTTCCAGTAATGGCGGACGTGTAGATTCAATATTCGGAGCTAAAAAAATAAGACTTCCTGTCGTTGTATCGAAAAAAAAATTGAACTGGTAATAATATATGAACTCTACTTTATGAATATGCAAAAACATTGATATGTCAAAATTTGATCGTAGGGGCACTTTAAAGATCTGAGGACGTACAGGCACTTATTAGCCTTGATAAGTTTGGTTTTTACATGGGTAGAGTACCTGCTATCCTGTACTTGGAAGGTGACTCCTAATATAACCTGTTCTTTGCATGTAGGGATAGTTGAGATAGATGGATAATGATAAATACCATGAAACGGTCAGCTGTTTCACCCATCTTATCGGGTCATCGACTCTGAGGCTGTTTCAGCTTTGAGCTCGTTTGAATGAAATTTTCCATGAAATATCCTCATTTTACTCTGCTTAATATCATTCCTGTCTCTTCATTCGATGCACTAGTAGCGATTGTAAGACGCTGAGTGGCCTAAGGATGGACTAACCGATTTCATAAGGCTGAATGCGAAGAGTTGACGACTTTACGGACCCAACTGAGAAAGCTTCTGAAGACAAGGCTTGTAAAAAGATTCCGTCAAATCACTCCAGTGGCCAAGAACAGACACGGCTTAACATTTATTCTTGCTTTTCTTTTGAAAATAATCGTTTAGGGCATCATCTTCTTGGTGATCTCCGATCAACGTGACTCCATCTCTGCATTTTTCTGTACCATTTTGAAATTGTTGACACGAAAGCCTCGTTTTCATGAGGGCTGACCGTTCAGCCTCGTTATTCAACCCCGTTCAACCCGTCGTTCAACGCCGTTCCACCGTTCAACCCCTCATTCAACCCCGTTCAGAACCCTCGTTCAACCCTGTTCTGCCCGTTCAGCCTCGTTCAACTCCGTTCAGCCTCGAGCTCGTTCAACTCCGTTCAACTCAGGTCTGCCTCGTTCAACCCTGTTCAACCCCGTTTAACATCGTTCAACCCAGTTCAGCCTTGTTCAACCTTCTTCAACCCTGTTCAACCTCGTTCAATCCCGTTCAACAACGTTCAACCCTGTTCAACCTCGTTCAACTCCGTTCAACTCCGTTCAACTCCGTTCAACTCCGTTCAACTCCGTTCAACTCCGTTCAACCTCGTTCAACCCTGTTTGGCAACACCGTTCAACCCAGTTCATCCTCGTTTAACCCTATTGATCCCCGTTCAACCCAGTTCATCCTCGTTAAACCCTGTTCAACCTCGTTCTACCCGGTTAAACCCTGTTCCACCTCGTTTCACCTCGTTCAACCCTGTTCCACCTCGTTCAACCCAGTTCATCCTCGTTCAACCCTGTCCAACACCGTTTAACCCAGTTCATCCTCATTCAACAGCATTCAACACGGTTCAACCTCGTTCAACCCCGATCAGCCTCGTCCAACACCGTTCAGCCTCTTTCAATACCGTTCAGTCTCGTTGAACACCGTTCAGCCTCGTTCAACACGGTTCAACCCCACTTTTCCGCGTTCAACTTCATTCAACATCGTTCAACCCCCGTTCAGTATCGATCAATACCGTTCAGCCCCATGAGTCAACCCTGTTCAACTTCGTTCAACACCGTTCAATACGGTTCAACCTCGTTCAGTCTCGTTCAACCCTGTTAAGACTTGTTTAACCTCGTTTAGCCCCGTTTAACTTCGTTCAGCCCCGTTTAACCTCGTTCAACCCCGTTCAACCCCGTTCAACCCCGTTCAACCCCGTTCAACGCCGGTCGTTCAGCCCCGTTCAACCCCGTTCAACACCGCGTTCAGCCTCGTCAAATCCTGTTAACCTCATTGAACTCTGTTTAACACCGTTCAACCTTATCTTAGATTTTTACTTCCTTGGATAGTATACACTAATACCGGAAGGTGCATAAAATAATAAGAAAGCTTAAATCTAGTTACAATACAATGGTGAAGTACAAAGTCAATAAAATAGTGTAAGTGCGGACAATAATAGTTAAATACAGGTATAATAAATAGTCATGTAAATGTAGCTATTTTAAATAAATAAATATATAAACAAATTATAAATGCCTCAGATATGGAGGAGGCTTCATGGACTTGATTGCAGGGCCAATGATGCTAGAAAATAATGCCAATGACGGTGTGTTAGCTACGTGAACATGCAGGTAATTTATTCCAAACACGAATTGTTCGGACGTAAAAAGAGTAGCTAAAGGCCAAGACATTACACGAAGGTTGGCAATAGTACATATTATTGTGTCTGGGGTTAGGGACAATATTGTGAGGGAAGTCTATGTCCACCAGGCCATTACGAATTTTATAAAACATAGTGGCCTGCTGGGCAAGTCTTCGATTCTCAAGAGTATCCCAGCCCAGAGAACTAACGAGGTCGGAGGTGCTAGTATATCGATCACAGTTATTGCAGACGAACCTTGCTGCAGTCTTTTGAGTTTGTTCTAACTTAGATATATTAGAATCAGTATGAGGGTTCCAGGCCTCTGATGCGTATTCAAGTCTGGGTCTAACAAGCGATTCATATGCTCGTTTTTTAACAGATAAAGAACAAGGTTTCAATGTCCTACGTACAATTCCTAACGTTCTGTTCGCTTTAGATGTAATATTAGAACAATGAGTGTTCCATCGAAGATCGCGTGACTGTGTGACCCCTAGGTAATCATGGGAGGACTTCTGAGATAGAGCTTTGCCATTCATATGGTAAGTAAACTTGTGTCAAGGTCATCCTGGAGGGTCTTGTGATCCAGATCGGACTCAATCTGTCGGTAGACAACAGTGTCGTCTGCAAACAATCTGATCTTTAAGGTGATACCTTCAACAATGTCGTTAATGTAGAGTAGGAACAAAGTTGGGACGAGGACTGAGCCTTGGGGGACACCGGAAGTGACACCAGCAATATCTGAGTGAGAACCATTTACCGAAACATATTGGCAGCGCTTGTGGAGGAAGGCGTTAATCCAACCAAGTGTACGGCCATTAATGCCATAGTATTCAACCTTTGCAGCTAGTTTACTGTGCGACACTTTGTCAAATGCCTTACTAAAGTCCAGTAGGATCACATCTGTTTGGCTACGATTGTTTAAGGAAGTAGCCCAGTCATGAATAACGGTTATAAGCTGGATTGTACAGGACAGCTGTTTTCTGAAGCCATGCTGGTTACTTACTAAGATGTTATTAGTGGCCAGGTGTTTATTCATATGACTAAGGACAATGTGCTCCATTACCTTACAGCACAGGCATGTAAGGGAAATAGGTCTGTAATTGGCTGGATTTGCATTGGGACCCTTTTTGTATACTGCTGTGCTGTGATAAGTTCTGTGGACCAGTCAGGTGGAATAATGCTGGCATTGAAGCTTTGTTGGAAGATGTATGTTAATATTGGCGATAATTCATCAGCTAGGTCTCACAGGACTCTTGCAGGAAGGAGGTCAGGACCACATAACTTGTTAACATTGAGGTTTAGCAGTTGTTTTCTCACGCCTTCATTACTAATTTGTAGTGAAGGGATGCTAGGGTACGGTGAAGGGCCTTTTACAGGAATGGCACCAGCTCGTTCAACTCCGTTCAACCAGAAATCAACCAATGGCAGGAATGGCACCACCTCGTTCAACTCCGTTCAACCAGAAATCAACCAATGGCAGGAATGGCACCACCTCGTTCAACTCCGTTCAACCAGAAATCAACCAATGGCAGGAATGGCACCACCTCGTTCAACTCCGTTCAACCAGAAATCAACCAATGGCAGGAATGGCACCACCTCGTTCAACTCCGTTCAACCAGAAATCAACCAATGGCAGGAATGGCACCACCTCGTTCAACTCCGTTCAACCATAAATCAACCAATGGCAGGAATGGCACCAGCTCGTTCAACTCCGTTCAACCAGAAATCAACCAATGGCAGGAATGGCACCACCTCGTTCAACTCCGTTCAACCAGAAATCAACCAATGGCAGGAATGGCACCACCTCGTTCAACTCCGTTCAACCAGAAATCAACCAATGGCAGGAATGGCACCAGCTCGTTCAACTCCGTTCAACCAGAAATCAACCAATGGCAGGAATGGCACCACCTCGTTCAACTCCGTTCAACCAGAAGTTCAACCAATGTTTGCTCTCATCCTATATGTATGGTGCTTCACTATGAAACGTTTTTTTAGGTTAAAATGTAGAATAAAAAAAAGAAATATATACGCGTGTATTGTCAGAGAATGGTCAGGATGTGACAGATGCTATAAGAGACGCTACACTTCTAAGAATATCCTCATTATCTAGAGAACTACTTGGACAATATGATAAGAAACTTTTTCACAAACTATATGTAACAACAGCAACCATCCTCTTAAGCTACTTTTGCCCAAAATCAAGCCCTTGTCTAGAACCTTAAGATGTCAGTCTTCCCAGTGGCCGAAAATTAATACTGTTCGTTTTAAAAATTATTTTGTAAATAGATTAATCTTTAGGTATAACCTAGCTATTTAATAGTCTTTGTTCCCACATACTTTACACGTTTGTTATATTATGAGCGTTATTACTTATAGCTGTAACACACGATATGTATTTTATCGGTGATTCAATAAAAACATTATTATTATTATTATTAATGAAACGACAGGAACCCATTACTAATTAATTAATTAAATAAATTGAGTTTGAGTTGAATAGTGATATTGAAGTTACATACAGTTTTTTTTATATAAAAATTAACAATATGGCTGTTACAGACCGAGCATCTAAATCGATATCTAAATACGTATTCCACCTAAAACAAAAAGAGCCTAATTCGGTGCCTCTCCTACTACTCTTGTATGATATTCAGAGCTGTTGATTCCCATCAATTTCAACGTATCAAAGAAGTGGAGACACGGTGAGGGACACGCCTTTATGTTCCGGGTCGGAACAATATAATTTCCAGTAGTTTTCATATAAACTGACTATCCTAGCACACGTGTGGGATGGATGATATGAAATCAAAGTAAATGTGCAAAAATGATCGGTTAACAAACTGTGCCGTAGATCTAGTCTTCAAGGAAAATATTGCATATATTTTCAATCAAGTATTAAGGGCCGAGAGGCCTTAAGTATTAAGCATTAATAAGTACTTAAGTATTTGAATCCAATTAACAGCCATCAATCGAACATTGATTCCAGACATGCGCAAACCGTGACACAGCTCCTTTAAACCGTAGACTTTAGCTTTACAAGGAGGATCAGATGAACAATCAATCTTACCGCAAAATCTGACCGTCAACAATACTATGGATGAACATTTAAATGGAGTCTGACAATAAATGTCTATGGAAATTACGAGACAAGATAGTTTGGATCCAGTTTAAGGTTGTACTACAACAGCAAAAAACAAAACTCAAATTAAAACCTTGGAAAGACTACATTGTATTTTAACCTTGTAACCACTAGTTTACCATTGGGAGACTTTTTTTATCACGTCGGCTTTTACAAGATATACAATTTATAGAACTAAAGACTTGCACTATTATACTATTAACTGAAGGAAGTAATTGATGTCAAGATTTTGTTTACTTCAGCTTGGCAATTGCACGCGCGACGGAAAACTGATTAAAATGCAAACAATATTTAACAATTATTCACTGAAGTCGAAGTGACTATTGGTGAATATTTACCGAGACGAAGTCGAGGTAAATATTCACCAATAGTCACTGAGACTGAAGTGAATAATTGTTTTAGTATAATTTCATCAGTGAATATCAGAGAAATTAAAACTAGAAATTATTAGCCTGACTTCCGACCCTTTTATAAGTTTTACAAGCGCGCGTGACAGGATAGTTTTGTGACAACATTTGCATAATCACGTGCCGCTACGGTTCACTGCACAAACCGACTCGACATGAGACTTGCAGGGACTACAAGAATGGATTTGCTGAAGACAGAGAAATACCGAAAAGCAGTCCAAATGCACACTAGAATTCAAGTTGAAGCAGCAGTCCTCACTTTTGAGTCCTCGAACCGTGTTACAAAGAGAGGAAATGCAACGAAAATGAGTGGAAGTGGGCAAACTCGGCTGACTGAAAATCTGCCATGGCGAGTGCAAATTTATGGAAAGGAACCGCTTTCATGAGTTCACTTCAAAGGACAAATTTGCTGGAAACTACAAACTACAGTTTGTAGTTTTGTGGATTATAGCCATCACAGAATCAAAGACAATGGTAAATCAAGAGACAAATGATTTCGGTATGAGATAAAACTTGAAAACACACCGAGAGCGGCGAGAGAAGAGCATAACAGCAACCGGCTTCCTGAATGAAAACTAGAACTTGTTGTTTTTCTATCAAGAACCACGGGGAAAATAACTCAAGTAAGTACACTCTTTTTAAGTCGAACAGTTCCAAAGTCTCGTTGTGTTATTTATTGCTCTAAGTAGACGTTATTTCAGTTGTGATTCACGAGGACCGAATAAACTCAACCGCGGCCAAAACTCGTAAGTAAACTTTGTTTGTGAGGGCTTATGGATTAAAATAAGCTTCAAGGTTAGCCATACTTATTTAGTTGCTTCTTTAGTGGGTTTTGGAAAAGCTTTTTCTTTCATATTATTTATTTATTCGTGAGAAACATCAGTAAATATGCGAGCGGCCATTTTGGTAAATGCCTTGTATGTTATATTCACCTCCAGGCGCTCTGGAGGTGAATATAGCGACGTATGACGTAATTCTCGACCAATCAGAGCACGGGAATCTCTATATTCACTGATGAAATTATACTAATGATTAGATGTTTTGAATATCGATTGTTAATACAGGAATTGCTAATACTCTCCTGGGGTAACACAAGAATGCGATTTAACACAGGAATGTTCAATTCCCTTCGACATATAAACTCACTGAGATGTCACTCCTAACGGCGAACAAGAAGTACAATGTGATGAGATGACAACTACGCGAAGAGAGAAGCTTGCTAATGAAGACAAGACGTAACGACGTAACGAGGGCAGCTCTTACGTAACATTCTCAGTCGAAGAGAATGGCGATTGATTTACATGATGAGCAAGAATGGAAAACGTAACATTCTTGTAACGTGCAATGAAATACCAAAACTTCCTTCTTGTTCAAAAGCTCGACCTTCTAATCATGTGTTACGTAATCCCATACTGGGATGAACGTTACGTTGGCAAAAATGCCGGGCTTTAGTAAACAGTACAAATATAAATAAGACCTATTTCGGACCGGACGATTAGTCATCAAGTCACGTCCAGAAGACTCTAAAGGTTATTCAGACAGCTGCACGGCCGTTTACGCTAAGGTGGGATCTTAAAAACCTCATGTATCTGACAAAATAAGTATACAATTCGGTTCGTAAAATGTAGGAGTTGCTTTCGAGCCTGTTTACTGTAGAATTTTAGCAGAAAGTCTCAGTGAATTTGCTAAAGTGTGCAAGTACTGATTAAAACCACGAAACTAAAACTGACATGATATCGATAAGTGATTTTACCTTTGGAGGTGATACCGTAGCTATCTTGTGCCGGAAATACGTTTCTTCGCCAACTAGTCTATTGTTTTTCTCCCTCGCTCCCTGAAAAGCTGCTGACGGACCAACAAACGCTGAAGGTAGCTCCGTTTAGCCACGGCGCTCGCCATTCGCTAATTGCGATTGTAACTCTAGTTACAGTATATTACCTCTTACTCTTTTTATTTCCCTTTTCCGTAGAGCTGCCAACCCACAATGACAGCAGGAGAGCTCCTGTTAGTTGTTGTACTCTTGCAGGCATTCTACATTCAAGGTAATTTAACTTTACAATATTGATTGGCATTCTTATAAACCCAAACAAACAAGAGGGCATGTTAATTTGCACTTCGCCAACAACCATGTAAAGTCTGTTTGGCTCTAAATATTACATGCAATTTGTCTCAGCCAAATCTTGTTTGATAAATGTGTTTACACTTTCCGAGGCAGGACAACGGTGCCTATGGTAGCTTTGAACAAGGCCCTTAATTGAAATAGTTCAGTTTTGTTCAGTCAAGACTAGTTTCATTATTTACAGGATGTATTAAACTAACTTACTTTGGAAGTCACTGTAGTAGTTAAAAGTGATCTTTTGCAACAAATTTGAGATTAGCTGATAGTTACATTGAAAGTTGCAAAGAGTAAAATAATTTTGGCTCACCAAAAGAGCCGTGTGATTGAACATTTTTATGGTGTGATGTATTTCCGGTGGACACCTCGCATGGGACTCTTGTTCTGTCTATGTATTCCTTAATTTTATCAATGAGTCCAAAATATAGTTGTCAAACAAAGAATCAAGTACGTTCTGGAAATACATAGTACTGGTTATACACAATATGGCAGAATTGTGTAGAATGATAAATTGTTGAAAGAGCAGGACGTGAATTATTTTGAAGCAAAAAAAAGATAACTAGACTTTACTCGTTAGATACTCAACCTGCTACAACGTCCGAATGCCTGACCGCTCTTGGCCTAGAGAAACATGGCATCACAGACCCACAGATGACCGCCTCCTCTGTATGGAATGCCAATCACGGAGCAGCAAACGGAAGACTGAATTTTAATGCTGGTGGAGGAAAGACTGGGGCCTGGTCTGCTAGGTACAACAACGCCCAACAATGGCTCCAGGTGGATTTTGGTCTGACGACTAAAATAACCCGCATAGCAACTCAAGGCCGACAGGACGCCAACCAATGGGTGAAGAGCTACACTTTGGCTTACAGTCGCGATGGAACCGTTTGGGAAACGTACCTAAAGAAAGTAAGACCTTTTTACATGGAACTCTTACTTCAAACGCTTCTCGAAAGCTCAACAGTATTCAAATTATAGAACTATCCCAAAAAGGAGACTTCTCTCGGTAACATAGTAAGGCCAAATCAGACTCCATCAAGCTGAATATTGTAAACGGTGGCCAAGAAAAATACAACCAGCAGATCGTGCTCATACTTTTCCTTAGGAAACCTAGCTGTGTCGTATCATAATCATCTCTGTTATATTTGTAGTTGCATCAGTGATTTTACCAAATATTTTCATAAAATCAGTAATAGTTTCTTTCATAAGAAGAAAGAGCACATTAAATTCCTGGAATGACTCGGGCATTACCATTCTGGAAATACAAATCTGTAACTCTTATAGGGGTAACACTCGAATCAGAATATTGATGTTGAATCGATATTAATGATAATGTAAACATTAGAAGCACTTTAACCAAAGTTCACAATTTTAATAACGGAACCATTAATGTGTGATTCTTAACAGATGTTTGATGGTAACAACAACCGCAACACGATGGTATTTCATGACATCAGTCCAGCAATCATCGCACGATTTGTCCGCATTCAGCCGAAGACTTGGCAGAGCCACATCTCGCTCAGAGCTGAATTCTATGGATGCACATCTGGTAAGACTTGAACTAAATAAATGTACATAACAGTAGATAAATATGTTGTAACACCGGTAATGCTCGAGCTGCAAATAAGCATGCTTTCACTTTCTCAACAGGATTCTGTATTCCCAAGGAAAAGTGTGCCTCTGCACTAGGCATGATAGACGGTCGAATTCCCGACTCTCGTATCACCGCTTCTACTTCTTACAACGCAAATCTCTTACCCGCTCGTGCCAGGCTACATCTGCGACGACAAGGCCGGCTTCTCGGATCCTGGGCCGCTCGGGTGAATGATGGTGGTCAGTTTCTACAAGTTGATCTCGGTAAAGTGACTAAAATCACACGCATAGCGACACAAGGAAGACAGGACGCCAACCAGTGGGTCACCACCTACCGTCTCCGGTTCAGCCAGGATGGAGGATATTACGAGCCCTATTCTAACAACAAAGTTCTGACTGGCAACAAAGACAGGGACCGTGTTGCTGTTAACATACTTGCGCCAGTAATAATCGCTAGATACATCCGGGTTCTTCCCAAGACGTGGTATGGACACATTTCAATGAGAATGGAATTGTATGGATGTAAAGAAGGTATAGATGACAATTCACATTAACCATTTCTAATCAAAATATTAAACGGGAAGTATTAAAACATTAATATTTACAAATTATATGCACAGGAAACACTAAATTCAATGTACCGTTTTCTAGGATTCCAGACACCAAAGATCCCAAAATGCCAGAGCAAACTTACCATGGCTGACGATCAGATGTCCGCCTCATCCGAGTGGAACTCGGGCCACCGAGCAGCAAATGCCAGGTTACATTTCTATGCTGGCGGAGGGAGGACTGGGGCCTGGTCTGCTCTCGTTAACAACGTCTATCAGTTCCTAGAGATTGATTTCGGTAAAGTAACTCAGATAACACTTGTATCTACACAAGGACGACAGGACGCCAGCCAATGGGTGAAGAGCTACACTCTGGAATACAGTATGGACGGCGGCATTTTCAAGTCCTACAGCGTTGGTGGAAAAATAAAGGTAACGTCGATTTATCTTTATTTTTCGCTTCCTCGGTAGATTCACACTAGAATATTCCTTATGCATTCAATAAAATGTATGGAACTCAAGAAACATTAAAAATAAGGAAATGGGAGGTGTTACTCCAAGAGATCCAGTGTATACTATACTATTTACTTGTACACACAGATATTAACTGGCAACAGCGATCGCTACACTGTGGTTAGTCACGTGCTCGCCAATCCAATCATCACACGTTATATCCGGGTACGTCCAAAGACCTGGCAGGGACACATTTCCATGAGATTGGAGTTCTACGGTTGTTATAAAGGTACGATAGCTGCTTGGACCAGACATTACTGTTTTCCAGGATCGGCATAATATTTACCAGTGCGCCATCATTTACAATTAAAAGCATTATTTTAACATTCTTCTTGAACGGCAAGTAATCTGTCACATTTCTTAGGGTTCACTCCACCTAATGTTCCAAAGTGTGTATCCCCAATGGGTCTTAGAAGTGGTCTCGTCAAAGATACCAAGATGTCGGCTTCGTCTGAGTGGAATTCTGGTCACAGAGCAGCTAACGCGAGGCTGTATTTCCACGCTGGCAGAGGAAGGACTGGTGCTTGGTCAGCTAGAGTAAACAACAATAAGCAATGGCTTCAAGTGGACTTTAGTCAGGTGGTGAAAATCAAAAGGGTGGCGACTCAGGGCCGACAGGACGCCAACCAATGGGTGAAAAGTTATTCACTTCAATTCAGTCGAGATGGAATCTTCTGGGAAGACTACCAACAGGGGAAATATGTTGCTGTAAGTAATGTTTGCTCGTTGATTGCTTGAAAAGCCTATATCGATCGGTAATGAAACACAACATTGGGTTTTTAGTCTTAAATTAAGCATATCCATTCCAGCGTCGTGAAACGAAATCTTCATAAATGTCTTGCAGATATGTGCCAGCACCAGATTGCTACTCAATCTTTCGAAACACAATATATTTATCATTTCTTAATCATGCATTAGCTAAATCAATTTATTACTATCCAGGTTCTGTCCGGTAACACCGATAGGTTCATCGTAATTCTCCACGAACTACAGACCGCAATCATCGCTCGATTTATCCGCATTCTCCCGAAGACCTGGCAGAGCCACATCTCACTCAGAGCAGAATTCTTCGGCTGTAGAAAAGGTATAGTATCGTGCCGACAATATGTTGGTATACTTTCGGTCAACTTTAGTATGCATCCTATAAGCCTTAGTTTCTTTTTCGTTAGGATTCGTTATACCACCTGTGGAATGTGCTGCCGCCCTTGGAATGCAAAACAAGAAGATCCCGGACGCTCGACTCACCGCTTCCTCCATATGGAGTGCAACTCATTCACCTGCTCGTGCTAGACTTCATCTTCCTCGCCAAGGCAGTCTAATGGGTGCTTGGTCTGCTCGATTCAACGATCACGGTCAGTGGTTACAGGTAGACATGACTCAGATCACCAAGGTTACTCGTATCGCCACACAAGGTCGCCAGGACGCCAACCAGTGGATCACGAGTTACAGTTTGCAGTTCAGTATGGATGGCGGCCATTTTGAGCCATACATCAATTCCAAGATACTCAAGGGTAACAATAACAGGAACACTGTTGTTGGGCACATCCTGAAGCCTGCTATCATAGCGAAGTTCATTCGCGTCGTTCCACGTACCTGGTATGGACACATCTCGATGAGACTCGAGCTTTATGGATGCACAGAAGGTTAGTAAACTTTATAATCCTAGCCGATTTTGTTTCTCTGTATGCTTTGTATATCTCACAAATTGGGTTGATTGTCCCATAGGCTTCCAAGTACCAATTATCAAAAAATGTCTGGCTGCGATTAACTTGGCCGACAATCAAATGTCAGCTTCGTCCGAATACAACGCGGCTCACAGAGCAGCTAACGCAAGACTACACTTCATGGCTGGTGGAGGAAGGACTGGATCCTGGTCTGCTAGAACCAATGACGCCTTCCAGTTCCTTGAGGTGCACTTCAATAAGGCGACAAAGGTAACCCGTATGTCTACGCAAGGACGACAGGATGCTAACCAATGGGTGAAGAGTTACACGTTGGAATACAGTCTGGACGGCAGCCTGTTTACGCCATATTCTGTTAAAGGAAATGTGAAGGTTTGTTAACACAGCAAATGTTTAACAATTGACACGCTGATCCATAACATATTTTGATCTCCTCTTCCCAGGTTTTCACTGGCAACAATGATCGTCACAATGTGGTTACTCACGTGCTACCCAATCCCATCATCACTCGTTACATCCGGGTACGTCCAAAGACCTGGCAGGGACACATCTCCATGAGAGTACAGTTCTACGGTTGCACTGAAGGTAAATAATGCAAGTCCCTTATCAAACATCGATCTTCCAATTCCTTATTTCAATCTTGTCCAACCAATGTATCATTTCTAGGATTTGAGCCGCCTCCAAAACCAGAGTGCGTAACTGCTCTCGGTTGTCAATGCCTGTCGATCAAAGATCACCAGTTCTCGGCATCATCGGAATACAACGCGGCTCTCAAAGCAGCAAACGCGAGACTGCACTTGAACGCAAGGAAAGATATCGGTGGAGGCTGGGCAGCTAAGCTGAACAACGTCAATCAGTGGATTCAAGTTGACTTTGAAGATTACAAAACAGTGACACGAATTGCTACCCAAGGCAGGCAGGAGACGAACCAGTGGGTGACTAGTTATATGGTGCAGTACAGTATGGATGGGAAGAAGTTTATTACTTACGCAAATAATGGCAAAGACAGGGTGGGTGAAACGTATGGTCGAAACTTATAATTTCAAAAATATTACTTTATTCCTACTAGCCTAATATCTTAAACTTGTTCATGCGTCCTTTGCATTTCAGGTATTCCTTGGTAACAGAGACAGGGGTAGCGTTGTTCTCAATGAATTCGTCCCTCCTTTGAAAAACATTCGCTTTATCCGAGTTCTCCCCAAAACCTGGTATGGTCACATCGCTATGCGCATGGAACTGTACGGCTGTGAAGGAGGTGAGTTCATCCTATCACTGCTTTATTATTCCATAGGACACCCCAATAACTAGTATTAGTATTGCATGTCTCGTGACGTAATATGAGACGTCACTCATGTTTGGTTTTCATTCCACAGGGATCCCACAGCAGATGGCTCCGTGCAGTAAAGCTCTGGACCTTGGCATCATCCTAGATCGTTCAGGTAGTGTTGGCGCCACCAACTTCAAGAAAGTTAAAGCATTCCTCTCTACTCTAGTGACTCGCCTTGGCATCTCTACATCCGGTAGTCGTCTTGGTATAATCGCCTACAGCTCAACAGCTACCCGTATCGTCAGCTTCGCCTCTGTTGCCTCACAGTCGCTGCCCGCCATGAAGACTGTTATCGATGGCATTCCATTCACTGCAGGTGGGACTCGTACAGACATGGCATTGAGACTGGCCAATAGCGACCTGTTCTCACCGAGTGGAGGAGATCGACGTGATATACCAGATGTATTGATTGTGATGACAGATGGCAAGACCAACGCTGGCAGTGCTCCTTACCCCACTGTTCTGAAACCCCTTCTGGTAAGTTCATTTGAACGTAATTACTTTGAGACACTAATTCTAGGAGACCCCTATTCATTTGTTATTTTATTAATTACATCAGCAGTGCAGACCAACTGCACTTCAGTAGCGAGAACTTGTTCATTGACTGTATTTCTTGTTTCTTTCGACAGGCAAAGAACGTTGATGTGATCGCCATAGGTATTGGTTCCGGTATCAACAAAGCTGAACTCCTTCAGATCGCCAACAAAAAGCAAAACAAAGTCATTCAAGTAGACAACTTTGACGCCCTCTCCACCCAGCTGAATGCCATCCTGGCAATGTCTTGCAAACCAAAATAGTTCAAGATGAAATATTATATATAGAAATAATCAGTGGTAATAAAAATGAGTGGAAATCTAACCTAGTTGTTATTTGTAGCATATACACTTGTACGCCCGCGTTGTACAGCATCGACCTCGAGATCGTCCTTATGTTGGCTAAAGTTTGAAATGAAATTGAATACTAACAAACCATTTTCCTTAATCAAGACTTGCTATACATATTTTTTTTTCCTACATAAAAATCACTATAAAATAGTGCCGAGGAAATATTTAGCTCGCTGATAACATACGGACCGAGCACAAAATGACAGAACCAAAAAGGCTTTTTCTTACTTAGGTCAAACAGTCTACATCGTGTGATTTTTGTAATGGTTTAGCAAGGACATTAAAGTGCCGGGTTTCGCACTCTTTTACCAGATCTCTATTAATCGGGGAACATGGATTTTTTTTCATACATCCTGAAAGGTAACCTCTCCTCTAATGGAGGATAGAGTTGACCTGACTCTAATAGCAGGAGCACACCGAGAAATTTTCAAAAATGACGCAGGATTTTGTTAATACTCGCCAAGGCATTTTCGGATAATAATCCACTGCCGGGAGAAGTGAGGACTTAATCTTCTACTGTATGCAGTTGCCGACAAGGATCAGGTTGGGTTCTTTTACGAAGTTTTGGTTATTTTCTTTGCCAGTGAAGATAGTTATTTATGTCTTCCCTCCTTTACCCACTATATAGCTCAGTACTCCAAGTGCTGATTTGCATGCGCTCGGTTTACTGGGCAATGAATATGTATTACACCATTGTTGGACTAATATGGCTGAGCACAGGCTCATAGCCGATTTTATTAATCTGATAGATATCAGAGGGCACTAAAAAACCCAGGCAAACACAGCACTAAATGGTGAACCATTAAGGCACGTTGCAAAATTCGAAACAGTAAGAATTATTATAGTAATATTCAGTTGCTCCTGCTAGCTACTTCTAAGGACTATATGGAAAAATGCAGTTACCCTTGCTATCTCTATAAATTTCATAAAATCTACTATGACCAACTTGCTATGAGCTGTTAAAATTACGATGAGTAAAAATAGAACTGCGGCTGCCCTTGCTAATCAGTTCCCCTATTCCTAATCAGCCTTGAACACCAAGGAGAGATGGGGACTGCTGCCCCTGCTAATCAGTCCCATAAATTTCATAAAATTAACTATGAACAACTTCCCATGAGCTAGGGGAAGCTGGTCAACAAAATAGGCTCTTGAAACAGTAACGAAAATAGGACATGTACCAAATAATCCAGCATCAACTGTACTGGACAAACATGAATTACTTGCCGATTTTTAACCATAGAAAAGGATGTTGATTGTAGCTGTGTTTATAGTACAGGAATGTGACTTTAAGGGAACTGTTACTTTTATTAGGTACATCAACAAGCTTAACCAGTAACTGTTATTACGGCTGAGCCAAATAATAATAAGTCTTTATTGTGTCAAAAGATAAAAAATAATACATATCTTATGTTACATTCATAGATAAGAAAAAATATTATACAAGATAAGAATATACAATATAAAAAAACTATACAGCTAAGTTATATTTAAAAATTAATCGATTTATAAAAGAGTTCTTAAAACGGTTGGTGTTGATCTTAGGCAGATAGCTGGACGTTTTTCTTAGGTTGTATTTGGTAGACTTGAAACGCGGCATGATTGACAAAAGTGGATGACCGTCCGAATTAGATACTTTTTTACAAATATTTCGATCTTGTTTTTCTAATAGTTTATACACATTAATTGGCTTAGAGGTGAATTTCCTTTTATAACATCGATCTAACAAACATTGCACCGGAGTAAGGTCAGATTCGGAAGCACCATATACAGATAGAGCATAAGTTATCTTAGGTAGTACAATACTATTAAAAAGCAAGTCTATTTCAGATTGATTATATCCCTCTTTTCTTAAAGAACTGAGGACGTACAGGCACTTATTAGCCTTGATAAGTTTGGTTTTTACATGGGTAGAGTACCTGCTATCCTGTACTTGGAAGGTGACTCCTAATATAACCTGTTCTTTGCATGTAGGGATAGTTGAGATAGGTGGATAATGATAAATACCATGAAACGGTCAGCTGTTTCACCCATCTTATCGGGTCATCGACTCTGAGGCTGTTTCAGCTTTGAGCTCGTTTGAATGAAATTTTCCATGAAATATCCTCATTTTACTCTGCTTAATATCATTCCTGTCTCTTCATTCGATGCACTAGTAGCGATTGTAAGACGCTGAGTGGCCTAAGGATGGACTAACCGATTTCATAAGGCTGAATGCGAAGAGTTGACGACTTTACGGACCCAACTGAGAAAGCTTCTGAAGACAAGGCTTGTAAAAAGATTCCGTCAAATCACTCCAGTGGCCAAGAACAGACACGGCTTAACATTTATTCTTGCTTTTCTTTTGAAAATAATCGTTTAGGGCATCATCTTCTTGGTGATCTCCGATCAACGTGACTCCATCTCTGCATTTTTCTGTACCATTTTGAAATTGTTGACACGAAAGCCTCGTTTTCATGAGGGCTGACCGTTCAGCCTCGTTATTCAACCCCGTTCAACCCGTCGTTCAACGCCGTTCCACCGTTCAACCCCTCATTCAACCCCGTTCAGAACCCTCGTTCAACCCCGTTCTGCCCGTTCAGCCTCGTTCAACTCCGTTCAGCCTCGTTCAACTCAGGTCAGCCTCGTTCAACCCTATTCAACCCCGTTTAACATCGTTCAACCCAGTTCAGCCTTGTTCAACCTTCTTCAACCCTGTTCAACCTCGTTCAATCCCGTTCAACAACGTTCAACCCTGTTCAACCTCGTTCAACTCCGTTCAACTCCGTTCAACTCCGTTCAACTCCGTTCAACCTCGTTCAACCCTGTTTGGCAACACCGTTCAACCCAGTTCATCCTCGTTTAACCCTATTGATCCCCGTTCAACCCAGTTCATCCTCGTTCAACCCTGTTCCACCTCGTTCAACCCAGTTCATCCTCGTTCAACCCTGTCCAACACCGTTTAACCCAGTTCATCCTCATTCAACAGCATTCAACACGGTTCAGTCTCGTTGAACACCGTTCAGCCTCGTTCAACACGGTTCAACCCCACTTTTCCGCGTTCAACTTCATTCAACATCGTTCAACCCCCGTTCAGTATCGATCAATACCGTTCAGCCCCATGAGTCAACCCTGTTCAACTTCGTTCAACACCGTTCAATACGGTTCAACCTCGTTCAGTCTCGTTCAACCCTGTTAAGACTTGTTTAACCTCGTTTAGCCCCGTTTAACTTCGTTCAGCCCCGTTTAACTTCGTTCAACCCCGTTCAACCCCGTTCAACGCCGGTCGTTCAGCCCCGTTCAACCCCGTTCAGTCCCGTTCAACACCGCGTTCAGCCTCGTCAAATCCTGTTAACCTCATTGAACTCTGTTTAACACCGTTCAACCTTATCTTAGATTTTTACTTCCTTGGATAGTATACACTAATACCGGAAGGTGCATAAAATAATAAGAAAGCTTAAATCTAGTTACAATACAATGGTGAAGTACAAAGTCAATAAAATAGTGTAAGTGCGGACAATAATAGTTAAATACAGGTATAATAAATAGTCATGTAAATGTAGCTATTTTAAATAAATAAATATATAAACAAATTATAAATGCCTCAGATATGGAGGAGGCTTCATGGACTTGATTGCAGGGCCAATGATGCTAGAAAATAATGCCAATGACGGTGTGTTAGCTACGTGAACATGCAGGTAATTTATTCCAAACACGAATTGTTCGGACGTAAAAAGAGTAGCTAAAGGCCAAGACATTACACGAAGGTTGGCAATAGTACATATTATTGTGTCTGGGGTTAGGGACAATATTGTGAGGGAAGTCTATGTCCACCAGGCCATTACGAATTTTATAAAACATAGTGGCCTGCTGGGCAAGTCTTCGATTCTCAAGAGTATCCCAGCCCAGAGAACTAACGAGGTCGGAGGTGCTAGTATATCGATCACAGTTATTGCAGACGAACCTTGCTGCAGTCTTTTGAGTTTGTTCTAACTTAGATATATTAGAATCAGTATGAGGGTTCCAGGCCTCTGATGCGTATTCAAGTCTGGGTCTAACAAGCGATTCATATGCTCGTTTTTTAACAGATAAAGAACAAGGTTTCAATGTCCTACGTACAATTCCTAACGTTTTGTTCGCTTTAGATGTAATATTAGAACAATGAGTGTTCCATCGACGATCGTGTGACTGTGTGACCCCTAGGTAATCATGGGAGGACTTCTGAGTAGAGCTTTGCCATTCATATGGTAAGTAAACTTGTGTCAAGGTCATCCTGGAGGGTCTTGTGATCCAGATCGGACTCAATCTGTCGGTAGACAACAGTGTCGTCTGCAAACAATCTGATCTTTAAGTTGATACCTTCAACAATGTCGTTAATGTAGAGTAGGAACAAAGTTGGGACGAGGACTGAGCCTTGGGGGACACCGGAAGTGACACCAGCAATATCTGAGTGAGAACCATTTACCGAAACATATTGGCAGCGCTTGTGGAGGAAGGCGTTAATCCAACGAAGTGTACGGCCATTAATGCCATAGTATTCAACCTTTGCAGCTAGTTTACTGTGCGACACTTTGTCAAATGCCTTACTAAAGTCCAGTAGGATCACATCTGTTTGGCTACGATTGTTTAAGGAAGTAGCCCAGTCATGAATAACGGTTATAAGCTGGATTGTACAGGACAGCTGTTTTCTGAAGCCATGCTGGTTACTTACTAAGATGTTATTAGTGGCCAGGTGTTTATTCATATGACTAAGGACAATGTGCTCCATTACCTTACAGCACAGGCATGTAAGGGAAATAGGTCTGTAATTGGCTGGATTTGCATTGGGACCCTTTTTGTATACTGCTGTGCTGTGATAAGTTCTGTGGACCAGTCAGGTGGAATAATGCTGGCATTGAAGCTTTGTTGGAAGATGTATGTTAATATTGGCGATAATTCATCAGCTAGGTCTCACAGGACTCTTGCAGGAAGGAGGTCAGGACCACATAACTTGTTAACATTGAGGTTTAGCAGTTGTTTTCTCACGCCTTCATTACTAATTTGTAGTGAAGGGATGCTAGGGTACGGTGAAGGGCCATTTACAGGAATGGCACCAGCTCGTTCAACTCCGTTCAACCAGAAATCAACCAATGGCAGGAATGGCACCACCTCGTTCAACTCCGTTCAACCAGAAATCAACCAATGGCAGGAATGGCACCACCTCGTTCAACTCCGTTCAACCAGAAATCAACCAATGGCAGGAATGGCACCACCTCGTTCAACTCCGTTCAACCAGAAATCAACCAATGGCAGGAATGGCACCACCTCGTTCAACTCCGTTCAACCAGAAATCAACCAATGGCAGGAATGGCACCACCTCGTTCAACTCCGTTCAACCAGAAATCAACCAATGGCAGGAATGGCACCACCTCGTTCAACTCCGTTCAACCAGAAATCAACCAATGGCAGGAATGGCACCACCTCGTTCAACTCCGTTCAACCAGAAATCAACCAATGGCAGGAATGGCACCACCTCGTTCAACTCCGTTCAACCAGAAATCAACCAATGGCAGGAATGGCACCAGCTCGTTCAACTCCGTTCAACCAGAAATCAACCAATGGCAGGAATGGCACCACCTCGTTCAACTCCGTTCAACCAGAAATCAACCAATGGCAGGAATGGCACCACCTCGTTCAACTCCGTTCAACCAGAAATCAACCAATGGCAGGAATGGCACCACCTCGTTCAACTCCGTTCAACCAGAAATCAACCAATGGCAGGAATGGCACCAGCTCGTTCAACTCCGTTCAACCAGAAATCAACCAATGGCAGGAATGGCACCACCTCGTTCAACTCCGTTCAACCAGAAGTTCAACCAATGTTTGCTCTCATCCTATATGTATGGTGCTTCACTATGAAACGTTTTTTTAGGTTAAAATGTAGAATAAAAAAAAGAAATATATACGCGTGTATTGTCAGAGAATGGTCAGGATGTGACAGATGCTATAAGAGACGCTACACTTCTAAGAATATCCTCATTATCTAGAGAACTACTTGGACAATATGATAAGAAACGTTTTCACAAACTATATGTAACAACAGCAACCATCCTCTTAAGCTACTTTTGCCCAAAATCAAGCCCTTGTCTAGAACCTTAAGATGTCAGTCTTCCCAGTGGTCGAAAATTAATACTGTTCGTTTTAAAAATTATTTTGTAAATAGATTAATCTTTAGGTATAACCTAGCTATTTAATAGTCTTTGTTCCCACATACTTTACACGTTTGTTATATTATGAGCGTTATTACTTATAGCTGTAACACACGATATGTATTTTATCGGTGATTCAATAAAAACATTATTATTATTATTATTATTAATGAAACGACAGGAACCCATTACTAATTAATTAATTAAATAAATTGAGTTTGAGTTGAATAGTGATATTGAAGTTACATACAGTTTTTTTTATATAAAAATTAACAATATGGCTGTTACAGACCGAGCATCTAACTCGATATCTAAATACGTATTCCACCTAAAACAAAAAGAGCCTAATTCGGTGCCTCTCCTACTACTCTTGTATGATATTCAGAGCTGTTGATTCCCATCAATTTCAACGTATCAAAGAAGTGGAGACACGGTGAGGGACACGCCTTTATGTTCCGGGTCGGAACAATATAATTTCCAGTAGTTTTCATATAAACTGACTATCCTAGCACACGTGTGGGATGGATGATATGAAATCAAAGTAAATGTGCAAAAATGATCGGTTAACAAACTGTGCCGTAGATCTAGTCTTCAAGGAAAATATTGCATATATTTTCAATCAAGTATTAAGGGCCGAGAGGCCTTAAGTATTAAGCATTAATAAGTACTTAAGTATTTGAATCCAATTAACAGCCATCAATCGAACATTGATTCCAGACATGCGCAAACCGTGACACAGCTCCTTTAAACCGTAGACTTTAGCTTTACAAGGAGGATCAGATGAACAATCAATCTTACCGCAAAATCTGACCGTCAACAATACTATGGATGAACATTTAAATGGAGTCTGACAATAAATGTCTATGGAAATTACGAGACAAGATAGTTTGGATCCAGTTTAAGGTTGTACTACAACAGCAAAAAACAAAACTCAAATTAAAACCTTGGAAAGACTACATTGTATTTTAACCTTGTAACCACTAGTTTACCATTGGGAGACTTTTTTTATCACGTCGGCTTTTACCAGATATACAATTTACAGAACTAAAGACTTGCACTATTATACTATTAACTGAAGGAAGTAATTGATGTCAAGATTTTGTTTACTTCAGCTTGGCAATTGCACGCGCGACGGAAAACTGATTAAAATGCAAACAATATTGATTAGATGTTTTGAATATCGATTGTTAATACAGGAATTGCTAATACTCTCCTGGGGTAACACAAGAATGCGATTTAACACAGGAATGTTCAATTCCCTTCGACATATAAACTCACTGAGATGTCACTCCTAACGGCGAACAAGAAGTACAATGTGATGAGATGACAACTACGCGAAGAGAGAAGCTTGCTAATGAAGACAAGACGTAACGACGTAACGAGGGCAGCTCTTACGTAACATTCTCAGTCGAAGAGAATGGCGATTGATTTACATGATGAGCAAGAATGGAAAACGTAACATTCTTGTAACGTGCAATGAAATACCAAAACTTCCTTCTTGTTCAAAAGCTCGACCTTCTAATCATGTGTTACGTAATCCCATACTGGGATGAACGTTACGTTGGCAAAAATGCCGGGCTTTAGTAAACAGTACAAATATAAATAAGACCTATTTCGGACCGGACGATTAGTCATCAAGTCACGTCCAGAAGACTCTAAAGGTTATTCAGACAGCTGCACGGCCGTTTACGCTAAGGTGGGATCTTAAAAACCTCATGTATCTGACAAAATAAGTATACAATTCGGTTCGTAAAATGTAGGAGTTGCTTTCGAGCCTGTTTACTGTAGAATTTTAGCAGAAAGTCGCAGTGAATTTGCTAAAGTGTGCAAGTACTGATTAAAACCACGAAACTAAAACTGACATGATATCGATAAGTGATTTTACCTTTGGAGGTGATACCGTAGCTATCTTGTGCCGGAAATACGTTTCTTCGCCAACTAGTCTATTGTTTTTCTCCCTCGCTCCCTGAAAAGCTGCTGACGGACCAACAAACGCTGAAGGTAGCTCCGTTTAGCCACGGCGCTCGCCATTCGCTAATTGCGATTGTAACTCTAGTTACAGTATATTACCTCTTACTCTTTTTATTTCCCTTTTCCGTAGAGCTGCCAACCCACAATGACAGCAGGAGAGCTCCTGTTAGTTGTTGTACTCTTGCAGGCATTCTACATTCAAGGTAATTTAACTTTACAATATTGATTGGCATTCTTATAAACCCAAACAAACAAGAGGGCATGTTAATTTGCACTTCGCCAACAACCATGTAAAGTCTGTTTGGCTCTAAATATTACATGCAATTTGTCTCAGCCAAATCTTGTTTGATAAATGTGTTTACACTTTCCGAGGCAGGACAACGGTGCCTATGGTAGCTTTGAACAAGGCCCTTAATTGAAATAGTTCAGTTTTGTTCAGTCAAGACTAGTTTCATTATTTACATGATGTATTAAACTAACTTACTTTGGAAGTCACTGTAGTAGTTAAAAGTGATCTTTTGCAACAAATTTGAGATTAGCTGATAGTTACATTGAAAGTTGCAAAGAGTAAAATAATTTTGGCTCACCAAAAGAGCCGTGTGATTGAACATTTTTATGGTGTGATGTATTTCCGGTGGACACCTCGCATGGGACTCTTGTTCTGTCTATGTATTCCTTAATTTTATCAATGAGTCCAAAATATAGTTGTCAAACAAAGAATCAAGTACGTTCTGGAAATACATAGTACTGGTTATACACAATATGGCAGAATTGTGTAGAATGATAAATTGTTGAAAGAGCAGGACGTGAATTATTTTGAAGCAAAAAAAAGATAACTAGACTTTACTCGTTAGATACTCAACCTGCTACAACGTCCGAATGCCTGACCGCTCTTGGCCTAGAGAAACATGGCATCACAGACCCACAGATGACCGCCTCCTCTGTATGGAATGCCAATCACGGAGCAGCAAACGGAAGACTGAATTTTAATGCTGGTGGAGGAAAGACTGGGGCCTGGTCTGCTAGGTACAACAACGCCCAACAATGGCTCCAGGTGGATTTTGGTCTGACGACTAAAATAACCCGCATAGCAACTCAAGGCCGACAGGACGCCAACCAATGGGTGAAGAGCTACACTTTGGCTTACAGTCGCGATGGAACCGTTTGGGAAACGTACCTAAAGAAAGTAAGACCTTTTTACATGGAACTCTTACTTCAAACGCTTCTCGAAAGCTCAACAGTATTCAAATTATAGAACTATCCCAAAAAGGAGACTTCTCTCGGTAATATAGTAAGGCCAAATCAGACTCCATCAAGCTGAATATTGTAAACGGTGGCCAAGAAAAATACAACCAGCAGATCGTGCTCATACTTTTCCTTAGGAAACCTAGCTGTGTCGTATCATAATCATCTCTGTTATATTTGTAGTTGCATCAGTGATTTTACCAAATATTTTCATAAAATCAGTAATAGTTTCTTTCATAAGAAGAAAGAGCACATTAAATTCCTGGAATGACTCGGGCATTACCATTCTGGAAATACAAATCTGTAACTCTTATAGGGGTAACACTCGAATCAGAATATTGATGTTGAATCGATATTAATGATAATGTAAACATTAGAAGCACTTTAACCAAAGTTCACAATTTTAATAACGGAACCATTAATGTGTGATTCTTAACAGATGTTTGATGGTAACAACAACCGCAACACGATGGTATTTCATGACATCAGTCCAGCAATCATCGCACGATTTGTCCGCATTCAGCCGAAGACTTGGCAGAGCCACATCTCGCTCAGAGCTGAATTCTATGGATGCACATCTGGTAAGACTTGAACTAAATAAATGTACATAACAGTAGATAAATATGTTGTAACACCGGTAATGCTCGAGCTGCAAATAAGCATGCTTTCACTTTCTCAACAGGATTCTGTATTCCCAAGGAAAAGTGTGCCTCTGCACTAGGCATGATAGACGGTCGAATTCCCGACTCTCGTATCACCGCTTCTACTTCTTACAACGCAAATCTCTTACCCGCTCGTGCCAGGCTACATCTGCGACGACAAGGCCGGCTTCTCGGATCCTGGGCCGCTCGGGTGAATGATGGTGGTCAGTTTCTACAAGTTGATCTCGGTAAAGTGACTAAAATCACACGCATAGCGACACAAGGAAGACAGGACGCCAACCAGTGGGTCACCACCTACCGTCTCCGGTTCAGCCAGGATGGAGGATATTACGAGCCCTATACTAACAACAAAGTTCTGACTGGCAACAAAGACAGGGACCGTGTTGCTGTTAACATACTTGCGCCAGTAATAATCGCTAGATACATCCGGGTTCTTCCCAAGACGTGGTATGGACACATTTCAATGAGAATGGAATTGTATGGATGTAAAGAAGGTATAGATGACAATTCACATTAACCATTTCTAATCAAAATATTAAACGGGAAGTATTAAAACATTAATATTTACAAATTATATGCACAGGAAACACTAAATTCAATGTACCGTTTTCTAGGATTCCAGACACCAAAGATCCCAAAATGCCAGAGCAAACTTACCATGGCTGACGATCAGATGTCCGCCTCATCCGAGTGGAACTCGGGCCACCGAGCAGCAAATGCCAGGTTACATTTCTATGCTGGCGGAGGGAGGACTGGGGCCTGGTCTGCTCTCGTTAACAACGTCTATCAGTTCCTAGAGATTGATTTCGGTAAAGTAACTCAGATAACACTTGTATCTACACAAGGACGACAGGACGCCAGCCAATGGGTGAAGAGCTACACTCTGGAATACAGTATGGACGGCGGCATTTTCAAGTCCTACAGCGTTGGTGGAAAAATAAAGGTAACGTCGATTTATCTTTATTTTTCGCTTCCTCGGTAGATTCACACTAGAATATTCCTTATGCATTCAATAAAATGTATGGAACTCAAGAAACATTAAAAATAAGGAAATGGGAGGTGTTACTCCAAGAGATCCAGTGTATACTATACTATTTACTTGTACACACAGATATTAACTGGCAACAGCGATCGCTACACTGTGGTTAGTCACGTGCTCGCCAATCCAATCATCACACGTTATATCCGGGTACGTCCAAAGACCTGGCAGGGACACATTTCCATGAGATTGGAGTTCTACGGTTGTTATAAAGGTACGATAGCTGCTTGGACCAGACATTACTGTTTTCCAGGATCGGCATAATATTTACCAGTGCGCCATCATTTACAATTAAAAGCATTATTTTAACATTCTTCTTGAACGGCAAGTAATCTGTCACATTTCTTAGGGTTCACTCCACCTAATGTTCCAAAGTGTGTATCCCCAATGGGTCTTAGAAGTGGTCTCGTCAAAGATACCAAGATGTCGGCTTCGTCTGAGTGGAATTCTGGTCACAGAGCAGCTAACGCGAGGCTGTATTTCCACGCTGGCAGAGGAAGGACTGGTGCTTGGTCAGCTAGAGTAAACAACAATAAGCAATGGCTTCAAGTGGACTTTAGTCAGGTGGTGAAAATCAAAAGGGTGGCGACTCAGGGCCGACAGGACGCCAACCAATGGGTGAAAAGTTATTCACTTCAATTCAGTCGAGATGGAATCTTCTGGGAAGACTACCAACAGGGGAAATATGTTGCTGTAAGTAATGTTTGCTCGTTGATTGCTTGAAAAGCCTATATCGATCGGTAATGAAACACAACATTGGGTTTTTAGTCTTAAATTAAGCATATCCATTCCAGCGTCGTGAAACGAAATCTTCATAAATGTCTTGCAGATATGTGCCAGCACCAGATTGCTACTCAATCTTTCGAAACACAATATATTTATCATTTCTTAATCATGCATTAGCTAAATCAATTTATTACTATCCAGGTTCTGTCCGGTAACACCGATAGGTTCATCGTAATTCTCCACGAACTACAGACCGCAATCATCGCTCGATTTATCCGCATTCTCCCGAAGACCTGGCAGAGCCACATCTCACTCAGAGCAGAATTCTTCGGCTGTAGAAAAGGTATAGTATCGTGCCGACAATATGTTGGTATACTTTCGGTCAACTTTAGTATGCATCCTATAAGCCTTAGTTTCTTTTTCGTTAGGATTCGTTATACCACCTGTGGAATGTGCTGCCGCCCTTGGAATGCAAAACAAGAAGATCCCGGACGCTCGACTCACCGCTTCCTCCATATGGAGTGCAACTCATTCACCTGCTCGTGCTAGACTTCATCTTCCTCGCCAAGGCAGTCTAATGGGTGCTTGGTCTGCTCGATTCAACGATCACGGTCAGTGGTTACAGGTAGACATGACTCAGATCACCAAGGTTACTCGTATCGCCACACAAGGTCGCCAGGACGCCAACCAGTGGATCACGAGTTACAGTTTGCAGTTCAGTATGGATGGCGGCCATTTTGAGCCATACATCAATTCCAAGATACTCAAGGGTAACAATAACAGGAACACTGTTGTTGGGCACATCCTGAAGCCTGCTATCATAGCGAAGTTCATTCGCGTCGTTCCACGTACCTGGTATGGACACATCTCGATGAGACTCGAGCTTTATGGATGCACAGAAGGTTAGTAAACTTTATAATCCTAGCCGATTTTGTTTCTCTGTATGCTTTGTATATCTCACAAATTGGGTTGATTGTCCCATAGGCTTCCAAGTACCAATTATCAAAAAATGTCTGGCTGCGATTAACTTGGCCGACAATCAAATGTCAGCTTCGTCCGAATACAACGCGGCTCACAGAGCAGCTAACGCAAGACTACACTTCATGGCTGGTGGAGGAAGGACTGGATCCTGGTCTGCTAGAACCAATGACGCCTTCCAGTTCCTTGAGGTGCACTTCAATAAGGCGACAAAGGTAACCCGTATGTCTACGCAAGGACGACAGGATGCTAACCAATGGGTGAAGAGTTACACGTTGGAATACAGTCTGGACGGCAGCCTGTTTACGCCATATTCTGTTAAAGGAAATGTGAAGGTTTGTTAACACAGCAAATGTTTAACAATTGACACGCTGATCCATAACATATTTTGATCTCCTCTTCCCAGGTTTTCACTGGCAACAATGATCGTCACAATGTGGTTACTCACGTGCTACCCAATCCCATCATCACTCGTTACATCCGGGTACGTCCAAAGACCTGGCAGGGACACATCTCCATGAGAGTACAGTTCTACGGTTGCACTGAAGGTAAATAATGCAAGTCCCTTATCAAACATCGATCTTCCAATTCCTTATTTCAATCTTGTCCAACCAATGTATCATTTCTAGGATTTGAGCCGCCTCCAAAACCAGAGTGCGTAACTGCTCTCGGTTGTCAATGCCTGTCGATCAAAGATCACCAGTTCTCGGCATCATCGGAATACAACGCGGCTCTCAAAGCAGCAAACGCGAGACTGCACTTGAACGCAAGGAAAGATATCGGTGGAGGCTGGGCAGCTAAGCTGAACAACGTCAATCAGTGGATTCAAGTTGACTTTGAAGATTACAAAACAGTGACACGAATTGCTACCCAAGGCAGGCAGGAGACGAACCAGTGGGTGACTAGTTATATGGTGCAGTACAGTATGGATGGGAAGAAGTTTATTACTTACGCAAATAATGGCAAAGACAGGGTGGGTGAAACGTATGGTCGAAACTTATAATTTCAAAAATATTACTTTATTCCTACTAGCCTAATATCTTAAACTTGTTCATGCGTCCTTTGCATTTCAGGTATTCCTTGGTAACAGAGACAGGGGTAGCGTTGTTCTCAATGAATTCGTCCCTCCTTTGAAAAACATTCGCTTTATCCGAGTTCTCCCCAAAACCTGGTATGGTCACATCGCTATGCGCATGGAACTGTACGGCTGTGAAGGAGGTGAGTTCATCCTATCACTGCTTTATTATTCCATAGGACACCCCAATAACTAGTATTAGTATTGCATGTCTCGTGACGTAATATGAGACGTCACTCATGTTTGGTTTTCATTCCACAGGGATCCCACAGCAGATGGCTCCGTGCAGTAAAGCTCTGGACCTTGGCATCATCCTAGATCGTTCAGGTAGTGTTGGCGCCACCAACTTCAAGAAAGTTAAAGCATTCCTCTCTACTCTAGTGACTCGCCTTGGCATCTCTACATCCGGTAGTCGTCTTGGTATAATCGCCTACAGCTCAACAGCTACCCGTATCGTCAGCTTCGCCTCTGTTGCCTCACAGTCGCTGCCCGCCATGAAGACTGTTATCGATGGCATTCCATTCACTGCAGGTGGGACTCGTACAGACATGGCATTGAGACTGGCCAATAGCGACCTGTTCTCACCGAGTGGAGGAGATCGACGTGATATACCAGATGTATTGATTGTGATGACAGATGGCAAGACCAACGCTGGCAGTGCTCCTTACCCCACTGTTCTGAAACCCCTTCTGGTAAGTTCATTTGAACGTAATTACTTTGAGACACTAATTCTAGGAGACCCCTATTCATTTGTTATTTTATTAATTACATCAGCAGTGCAGACCAACTGCACTTCAGTAGCGAGAACTTGTTCATTGACTGTATTTCTTGTTTCTTTCGACAGGCAAAGAACGTTGATGTGATCGCCATAGGTATTGGTTCCGGTATCAACAAAGCTGAACTCCTTCAGATCGCCAACAAAAAGCAAAACAAAGTCATTCAAGTAGACAACTTTGACGCCCTCTCCACCCAGCTGAATGCCATCCTGGCAATGTCTTGCAAACCAAAATAGTTCAAGATGAAATATTATATATAGAAATAATCAGTGGTAATAAAAATGAGTGGAAATCTAACCTAGTTGTTATTTGTAGCATATACACTTGTACGCCCGCGTTGTACAGCATCGACCTCGAGATCGTCCTTATGTTGGCTAAAGTTTGAAATGAAATTTAATACTAACAAACCATTTTCCTTAATCAAGACTTGCTATACCTATTTTTTTTTCCTACATAAAAATCACTATAAAATAGTGCCGAGGAAATATTTAGCTCGCTGATAACATACGGACCGAGCACAAAATGACAGAACCAAAAATGCGTACTTAGTTTCTCCAATGGAAAACAACACGGGTCGACTAATCCCAACGGCTTTTTCTTACTTAGGTCAAACAGTCTACATCGTGTGATTTTTGTAATGGTTTAGCAAGGACATTAAAGTGCCGGGTTTCGCACCCTTTTACCAGATCTCTATTAATCGGGGAACATCGATTTTTTTCATACATCCTGAAAGGTAACCTCCCCTCTAATGGAGGATAGAGTTGACCTGACTCTAATAGCAGGAGCACACCGAGAAATTTTCAAAAATGACGCAGGATTTTGTTAATACTCGCCAAGGCATTTTCGGATAATAATCCACTGCCGGGAGAAGTGAGGACTTAATCTTCTACTGTATGCAGTTGCCGACAAGGATCAGGTTGGGTTCTTTTACGAAGTTTTGGTTATTTTCTTTGCCAGTGAAGATAGTTATTTATGTCTTCCCTCCTTTACCCACTATATAGCTCAGTACTCCAAGTGCTGATTTGCATGCGCTCGGTTTACTGGGCAATGAATATGTATTACACCATTGTTGGACTAATATGGCTGAGCACAGGCTCATAGCCGATTTTATTAATCTGATAGATATCAGAGGGCACTAAAAAACCCAGGCAAACACAGCACTAAATGGTGAACCATTAGGCACGTTGCAAAATTCGAAACAGTAAGAATTATTATAGTAATATTCAGTTGCTCCTGCTAGCTACTTCTAAGGACTATATGGAAAAATGCAGTTACCCTTGCTATCTCTATAAATTTCATAAAATCTACTATGACCAACTTGCTATGAGCTGTTAAAATTACGATGAGTAAAAATAGAACTGCGGCTGCCCTTGCTAATCAGTTCCCCTATTCCTAATCAGCCTTGAACACCAAGGAGAGATGGGGACTGCTGCCCCTGCTAATCAGTCCCATAAATTTCATAAAATTAACAATGAACAACTTCCCATGAGCTAGGGGAAGCTGGTCAACAAAATAGGCTCTTGAAACAGTAACGAAAATAGGACATGTACCAAATAATCCAGCATCAACTGTACTGGACAAACATGAATTACTTGCCGATTTTTAACCATAGAAAAGGATGTTGATTGTAGCTGTGTTTATAGTACAGGAATGTGACTTTAAGGGAACTGTTACTTTTATTAGGTACATCAACAAGCTTAACCAGTAACTGTTATTACGGCTGAGCCAAATAATAATAAGTCTTTATTGTGTCAAAAGATAAAAAATAATACATATCTTATGTTACATTCATAGATAAGAAAAAATATTATACAAGATAAGAATATACAATATAAAAAAACTATACAGCTAAGTTATATTTAAAAATTAATCGATTTATAAAAGAGTTCTTAAAACGGTTGGTGTTGATCTTAGGCAGATAGCTGGACGTTTTTCTTAGGTTGTATTTGGTAGACTTGAAACGCGGCATGATTGACAAAAGTGGATGACCGTCCGAATTAGATACTTTTTTACAAATATTTCGATCTTGTTTTTCTAATAGTTTATACACATTAATTGGCTTAGAGGTGAATTTCCTTTTATAACATCGATCTAACAAACATTGCACCGGAGTAAGGTCAGATTCGGAAGCACCATATACAGATAGAGCATAAGTTATCTTAGGTAGTACAATACTATTAAAAAGCAAGTCTATTTCAGATTGATTATATCCCTCTTTTCTTAAAGAACTGAGGACGTACAGGCACTTATTAGCCTTGATAAGTTTGGTTTTTACATGGGTAGAGTACCTGCTATCCTGTACTTGGAAGGTGACTCCTAATATAACCTGTTCTTTGCATGTAGGGATAGTTGAGATAGGTGGATAATGATAAATACCATGAAACGGTCAGCTGTTTCACCCATCTTATCGGGTCATCGACTCTGAGGCTGTTTCAGCTTTGAGCTCGTTTGAATGAAATTTTCCATGAAATATCCTCATTTTACTCTGCTTAATATCATTCCTGTCTCTTCATTCGATGCACTAGTAGCGATTGTAAGACGCTGAGTGGCCTAAGGATGGACTAACCGATTTCATAAGGCTGAATGCGAAGAGTTGACGACTTTACGGACCCAACTGAGAAAGCTTCTGAAGACAAGGCTTGTAAAAAGATTCCGTCAAATCACTCCAGTGGCCAAGAACAGACACGGCTTAACATTTATTCTTGCTTTTCTTTTGAAAATAATCGTTTAGGGCATCATCTTCTTGGTGATCTCCGATCAACGTGACTCCATCTCTGCATTTTTCTGTACCATTTTGAAATTGTTGACACGAAAGCCTCGTTTTCATGAGGGCTGACCGTTCAGCCTCGTTATTCAACCCCGTTCAACCCGTCGTTCAACGCCGTTCCACCGTTCAACCCCTCATTCAACCCCGTTCAGAACCCTCGTTCAACCCCGTTCTGCCCGTTCAGCCTCGTTCAACTCCGTTCAGCCTCGTTCAACTCAGGTCAGCCTCGTTCAACCCTATTCAACCCCGTTTAACATCGTTCAACCCAGTTCAGCCTTGTTCAACCTTCTTCAACCCTGTTCAACCTCGTTCAATCCCGTTCAACAACGTTCAACCCTGTTCAACCTCGTTCAACTCCGTTCAACTCCGTTCAACTCCGTTCAACTCCGTTCAACCTCGTTCAACCCTGTTTGGCAACACCGTTCAACCCAGTTCATCCTCGTTTAACCCTATTGATCCCCGTTCAACCCAGTTCATCCTCGTTCAACCCTGTTCCACCTCGTTCAACCCAGTTCATCCTCGTTCAACCCTGTCCAACACCGTTTAACCCAGTTCATCCTCATTCAACAGCATTCAACACGGTTCAGTCTCGTTGAACACCGTTCAGCCTCGTTCAACACGGTTCAACCCCACTTTTCCGCGTTCAACTTCATTCAACATCGTTCAACCCCCGTTCAGTATCGATCAATACCGTTCAGCCCCATGAGTCAACCCTGTTCAACTTCGTTCAACACCGTTCAATACGGTTCAACCTCGTTCAGTCTCGTTCAACCCTGTTAAGACTTGTTTAACCTCGTTTAGCCCCGTTTAACTTCGTTCAGCCCCGTTTAACTTCGTTCAACCCCGTTCAACCCCGTTCAACGCCGGTCGTTCAGCCCCGTTCAACCCCGTTCAGTCCCGTTCAACACCGCGTTCAGCCTCGTCAAATCCTGTTAACCTCATTGAACTCTGTTTAACACCGTTCAACCTTATCTTAGATTTTTACTTCCTTGGATAGTATACACTAATACCGGAAGGTGCATAAAATAATAAGAAAGCTTAAATCTAGTTACAATACAATGGTGAAGTACAAAGTCAATAAAATAGTGTAAGTGCGGACAATAATAGTTAAATACAGGTATAATAAATAGTCATGTAAATGTAGCTATTTTAAATAAATAAATATATAAACAAATTATAAATGCCTCAGATATGGAGGAGGCTTCATGGACTTGATTGCAGGGCCAATGATGCTAGAAAATAATGCCAATGACGGTGTGTTAGCTACGTGAACATGCAGGTAATTTATTCCAAACACGAATTGTTCGGACGTAAAAAGAGTAGCTAAAGGCCAAGACATTACACGAAGGTTGGCAATAGTACATATTATTGTGTCTGGGGTTAGGGACAATATTGTGAGGGAAGTCTATGTCCACCAGGCCATTACGAATTTTATAAAACATAGTGGCCTGCTGGGCAAGTCTTCGATTCTCAAGAGTATCCCAGCCCAGAGAACTAACGAGGTCGGAGGTGCTAGTATATCGATCACAGTTATTGCAGACGAACCTTGCTGCAGTCTTTTGAGTTTGTTCTAACTTAGATATATTAGAATCAGTATGAGGGTTCCAGGCCTCTGATGCGTATTCAAGTCTGGGTCTAACAAGCGATTCATATGCTCGTTTTTTAACAGATAAAGAACAAGGTTTCAATGTCCTACGTACAATTCCTAACGTTTTGTTCGCTTTAGATGTAATATTAGAACAATGAGTGTTCCATCGACGATCGTGTGACTGTGTGACCCCTAGGTAATCATGGGAGGACTTCTGAGTAGAGCTTTGCCATTCATATGGTAAGTAAACTTGTGTCAAGGTCATCCTGGAGGGTCTTGTGATCCAGATCGGACTCAATCTGTCGGTAGACAACAGTGTCGTCTGCAAACAATCTGATCTTTAAGTTGATACCTTCAACAATGTCGTTAATGTAGAGTAGGAACAAAGTTGGGACGAGGACTGAGCCTTGGGGGACACCGGAAGTGACACCAGCAATATCTGAGTGAGAACCATTTACCGAAACATATTGGCAGCGCTTGTGGAGGAAGGCGTTAATCCAACCAAGTGTACGGCCATTAATGCCATAGTATTCAACCTTTGCAGCTAGTTTACTGTGCGACACTTTGTCAAATGCCTTACTAAAGTCCAGTAGGATCACATCTGTTTGGCTACGATTGTTTAAGGAAGTAGCCCAGTCATGAATAACGGTTATAAGCTGGATTGTACAGGACAGCTGTTTTCTGAAGCCATGCTGGTTACTTACTAAGATGTTATTAGTGGCCAGGTGTTTATTCATATGACTAAGGACAATGTGCTCCATTACCTTACAGCACAGGCATGTAAGGGAAATAGGTCTGTAATTGGCTGGATTTGCATTGGGACCCTTTTTGTATACTGCTGTGCTGTGATAAGTTCTGTGGACCAGTCAGGTGGAATAATGCTGGCATTGAAGCTTTGTTGGAAGATGTATGTTAATATTGGCGATAATTCATCAGCTAGGTCTCACAGGACTCTTGCAGGAAGGAGGTCAGGACCACATAACTTGTTAACATTGAGGTTTAGCAGTTGTTTTCTCACGCCTTCATTACTAATTTGTAGTGAAGGGATGCTAGGGTACGGTGAAGGGCCATTTACAGGAATGGCACCAGCTCGTTCAACTCCGTTCAACCAGAAATCAACCAATGGCAGGAATGGCACCACCTCGTTCAACTCCGTTCAACCAGAAATCAACCAATGGCAGGAATGGCACCACCTCGTTCAACTCCGTTCAACCAGAAATCAACCAATGGCAGGAATGGCACCACCTCGTTCAACTCCGTTCAACCAGAAATCAACCAATGGCAGGAATGGCACCACCTCGTTCAACTCCGTTCAACCAGAAATCAACCAATGGCAGGAATGGCACCACCTCGTTCAACTCCGTTCAACCAGAAATCAACCAATGGCAGGAATGGCACCACCTCGTTCAACTCCGTTCAACCAGAAATCAACCAATGGCAGGAATGGCACCACCTCGTTCAACTCCGTTCAACCAGAAATCAACCAATGGCAGGAATGGCACCACCTCGTTCAACTCCGTTCAACCAGAAATCAACCAATGGCAGGAATGGCACCAGCTCGTTCAACTCCGTTCAACCAGAAATCAACCAATGGCAGGAATGGCACCACCTCGTTCAACTCCGTTCAACCAGAAATCAACCAATGGCAGGAATGGCACCACCTCGTTCAACTCCGTTCAACCAGAAATCAACCAATGGCAGGAATGGCACCACCTCGTTCAACTCCGTTCAACCAGAAATCAACCAATGGCAGGAATGGCACCAGCTCGTTCAACTCCGTTCAACCAGAAATCAACCAATGGCAGGAATGGCACCACCTCGTTCAACTCCGTTCAACCAGAAGTTCAACCAATGTTTGCTCTCATCCTATATGTATGGTGCTTCACTATGAAACGTTTTTTTAGGTTAAAATGTAGAATAAAAAAAAGAAATATATACGCGTGTATTGTCAGAGAATGGTCAGGATGTGACAGATGCTATAAGAGACGCTACACTTCTAAGAATATCCTCATTATCTAGAGAACTACTTGGACAATATGATAAGAAACGTTTTCACAAACTATATGTAACAACAGCAACCATCCTCTTAAGCTACTTTTGCCCAAAATCAAGCCCTTGTCTAGAACCTTAAGATGTCAGTCTTCCCAGTGGTCGAAAATTAATACTGTTCGTTTTAAAAATTATTTTGTAAATAGATTAATCTTTAGGTATAACCTAGCTATTTAATAGTCTTTGTTCCCACATACTTTACACGTTTGTTATATTATGAGCGTTATTACTTATAGCTGTAACACACGATATGTATTTTATCGGTGATTCAATAAAAACATTATTATTATTATTATTATTAATGAAACGACAGGAACCCATTACTAATTAATTAATTAAATAAATTGAGTTTGAGTTGAATAGTGATATTGAAGTTACATACAGTTTTTTTTATATAAAAATTAACAATATGGCTGTTACAGACCGAGCATCTAACTCGATATCTAAATACGTATTCCACCTAAAACAAAAAGAGCCTAATTCGGTGCCTCTCCTACTACTCTTGTATGATATTCAGAGCTGTTGATTCCCATCAATTTCAACGTATCAAAGAAGTGGAGACACGGTGAGGGACACGCCTTTATGTTCCGGGTCGGAACAATATAATTTCCAGTAGTTTTCATATAAACTGACTATCCTAGCACACGTGTGGGATGGATGATATGAAATCAAAGTAAATGTGCAAAAATGATCGGTTAACAAACTGTGCCGTAGATCTAGTCTTCAAGGAAAATATTGCATATATTTTCAATCAAGTATTAAGGGCCGAGAGGCCTTAAGTATTAAGCATTAATAAGTACTTAAGTATTTGAATCCAATTAACAGCCATCAATCGAACATTGATTCCAGACATGCGCAAACCGTGACACAGCTCCTTTAAACCGTAGACTTTAGCTTTACAAGGAGGATCAGATGAACAATCAATCTTACCGCAAAATCTGACCGTCAACAATACTATGGATGAACATTTAAATGGAGTCTGACAATAAATGTCTATGGAAATTACGAGACAAGATAGTTTGGATCCAGTTTAAGGTTGTACTACAACAGCAAAAAACAAAACTCAAATTAAAACCTTGGAAAGACTACATTGTATTTTAACCTTGTAACCACTAGTTTACCATTGGGAGACTTTTTTTATCACGTCGGCTTTTACCAGATATACAATTTACAGAACTAAAGACTTGCACTATTATACTATTAACTGAAGGAAGTAATTGATGTCAAGATTTTGTTTACTTCAGCTTGGCAATTGCACGCGCGACGGAAAACTGATTAAAATGCAAACAATATTGATTAGATGTTTTGAATATCGATTGTTAATACAGGAATTGCTAATACTCTCCTGGGGTAACACAAGAATGCGATTTAACACAGGAATGTTCAATTCCCTTCGACATATAAACTCACTGAGATGTCACTCCTAACGGCGAACAAGAAGTACAATGTGATGAGATGACAACTACGCGAAGAGAGAAGCTTGCTAATGAAGACAAGACGTAACGACGTAACGAGGGCAGCTCTTACGTAACATTCTCAGTCGAAGAGAATGGCGATTGATTTACATGATGAGCAAGAATGGAAAACGTAACATTCTTGTAACGTGCAATGAAATACCAAAACTTCCTTCTTGTTCAAAAGCTCGACCTTCTAATCATGTGTTACGTAATCCCATACTGGGATGAACGTTACGTTGGCAAAAATGCCGGGCTTTAGTAAACAGTACAAATATAAATAAGACCTATTTCGGACCGGACGATTAGTCATCAAGTCACGTCCAGAAGACTCTAAAGGTTATTCAGACAGCTGCACGGCCGTTTACGCTAAGGTGGGATCTTAAAAACCTCATGTATCTGACAAAATAAGTATACAATTCGGTTCGTAAAATGTAGGAGTTGCTTTCGAGCCTGTTTACTGTAGAATTTTAGCAGAAAGTCGCAGTGAATTTGCTAAAGTGTGCAAGTACTGATTAAAACCACGAAACTAAAACTGACATGATATCGATAAGTGATTTTACCTTTGGAGGTGATACCGTAGCTATCTTGTGCCGGAAATACGTTTCTTCGCCAACTAGTCTATTGTTTTTCTCCCTCGCTCCCTGAAAAGCTGCTGACGGACCAACAAACGCTGAAGGTAGCTCCGTTTAGCCACGGCGCTCGCCATTCGCTAATTGCGATTGTAACTCTAGTTACAGTATATTACCTCTTACTCTTTTTATTTCCCTTTTCCGTAGAGCTGCCAACCCACAATGACAGCAGGAGAGCTCCTGTTAGTTGTTGTACTCTTGCAGGCATTCTACATTCAAGGTAATTTAACTTTACAATATTGATTGGCATTCTTATAAACCCAAACAAACAAGAGGGCATGTTAATTTGCACTTCGCCAACAACCATGTAAAGTCTGTTTGGCTCTAAATATTACATGCAATTTGTCTCAGCCAAATCTTGTTTGATAAATGTGTTTACACTTTCCGAGGCAGGACAACTGTGCCTATGGTAGCTTTGAACAAGGCCCTTAATTGAAATAGTTCAGTTTTGTTCAGTCAAGACTAGTTTCATTATTTACATGATGTATTAAACTAACTTACTTTGGAAGTCACTGTAGTAGTTAAAAGTGATCTTTTGCAACAAATTTGAGATTAGCTGATAGTTACATTGAAAGTTGCAAAGAGTAAAATAATTTTGGCTCACCAAAAGAGCCGTGTGATTGAACATTTTTATGGTGTGATGTATTTCCGGTGGACACCTCGCATGGGACTCTTGTTCTGTCTATGTATTCCTTAATTTTATCAATGAGTCCAAAATATAGTTGTCAAACAAAGAATCAAGTACGTTCTGGAAATACATAGTACTGGTTATACACAATATGGCAGAATTGTGTAGAATGATAAATTGTTGAAAGAGCAGGACGTGAATTATTTTGAAGCAAAAAAAAGATAACTAGACTTTACTCGTTAGATACTCAACCTGCTACAACGTCCGAATGCCTGACCGCTCTTGGCCTAGAGAAACATGGCATCACAGACCCACAGATGACCGCCTCCTCTGTATGGAATGCCAATCACGGAGCAGCAAACGGAAGACTGAATTTTAATGCTGGTGGAGGAAAGACTGGGGCCTGGTCTGCTAGGTACAACAACGCCCAACAATGGCTCCAGGTGGATTTTGGTCTGACGACTAAAATAACCCGCATAGCAACTCAAGGCCGACAGGACGCCAACCAATGGGCGAAGAGCTACACTTTGGCTTACAGTCGCGATGGAACCGTTTGGGAAACGTACCTAAAGAAAGTAAGACCTTTTTACATGGAACTCTTACTTCAAACGCTTCTCGAAAGCTCAACAGTATTCAAATTATAGAACTATCCCAAAAAGGAGACTTCTCTCGGTAATATAGTAAGGCCAAATCAGACTCCATCAAGCTGAATATTGTAAACGGTGGCCAAGAAAAATACAACCAGCAGATCGTGCTCATACTTTTCCTTAGGAAACCTAGCTGTGTCGTATCATAATCATCTCTGTTATATTTGTAGTTGCATCAGTGATTTTACCAAATATTTTCATAAAATCAGTAATAGTTTCTTTCATAAGAAGAAAGAGCACATTAAATTCCTGGAATGACTCGGGCATTACCATTCTGGAAATACAAATCTGTAACTCTTATAGGGGTAACACTCGAATCAGAATATTGATGTTGAATCGATATTAATGATAATGTAAACATTAGAAGCACTTTAACCAAAGTTCACAATTTTAATAACGGAACCATTAATGTGTGATTCTTAACAGATGTTTGATGGTAACAACAACCGCAACACGATGGTATTTCATGACATCAGTCCAGCAATCATCGCACGATTTGTCCGCATTCAGCCGAAGACTTGGCAGAGCCACATCTCGCTCAGAGCTGAATTCTATGGATGCACATCTGGTAAGACTTGAACTAAATAAATGTACATAACAGTAGATAAATATGTTGTAACACCGGTAATGCTCGAGCTGCAAATAAGCATGCTTTCACTTTCTCAACAGGATTCTGTATTCCCAAGGAAAAGTGTGCCTCTGCACTAGGCATGATAGACGGTCGAACTCCCGACTCTCGTATCACCGCTTCTACTTCTTACAACGCAAATCTCTTACCCGCTCGTGCCAGGCTACATCTGCGACGACAAGGCCGGCTTCTCGGATCCTGGGCCGCTCGGGTGAATGATGGTGGTCAGTTTCTACAAGTTGATCTCGGTAAAGTGACTAAAATCACACGCATAGCGACACAAGGAAGACAGGACGCCAACCAGTGGGTCACCACCTACCGTCTCCGGTTCAGCCAGGATGGAGGATATTACGAGCCCTATACTAACAACAAAGTTCTGACTGGCAACAAAGACAGGGACCGTGTTGCTGTTAACATACTTGCGCCAGTAATAATCGCTAGATACATCCGGGTTCTTCCCAAGACGTGGTATGGACACATTTCAATGAGAATGGAATTGTATGGATGTAAAGAAGGTATAGATGACAATTCACATTAACCATTTCTAATCAAAATATTAAACGGGAAGTATTAAAACATTAATATTTACAAATTATATGCACAGGAAACACTAAATTCAATGTACCGTTTTCTAGGATTCCAGACACCAAAGATCCCAAAATGCCAGAGCAAACTTACCATGGCTGACGATCAGATGTCCGCCTCATCCGAGTGGAACTCGGGCCACCGAGCAGCAAATGCCAGGTTACATTTCTATGCTGGCGGAGGGAGGACTGGGGCCTGGTCTGCTCTCGTTAACAACGTCTATCAGTTCCTAGAGATTGATTTCGGTAAAGTAACTCAGATAACACTTGTATCTACACAAGGACGACAGGACGCCAGCCAATGGGTGAAGAGCTACACTCTGGAATACAGTATGGACGGCGGCATTTTCAAGTCCTACAGCGTTGGTGGAAAAATAAAGGTAACGTCGATTTATCTTTATTTTTCGCTTCCTCGGTAGATTCACACTAGAATATTCCTTATGCATTCAATAAAATGTATGGAACTCAAGAAACATTAAAAATAAGGAAATGGGAGGTGTTACTCCAAGAGATCCAGTGTATACTATACTATTTACTTGTACACACAGATATTAACTGGCAACAGCGATCGCTACACTGTGGTTAGTCACGTGCTCGCCAATCCAATCATCACACGTTATATCCGGGTACGTCCAAAGACCTGGCAGGGACACATTTCCATGAGATTGGAGTTCTACGGTTGTTATAAAGGTACGATAGCTGCTTGGACCAGACATTACTGTTTTCCAGGATCGGCATAATATTTACCAGTGCGCCATCATTTACAATTAAAAGCATTATTTTAACATTCTTCTTGAACGGCAAGTAATCTGTCACATTTCTTAGGGTTCACTCCACCTAATGTTCCAAAGTGTGTATCCCCAATGGGTCTTAGAAGTGGTCTCGTCAAAGATACCAAGATGTCGGCTTCGTCTGAGTGGAATTCTGGTCACAGAGCAGCTAACGCGAGGCTGTATTTCCACGCTGGCAGAGGAAGGACTGGTGCTTGGTCAGCTAGAGTAAACAACAATAAGCAATGGCTTCAAGTGGACTTTAGTCAGGTGGTGAAAATCAAAAGGGTGGCGACTCAGGGCCGACAGGACGCCAACCAATGGGTGAAAAGTTATTCACTTCAATTCAGTCGAGATGGAATCTTCTGGGAAGACTACCAACAGGGGAAATATGTTGCTGTAAGTAATGTTTGCTCGTTGATTGCTTGAAAAGCCTATATCGATCGGTAATGAAACACAACATTGGGTTTTTAGTCTTAAATTAAGCATATCCATTCCAGCGTCGTGAAACGAAATCTTCATAAATGTCTTGCAGATATGTGCCAGCACCAGATTGCTACTCAATCTTTCGAAACACAATATATTTATCATTTCTTAATCATGCATTAGCTAAATCAATTTATTACTATCCAGGTTCTGTCCGGTAACACCGATAGGTTCATCGTAATTCTCCACGAACTACAGACCGCAATCATCGCTCGATTTATCCGCATTCTCCCGAAGACCTGGCAGAGCCACATCTCACTCAGAGCAGAATTCTTCGGCTGTAGAAAAGGTATAGTATCGTGCCGACAATATGTTGGTATACTTTCGGTCAACTTTAGTATGCATCCTATAAGCCTTAGTTTCTTTTTCGTTAGGATTCGTTATACCACCTGTGGAATGTGCTGCCGCCCTTGGAATGCAAAACAAGAAGATCCCGGACGCTCGACTCACCGCTTCCTCCATATGGAGTGCAACTCATTCACCTGCTCGTGCTAGACTTCATCTTCCTCGCCAAGGCAGTCTAATGGGTGCTTGGTCTGCTCGATTCAACGATCACGGTCAGTGGTTACAGGTAGACATGACTCAGATCACCAAGGTTACTCGTATCGCCACACAAGGTCGCCAGGACGCCAACCAGTGGATCACGAGTTACAGTTTGCAGTTCAGTATGGATGGCGGCCATTTTGAGCCATACATCAATTCCAAGATACTCAAGGGTAACAATAACAGGAACACTGTTGTTGGGCACATCCTGAAGCCTGCTATCATAGCGAAGTTCATTCGCGTCGTTCCACGTACCTGGTATGGACACATCTCGATGAGACTCGAGCTTTATGGATGCACAGAAGGTTAGTAAACTTTATAATCCTAGCCGATTTTGTTTCTCTGTATGCTTTGTATATCTCACAAATTGGGTTGATTGTCCCATAGGCTTCCAAGTACCAATTATCAAAAAATGTCTGGCTGCGATTAACTTGGCCGACAATCAAATGTCAGCTTCGTCCGAATACAACGCGGCTCACAGAGCAGCTAACGCAAGACTACACTTCATGGCTGGTGGAGGAAGGACTGGATCCTGGTCTGCTAGAACCAATGACGCCTTCCAGTTCCTTGAGGTGCACTTCAATAAGGCGACAAAGGTAACCCGTATGTCTACGCAAGGACGACAGGATGCTAACCAATGGGTGAAGAGTTACACGTTGGAATACAGTCTGGACGGCAGCCTGTTTACGCCATATTCTGTTAAAGGAAATGTGAAGGTTTGTTAACACAGCAAATGTTTAACAATTGACACGCTGATCCATAACATATTTTGATCTCCTCTTCCCAGGTTTTCACTGGCAACAATGATCGTCACAATGTGGTTACTCACGTGCTACCCAATCCCATCATCACTCGTTACATCCGGGTACGTCCAAAGACCTGGCAGGGACACATCTCCATGAGAGTACAGTTCTACGGTTGCACTGAAGGTAAATAATGCAAGTCCCTTATCAAACATCGATCTTCCAATTCCTTATTTCAATCTTGTCCAACCAATGTATCATTTCTAGGATTTGAGCCGCCTCCAAAACCAGAGTGCGTAACTGCTCTCGGTTGTCAATGCCTGTCGATCAAAGATCACCAGTTCTCGGCATCATCGGAATACAACGCGGCTCTCAAAGCAGCAAACGCGAGACTGCACTTGAACGCAAGGAAAGATATCGGTGGAGGCTGGGCAGCTAAGCTGAACAACGTCAATCAGTGGATTCAAGTTGACTTTGAAGATTACAAAACAGTGACACGAATTGCTACCCAAGGCAGGCAGGAGACGAACCAGTGGGTGACTAGTTATATGGTGCAGTACAGTATGGATGGGAAGAAGTTTATTACTTACGCAAATAATGGCAAAGACAGGGTGGGTGAAACGTATGGTCGAAACTTATAATTTCAAAAATATTACTTTATTCCTACTAGCCTAATATCTTAAACTTGTTCATGCGTCCTTTGCATTTCAGGTATTCCTTGGTAACAGAGACAGGGGTAGCGTTGTTCTCAATGAATTCGTCCCTCCTTTGAAAAACATTCGCTTTATCCGAGTTCTCCCCAAAACCTGGTATGGTCACATCGCTATGCGCATGGAACTGTACGGCTGTGAAGGAGGTGAGTTCATCCTATCACTGCTTTATTATTCCATAGGACACCCCAATAACTAGTATTAGTATTGCATGTCTCGTGACGTAATATGAGACGTCACTCATGTTTGGTTTTCATTCCACAGGGATCCCACAGCAGATGGCTCCGTGCAGTAAAGCTCTGGACCTTGGCATCATCCTAGATCGTTCAGGTAGTGTTGGCGCCACCAACTTCAAGAAAGTTAAAGCATTCCTCTCTACTCTAGTGACTCGCCTTGGCATCTCTACATCCGGTAGTCGTCTTGGTATAATCGCCTACAGCTCAACAGCTACCCGTATCGTCAGCTTCGCCTCTGTTGCCTCACAGTCGCTGCCCGCCATGAAGACTGTTATCGATGGCATTCCATTCACTGCAGGTGGGACTCGTACAGACATGGCATTGAGACTGGCCAATAGCGACCTGTTCTCACCGAGTGGAGGAGATCGACGTGATATACCAGATGTATTGATTGTGATGACAGATGGCAAGACCAACGCTGGCAGTGCTCCTTACCCCACTGTTCTGAAACCCCTTCTGGTAAGTTCATTTGAACGTAATTACTTTGAGACACTAATTCTAGGAGACCCCTATTCATTTGTTATTTTATTAATTACATCAGCAGTGCAGACCAACTGCACTTCAGTAGCGAGAACTTGTTCATTGACTGTATTTCTTGTTTCTTTCGACAGGCAAAGAACGTTGATGTGATCGCCATAGGTATTGGTTCCGGTATCAACAAAGCTGAACTCCTTCAGATCGCCAACAAAAAGCAAAACAAAGTCATTCAAGTAGACAACTTTGACGCCCTCTCCACCCAGCTGAATGCCATCCTGGCAATGTCTTGCAAACCAAAATAGTTCAAGATGAAATATTATATATAGAAATAATCAGTGGTAATAAAAATGAGTGGAAATCTAACCTAGTTGTTATTTGTAGCATATACACTTGTACGCCCGCGTTGTACAGCATCGACCTCGAGATCGTCCTTATGTTGGCTAAAGTTTGAAATGAAATTTAATACTAACAAACCATTTTCCTTAATCAAGACTTGCTATACCTATTTTTTTTTCCTACATAAAAATCACTATAAAATAGTGCCGAGGAAATATTTAGCTCGCTGATAACATACGGACCGAGCACAAAATGACAGAACCAAAAATGCGTACTTAGTTTCTCCAATGGAAAACAACACGGGTCGACTAATCCCAACGGCTTTTTCTTACTTAGGTCAAACAGTCTACATCGTGTGATTTTTGTAATGGTTTAGCAAGGACATTAAAGTGCCGGGTTTCGCACCCTTTTACCAGATCTCTATTAATCGGGGAACATCGATTTTTTTCATACATCCTGAAAGGTAACCTCCCCTCTAATGGAGGATAGAGTTGACCTGACTCTAATAGCAGGAGCACACCGAGAAATTTTCAAAAATGACGCAGGATTTTGTTAATACTCGCCAAGGCATTTTCGGATAATAATCCACTGCCGGGAGAAGTGAGGACTTAATCTTCTACTGTATGCAGTTGCCGACAAGGATCAGGTTGGGTTCTTTTACGAAGTTTTGGTTATTTTCTTTGCCAGTGAAGATAGTTATTTATGTCTTCCCTCCTTTACCCACTATATAGCTCAGTACTCCAAGTGCTGATTTGCATGCGCTCGGTTTACTGGGCAATGAATATGTATTACACCATTGTTGGACTAATATGGCTGAGCACAGGCTCATAGCCGATTTTATTAATCTGATAGATATCAGAGGGCACTAAAAAACCCAGGCAAACACAGCACTAAATGGTGAACCATTAGGCACGTTGCAAAATTCGAAACAGTAAGAATTATTATAGTAATATTCAGTTGCTCCTGCTAGCTACTTCTAAGGACTATATGGAAAAATGCAGTTACCCTTGCTATCTCTATAAATTTCATAAAATCTACTATGACCAACTTGCTATGAGCTGTTAAAATTACGATGAGTAAAAATAGAACTGCGGCTGCCCTTGCTAATCAGTTCCCCTATTCCTAATCAGCCTTGAACACCAAGGAGAGATGGGGACTGCTGCCCCTGCTAATCAGTCCCATAAATTTCATAAAATTAACAATGAACAACTTCCCATGAGCTAGGGGAAGCTGGTCAACAAAATAGGCTCTTGAAACAGTAACGAAAATAGGACATGTACCAAATAATCCAGCATCAACTGTACTGGACAAACATGAATTACTTGCCGATTTTTAACCATAGAAAAGGATGTTGATTGTAGCTGTGTTTATAGTACAGGAATGTGACTTTAAGGGAACTGTTACTTTTATTAGGTACATCAACAAGCTTAACCAGTAACTGTTATTACGGCTGAGCCAAATAATAATAAGTCTTTATTGTGTCAAAAGATAAAAAATAATACATATCTTATGTTACATTCATAGATAAGAAAAAATATTATACAAGATAAGAATATATCTTATGTTACATTCATAGATAAGAAAAAATATTATACAAGATAAGAATATACAATATAAAAAAACTATACAGCTAAGTTATATTTAAAAATTAATCGATTTATAAAAGAGTTCTTAAAACGGTTGGTGTTGATCTTAGGCAGATAGCTGGACGTTTTTCTTAGGTTGTATTTGGTAGACTTGAAACGCGGCATGATTGACAAAAGTGGATGACCGTCCGAATTAGATACTTTTTTACAAATATTTCGATCTTGTTTTTCTAATAGTTTATACACATTAATTGGCTTAGAGGTGAATTTCCTTTTATAACATCGATCTAACAAACATTGCACCGGAGTAAGGTCAGATTCGGAAGCACCATATACAGATAGAGCATAAGTTATCTTAGGTAGTACAATACTATTAAAAAGCAAGTCTATTTCAGATTGATTATATCCCTCTTTTCTTAAAGAACTGAGGACGTACAGGCACTTATTAGCCTTGATAAGTTTGGTTTTTACATGGGTAGAGTACCTGCTATCCTGTACTTGGAAGGTGACTCCTAATATAACCTGTTCTTTGCATGTAGGGATAGTTGAGATAGGTGGATAATGATAAATACCATGAAACGGTCAGCTGTTTCACCCATCTTATCGGGTCATCGACTCTGAGGCTGTTTCAGCTTTGAGCTCGTTTGAATGAAATTTTCCATGAAATATCCTCATTTTACTCTGCTTAATATCATTCCTGTCTCTTCATTCGATGCACTAGTAGCGATTGTAAGACGCTGAGTGGCCTAAGGATGGACTAACCGATTTCATAAGGCTGAATGCGAAGAGTTGACGACTTTACGGACCCAACTGAGAAAGCTTCTGAAGACAAGGCTTGTAAAAAGATTCCGTCAAATCACTCCAGTGGCCAAGAACAGACACGGCTTAACATTTATTCTTGCTTTTCTTTTGAAAATAATCGTTTAGGGCATCATCTTCTTGGTGATCTCCGATCAACGTGACTCCATCTCTGCATTTTTCTGTACCATTTTGAAATTGTTGACACGAAAGCCTCGTTTTCATGAGGGCTGACCGTTCAGCCTCGTTATTCAACCCCGTTCAACCCGTCGTTCAACGCCGTTCCACCGTTCAACCCCTCATTCAACCCCGTTCAGAACCCTCGTTCAACCCCGTTCTGCCCGTTCAGCCTCGTTCAACTCCGTTCAGCCTCGTTCAACTCAGGTCAGCCTCGTTCAACCCTATTCAACCCCGTTTAACATCGTTCAACCCAGTTCAGCCTTGTTCAACCTTCTTCAACCCTGTTCAACCTCGTTCAATCCCGTTCAACAACGTTCAACCCTGTTCAACCTCGTTCAACTCCGTTCAACTCCGTTCAACTCCGTTCAACTCCGTTCAACCTCGTTCAACCCTGTTTGGCAACACCGTTCAACCCAGTTCATCCTCGTTTAACCCTATTGATCCCCGTTCAACCCAGTTCATCCTCGTTCAACCCTGTTCCACCTCGTTCAACCCAGTTCATCCTCGTTCAACCCTGTCCAACACCGTTTAACCCAGTTCATCCTCATTCAACAGCATTCAACACGGTTCAGTCTCGTTGAACACCGTTCAGCCTCGTTCAACACGGTTCAACCCCACTTTTCCGCGTTCAACTTCATTCAACATCGTTCAACCCCCGTTCAGTATCGATCAATACCGTTCAGCCCCATGAGTCAACCCTGTTCAACTTCGTTCAACACCGTTCAATACGGTTCAACCTCGTTCAGTCTCGTTCAACCCTGTTAAGACTTGTTTAACCTCGTTTAGCCCCGTTTAACTTCGTTCAGCCCCGTTTAACTTCGTTCAACCCCGTTCAACCCCGTTCAACGCCGGTCGTTCAGCCCCGTTCAACCCCGTTCAGTCCCGTTCAACACCGCGTTCAGCCTCGTCAAATCCTGTTAACCTCATTGAACTCTGTTTAACACCGTTCAACCTTATCTTAGATTTTTACTTCCTTGGATAGTATACACTAATACCGGAAGGTGCATAAAATAATAAGAAAGCTTAAATCTAGTTACAATACAATGGTGAAGTACAAAGTCAATAAAATAGTGTAAGTGCGGACAATAATAGTTAAATACAGGTATAATAAATAGTCATGTAAATGTAGCTATTTTAAATAAATAAATATATAAACAAATTATAAATGCCTCAGATATGGAGGAGGCTTCATGGACTTGATTGCAGGGCCAATGATGCTAGAAAATAATGCCAATGACGGTGTGTTAGCTACGTGAACATGCAGGTAATTTATTCCAAACACGAATTGTTCGGACGTAAAAAGAGTAGCTAAAGGCCAAGACATTACACGAAGGTTGGCAATAGTACATATTATTGTGTCTGGGGTTAGGGACAATATTGTGAGGGAAGTCTATGTCCACCAGGCCATTACGAATTTTATAAAACATAGTGGCCTGCTGGGCAAGTCTTCGATTCTCAAGAGTATCCCAGCCCAGAGAACTAACGAGGTCGGAGGTGCTAGTATATCGATCACAGTTATTGCAGACGAACCTTGCTGCAGTCTTTTGAGTTTGTTCTAACTTAGATATATTAGAATCAGTATGAGGGTTCCAGGCCTCTGATGCGTATTCAAGTCTGGGTCTAACAAGCGATTCATATGCTCGTTTTTTAACAGATAAAGAACAAGGTTTCAATGTCCTACGTACAATTCCTAACGTTTTGTTCGCTTTAGATGTAATATTAGAACAATGAGTGTTCCATCGACGATCGTGTGACTGTGTGACCCCTAGGTAATCATGGGAGGACTTCTGAGTAGAGCTTTGCCATTCATATGGTAAGTAAACTTGTGTCAAGGTCATCCTGGAGGGTCTTGTGATCCAGATCGGACTCAATCTGTCGGTAGACAACAGTGTCGTCTGCAAACAATCTGATCTTTAAGTTGATACCTTCAACAATGTCGTTAATGTAGAGTAGGAACAAAGTTGGGACGAGGACTGAGCCTTGGGGGACACCGGAAGTGACACCAGCAATATCTGAGTGAGAACCATTTACCGAAACATATTGGCAGCGCTTGTGGAGGAAGGCGTTAATCCAACCAAGTGTACGGCCATTAATGCCATAGTATTCAACCTTTGCAGCTAGTTTACTGTGCGACACTTTGTCAAATGCCTTACTAAAGTCCAGTAGGATCACATCTGTTTGGCTACGATTGTTTAAGGAAGTAGCCCAGTCATGAATAACGGTTATAAGCTGGATTGTACAGGACAGCTGTTTTCTGAAGCCATGCTGGTTACTTACTAAGATGTTATTAGTGGCCAGGTGTTTATTCATATGACTAAGGACAATGTGCTCCATTACCTTACAGCACAGGCATGTAAGGGAAATAGGTCTGTAATTGGCTGGATTTGCATTGGGACCCTTTTTGTATACTGCTGTGCTGTGATAAGTTCTGTGGACCAGTCAGGTGGAATAATGCTGGCATTGAAGCTTTGTTGGAAGATGTATGTTAATATTGGCGATAATTCATCAGCTAGGTCTCACAGGACTCTTGCAGGAAGGAGGTCAGGACCACATAACTTGTTAACATTGAGGTTTAGCAGTTGTTTTCTCACGCCTTCATTACTAATTTGTAGTGAAGGGATGCTAGGGTACGGTGAAGGGCCATTTACAGGAATGGCACCAGCTCGTTCAACTCCGTTCAACCAGAAATCAACCAATGGCAGGAATGGCACCACCTCGTTCAACTCCGTTCAACCAGAAATCAACCAATGGCAGGAATGGCACCACCTCGTTCAACTCCGTTCAACCAGAAATCAACCAATGGCAGGAATGGCACCACCTCGTTCAACTCCGTTCAACCAGAAATCAACCAATGGCAGGAATGGCACCACCTCGTTCAACTCCGTTCAACCAGAAATCAACCAATGGCAGGAATGGCACCACCTCGTTCAACTCCGTTCAACCAGAAATCAACCAATGGCAGGAATGGCACCACCTCGTTCAACTCCGTTCAACCAGAAATCAACCAATGGCAGGAATGGCACCACCTCGTTCAACTCCGTTCAACCAGAAATCAACCAATGGCAGGAATGGCACCACCTCGTTCAACTCCGTTCAACCAGAAATCAACCAATGGCAGGAATGGCACCAGCTCGTTCAACTCCGTTCAACCAGAAATCAACCAATGGCAGGAATGGCACCACCTCGTTCAACTCCGTTCAACCAGAAATCAACCAATGGCAGGAATGGCACCACCTCGTTCAACTCCGTTCAACCAGAAATCAACCAATGGCAGGAATGGCACCACCTCGTTCAACTCCGTTCAACCAGAAATCAACCAATGGCAGGAATGGCACCAGCTCGTTCAACTCCGTTCAACCAGAAATCAACCAATGGCAGGAATGGCACCACCTCGTTCAACTCCGTTCAACCAGAAGTTCAACCAATGTTTGCTCTCATCCTATATGTATGGTGCTTCACTATGAAACGTTTTTTTAGGTTAAAATGTAGAATAAAAAAAAGAAATATATACGCGTGTATTGTCAGAGAATGGTCAGGATGTGACAGATGCTATAAGAGACGCTACACTTCTAAGAATATCCTCATTATCTAGAGAACTACTTGGACAATATGATAAGAAACGTTTTCACAAACTATATGTAACAACAGCAACCATCCTCTTAAGCTACTTTTGCCCAAAATCAAGCCCTTGTCTAGAACCTTAAGATGTCAGTCTTCCCAGTGGTCGAAAATTAATACTGTTCGTTTTAAAAATTATTTTGTAAATAGATTAATCTTTAGGTATAACCTAGCTATTTAATAGTCTTTGTTCCCACATACTTTACACGTTTGTTATATTATGAGCGTTATTACTTATAGCTGTAACACACGATATGTATTTTATCGGTGATTCAATAAAAACATTATTATTATTATTATTATTAATGAAACGACAGGAACCCATTACTAATTAATTAATTAAATAAATTGAGTTTGAGTTGAATAGTGATATTGAAGTTACATACAGTTTTTTTTATATAAAAATTAACAATATGGCTGTTACAGACCGAGCATCTAACTCGATATCTAAATACGTATTCCACCTAAAACAAAAAGAGCCTAATTCGGTGCCTCTCCTACTACTCTTGTATGATATTCAGAGCTGTTGATTCCCATCAATTTCAACGTATCAAAGAAGTGGAGACACGGTGAGGGACACGCCTTTATGTTCCGGGTCGGAACAATATAATTTCCAGTAGTTTTCATATAAACTGACTATCCTAGCACACGTGTGGGATGGATGATATGAAATCAAAGTAAATGTGCAAAAATGATCGGTTAACAAACTGTGCCGTAGATCTAGTCTTCAAGGAAAATATTGCATATATTTTCAATCAAGTATTAAGGGCCGAGAGGCCTTAAGTATTAAGCATTAATAAGTACTTAAGTATTTGAATCCAATTAACAGCCATCAATCGAACATTGATTCCAGACATGCGCAAACCGTGACACAGCTCCTTTAAACCGTAGACTTTAGCTTTACAAGGAGGATCAGATGAACAATCAATCTTACCGCAAAATCTGACCGTCAACAATACTATGGATGAACATTTAAATGGAGTCTGACAATAAATGTCTATGGAAATTACGAGACAAGATAGTTTGGATCCAGTTTAAGGTTGTACTACAACAGCAAAAAACAAAACTCAAATTAAAACCTTGGAAAGACTACATTGTATTTTAACCTTGTAACCACTAGTTTACCATTGGGAGACTTTTTTTATCACGTCGGCTTTTACCAGATATACAATTTACAGAACTAAAGACTTGCACTATTATACTATTAACTGAAGGAAGTAATTGATGTCAAGATTTTGTTTACTTCAGCTTGGCAATTGCACGCGCGACGGAAAACTGATTAAAATGCAAACAATATTGATTAGATGTTTTGAATATCGATTGTTAATACAGGAATTGCTAATACTCTCCTGGGGTAACACAAGAATGCGATTTAACACAGGAATGTTCAATTCCCTTCGACATATAAACTCACTGAGATGTCACTCCTAACGGCGAACAAGAAGTACAATGTGATGAGATGACAACTACGCGAAGAGAGAAGCTTGCTAATGAAGACAAGACGTAACGACGTAACGAGGGCAGCTCTTACGTAACATTCTCAGTCGAAGAGAATGGCGATTGATTTACATGATGAGCAAGAATGGAAAACGTAACATTCTTGTAACGTGCAATGAAATACCAAAACTTCCTTCTTGTTCAAAAGCTCGACCTTCTAATCATGTGTTACGTAATCCCATACTGGGATGAACGTTACGTTGGCAAAAATGCCGGGCTTTAGTAAACAGTACAAATATAAATAAGACCTATTTCGGACCGGACGATTAGTCATCAAGTCACGTCCAGAAGACTCTAAAGGTTATTCAGACAGCTGCACGGCCGTTTACGCTAAGGTGGGATCTTAAAAACCTCATGTATCTGACAAAATAAGTATACAATTCGGTTCGTAAAATGTAGGAGTTGCTTTCGAGCCTGTTTACTGTAGAATTTTAGCAGAAAGTCGCAGTGAATTTGCTAAAGTGTGCAAGTACTGATTAAAACCACGAAACTAAAACTGACATGATATCGATAAGTGATTTTACCTTTGGAGGTGATACCGTAGCTATCTTGTGCCGGAAATACGTTTCTTCGCCAACTAGTCTATTGTTTTTCTCCCTCGCTCCCTGAAAAGCTGCTGACGGACCAACAAACGCTGAAGGTAGCTCCGTTTAGCCACGGCGCTCGCCATTCGCTAATTGCGATTGTAACTCTAGTTACAGTATATTACCTCTTACTCTTTTTATTTCCCTTTTCCGTAGAGCTGCCAACCCACAATGACAGCAGGAGAGCTCCTGTTAGTTGTTGTACTCTTGCAGGCATTCTACATTCAAGGTAATTTAACTTTACAATATTGATTGGCATTCTTATAAACCCAAACAAACAAGAGGGCATGTTAATTTGCACTTCGCCAACAACCATGTAAAGTCTGTTTGGCTCTAAATATTACATGCAATTTGTCTCAGCCAAATCTTGTTTGATAAATGTGTTTACACTTTCCGAGGCAGGACAACGGTGCCTATGGTAGCTTTGAACAAGGCCCTTAATTGAAATAGTTCAGTTTTGTTCAGTCAAGACTAGTTTCATTATTTACATGATGTATTAAACTAACTTACTTTGGAAGTCACTGTAGTAGTTAAAAGTGATCTTTTGCAACAAATTTGAGATTAGCTGATAGTTACATTGAAAGTTGCAAAGAGTAAAATAATTTTGGCTCACCAAAAGAGCCGTGTGATTGAACATTTTTATGGTGTGATGTATTTCCGGTGGACACCTCGCATGGGACTCTTGTTCTGTCTATGTATTCCTTAATTTTATCAATGAGTCCAAAATATAGTTGTCAAACAAAGAATCAAGTACGTTCTGGAAATACATAGTACTGGTTATACACAATATGGCAGAATTGTGTAGAATGATAAATTGTTGAAAGAGCAGGACGTGAATTATTTTGAAGCAAAAAAAAGATAACTAGACTTTACTCGTTAGATACTCAACCTGCTACAACGTCCGAATGCCTGACCGCTCTTGGCCTAGAGAAACATGGCATCACAGACCCACAGATGACCGCCTCCTCTGTATGGAATGCCAATCACGGAGCAGCAAACGGAAGACTGAATTTTAATGCTGGTGGAGGAAAGACTGGGGCCTGGTCTGCTAGGTACAACAACGCCCAACAATGGCTCCAGGTGGATTTTGGTCTGACGACTAAAATAACCCGCATAGCAACTCAAGGCCGACAGGACGCCAACCAATGGGTGAAGAGCTACACTTTGGCTTACAGTCGCGATGGAACCGTTTGGGAAACGTACCTAAAGAAAGTAAGACCTTTTTACATGGAACTCTTACTTCAAACGCTTCTCGAAAGCTCAACAGTATTCAAATTATAGAACTATCCCAAAAAGGAGACTTCTCTCGGTAATATAGTAAGGCCAAATCAGACTCCATCAAGCTGAATATTGTAAACGGTGGCCAAGAAAAATACAACCAGCAGATCGTGCTCATACTTTTCCTTAGGAAACCTAGCTGTGTCGTATCATAATCATCTCTGTTATATTTGTAGTTGCATCAGTGATTTTACCAAATATTTTCATAAAATCAGTAATAGTTTCTTTCATAAGAAGAAAGAGCACATTAAATTCCTGGAATGACTCGGGCATTACCATTCTGGAAATACAAATCTGTAACTCTTATAGGGGTAACACTCGAATCAGAATATTGATGTTGAATCGATATTAATGATAATGTAAACATTAGAAGCACTTTAACCAAAGTTCACAATTTTAATAACGGAACCATTAATGTGTGATTCTTAACAGATGTTTGATGGTAACAACAACCGCAACACGATGGTATTTCATGACATCAGTCCAGCAATCATCGCACGATTTGTCCGCATTCAGCCGAAGACTTGGCAGAGCCACATCTCGCTCAGAGCTGAATTCTATGGATGCACATCTGGTAAGACTTGAACTAAATAAATGTACATAACAGTAGATAAATATGTTGTAACACCGGTAATGCTCGAGCTGCAAATAAGCATGCTTTCACTTTCTCAACAGGATTCTGTATTCCCAAGGAAAAGTGTGCCTCTGCACTAGGCATGATAGACGGTCGAATTCCCGACTCTCGTATCACCGCTTCTACTTCTTACAACGCAAATCTCTTACCCGCTCGTGCCAGGCTACATCTGCGACGACAAGGCCGGCTTCTCGGATCCTGGGCCGCTCGGGTGAATGATGGTGGTCAGTTTCTACAAGTTGATCTCGGTAAAGTGACTAAAATCACACGCATAGCGACACAAGGAAGACAGGACGCCAACCAGTGGGTCACCACCTACCGTCTCCGGTTCAGCCAGGATGGAGGATATTACGAGCCCTATACTAACAACAAAGTTCTGACTGGCAACAAAGACAGGGACCGTGTTGCTGTTAACATACTTGCGCCAGTAATAATCGCTAGATACATCCGGGTTCTTCCCAAGACGTGGTATGGACACATTTCAATGAGAATGGAATTGTATGGATGTAAAGAAGGTATAGATGACAATTCACATTAACCATTTCTAATCAAAATATTAAACGGGAAGTATTAAAACATTAATATTTACAAATTATATGCACAGGAAACACTAAATTCAATGTACCGTTTTCTAGGATTCCAGACACCAAAGATCCCAAAATGCCAGAGCAAACTTACCATGGCTGACGATCAGATGTCCGCCTCATCCGAGTGGAACTCGGGCCACCGAGCAGCAAATGCCAGGTTACATTTCTATGCTGGCGGAGGGAGGACTGGGGCCTGGTCTGCTCTCGTTAACAACGTCTATCAGTTCCTAGAGATTGATTTCGGTAAAGTAACTCAGATAACACTTGTATCTACACAAGGACGACAGGACGCCAGCCAATGGGTGAAGAGCTACACTCTGGAATACAGTATGGACGGCGGCATTTTCAAGTCCTACAGCGTTGGTGGAAAAATAAAGGTAACGTCGATTTATCTTTATTTTTCGCTTCCTCGGTAGATTCACACTAGAATATTCCTTATGCATTCAATAAAATGTATGGAACTCAAGAAACATTAAAAATAAGGAAATGGGAGGTGTTACTCCAAGAGATCCAGTGTATACTATACTATTTACTTGTACACACAGATATTAACTGGCAACAGCGATCGCTACACTGTGGTTAGTCACGTGCTCGCCAATCCAATCATCACACGTTATATCCGGGTACGTCCAAAGACCTGGCAGGGACACATTTCCATGAGATTGGAGTTCTACGGTTGTTATAAAGGTACGATAGCTGCTTGGACCAGACATTACTGTTTTCCAGGATCGGCATAATATTTACCAGTGCGCCATCATTTACAATTAAAAGCATTATTTTAACATTCTTCTTGAACGGCAAGTAATCTGTCACATTTCTTAGGGTTCACTCCACCTAATGTTCCAAAGTGTGTATCCCCAATGGGTCTTAGAAGTGGTCTCGTCAAAGATACCAAGATGTCGGCTTCGTCTGAGTGGAATTCTGGTCACAGAGCAGCTAACGCGAGGCTGTATTTCCACGCTGGCAGAGGAAGGACTGGTGCTTGGTCAGCTAGAGTAAACAACAATAAGCAATGGCTTCAAGTGGACTTTAGTCAGGTGGTGAAAATCAAAAGGGTGGCGACTCAGGGCCGACAGGACGCCAACCAATGGGTGAAAAGTTATTCACTTCAATTCAGTCGAGATGGAATCTTCTGGGAAGACTACCAACAGGGGAAATATGTTGCTGTAAGTAATGTTTGCTCGTTGATTGCTTGAAAAGCCTATATCGATCGGTAATGAAACACAACATTGGGTTTTTAGTCTTAAATTAAGCATATCCATTCCAGCGTCGTGAAACGAAATCTTCATAAATGTCTTGCAGATATGTGCCAGCACCAGATTGCTACTCAATCTTTCGAAACACAATATATTTATCATTTCTTAATCATGCATTAGCTAAATCAATTTATTACTATCCAGGTTCTGTCCGGTAACACCGATAGGTTCATCGTAATTCTCCACGAACTACAGACCGCAATCATCGCTCGATTTATCCGCATTCTCCCGAAGACCTGGCAGAGCCACATCTCACTCAGAGCAGAATTCTTCGGCTGTAGAAAAGGTATAGTATCGTGCCGACAATATGTTGGTATACTTTCGGTCAACTTTAGTATGCATCCTATAAGCCTTAGTTTCTTTTTCGTTAGGATTCGTTATACCACCTGTGGAATGTGCTGCCGCCCTTGGAATGCAAAACAAGAAGATCCCGGACGCTCGACTCACCGCTTCCTCCATATGGAGTGCAACTCATTCACCTGCTCGTGCTAGACTTCATCTTCCTCGCCAAGGCAGTCTAATGGGTGCTTGGTCTGCTCGATTCAACGATCACGGTCAGTGGTTACAGGTAGACATGACTCAGATCACCAAGGTTACTCGTATCGCCACACAAGGTCGCCAGGACGCCAACCAGTGGATCACGAGTTACAGTTTGCAGTTCAGTATGGATGGCGGCCATTTTGAGCCATACATCAATTCCAAGATACTCAAGGGTAACAATAACAGGAACACTGTTGTTGGGCACATCCTGAAGCCTGCTATCATAGCGAAGTTCATTCGCGTCGTTCCACGTACCTGGTATGGACACATCTCGATGAGACTCGAGCTTTATGGATGCACAGAAGGTTAGTAAACTTTATAATCCTAGCCGATTTTGTTTCTCTGTATGCTTTGTATATCTCACAAATTGGGTTGATTGTCCCATAGGCTTCCAAGTACCAATTATCAAAAAATGTCTGGCTGCGATTAACTTGGCCGACAATCAAATGTCAGCTTCGTCCGAATACAACGCGGCTCACAGAGCAGCTAACGCAAGACTACACTTCATGGCTGGTGGAGGAAGGACTGGATCCTGGTCTGCTAGAACCAATGACGCCTTCCAGTTCCTTGAGGTGCACTTCAATAAGGCGACAAAGGTAACCCGTATGTCTACGCAAGGACGACAGGATGCTAACCAATGGGTGAAGAGTTACACGTTGGAATACAGTCTGGACGGCAGCCTGTTTACGCCATATTCTGTTAAAGGAAATGTGAAGGTTTGTTAACACAGCAAATGTTTAACAATTGACACGCTGATCCATAACATATTTTGATCTCCTCTTCCCAGGTTTTCACTGGCAACAATGATCGTCACAATGTGGTTACTCACGTGCTACCCAATCCCATCATCACTCGTTACATCCGGGTACGTCCAAAGACCTGGCAGGGACACATCTCCATGAGAGTACAGTTCTACGGTTGCACTGAAGGTAAATAATGCAAGTCCCTTATCAAACATCGATCTTCCAATTCCTTATTTCAATCTTGTCCAACCAATGTATCATTTCTAGGATTTGAGCCGCCTCCAAAACCAGAGTGCGTAACTGCTCTCGGTTGTCAATGCCTGTCGATCAAAGATCACCAGTTCTCGGCATCATCGGAATACAACGCGGCTCTCAAAGCAGCAAACGCGAGACTGCACTTGAACGCAAGGAAAGATATCGGTGGAGGCTGGGCAGCTAAGCTGAACAACGTCAATCAGTGGATTCAAGTTGACTTTGAAGATTACAAAACAGTGACACGAATTGCTACCCAAGGCAGGCAGGAGACGAACCAGTGGGTGACTAGTTATATGGTGCAGTACAGTATGGATGGGAAGAAGTTTATTACTTACGCAAATAATGGCAAAGACAGGGTGGGTGAAACGTATGGTCGAAACTTATAATTTCAAAAATATTACTTTATTCCTACTAGCCTAATATCTTAAACTTGTTCATGCGTCCTTTGCATTTCAGGTATTCCTTGGTAACAGAGACAGGGGTAGCGTTGTTCTCAATGAATTCGTCCCTCCTTTGAAAAACATTCGCTTTATCCGAGTTCTCCCCAAAACCTGGTATGGTCACATCGCTATGCGCATGGAACTGTACGGCTGTGAAGGAGGTGAGTTCATCCTATCACTGCTTTATTATTCCATAGGACACCCCAATAACTAGTATTAGTATTGCATGTCTCGTGACGTAATATGAGACGTCACTCATGTTTGGTTTTCATTCCACAGGGATCCCACAGCAGATGGCTCCGTGCAGTAAAGCTCTGGACCTTGGCATCATCCTAGATCGTTCAGGTAGTGTTGGCGCCACCAACTTCAAGAAAGTTAAAGCATTCCTCTCTACTCTAGTGACTCGCCTTGGCATCTCTACATCCGGTAGTCGTCTTGGTATAATCGCCTACAGCTCAACAGCTACCCGTATCGTCAGCTTCGCCTCTGTTGCCTCACAGTCGCTGCCCGCCATGAAGACTGTTATCGATGGCATTCCATTCACTGCAGGTGGGACTCGTACAGACATGGCATTGAGACTGGCCAATAGCGACCTGTTCTCACCGAGTGGAGGAGATCGACGTGATATACCAGATGTATTGATTGTGATGACAGATGGCAAGACCAACGCTGGCAGTGCTCCTTACCCCACTGTTCTGAAACCCCTTCTGGTAAGTTCATTTGAACGTAATTACTTTGAGACACTAATTCTAGGAGACCCCTATTCATTTGTTATTTTATTAATTACATCAGCAGTGCAGACCAACTGCACTTCAGTAGCGAGAACTTGTTCATTGACTGTATTTCTTGTTTCTTTCGACAGGCAAAGAACGTTGATGTGATCGCCATAGGTATTGGTTCCGGTATCAACAAAGCTGAACTCCTTCAGATCGCCAACAAAAAGCAAAACAAAGTCATTCAAGTAGACAACTTTGACGCCCTCTCCACCCAGCTGAATGCCATCCTGGCAATGTCTTGCAAACCAAAATAGTTCAAGATGAAATATTATATATAGAAATAATCAGTGGTAATAAAAATGAGTGGAAATCTAACCTAGTTGTTATTTGTAGCATATACACTTGTACGCCCGCGTTGTACAGCATCGACCTCGAGATCGTCCTTATGTTGGCTAAAGTTTGAAATGAAATTTAATACTAACAAACCATTTTCCTTAATCAAGACTTGCTATACCTATTTTTTTTTCCTACATAAAAATCACTATAAAATAGTGCCGAGGAAATATTTAGCTCGCTGATAACATACGGACCGAGCACAAAATGACAGAACCAAAAATGCGTACTTAGTTTCTCCAATGGAAAACAACACGGGTCGACTAATCCCAACGGCTTTTTCTTACTTAGGTCAAACAGTCTACATCGTGTGATTTTTGTAATGGTTTAGCAAGGACATTAAAGTGCCGGGTTTCGCACCCTTTTACCAGATCTCTATTAATCGGGGAACATCGATTTTTTTCATACATCCTGAAAGGTAACCTCCCCTCTAATGGAGGATAGAGTTGACCTGACTCTAATAGCAGGAGCACACCGAGAAATTTTCAAAAATGACGCAGGATTTTGTTAATACTCGCCAAGGCATTTTCGGATAATAATCCACTGCCGGGAGAAGTGAGGACTTAATCTTCTATTGTATGCAGTTGCCGACAAGGATCAGGTTGGGTTCTTTTACGAAGTTTTGGTTATTTTCTTTGCCAGTGAAGTTAGTTATTTATGTCTTCCCTCCTTTACCCACTATATAGCTCAGTACTCCAAGTGCTGATTTGCCTGCGCTCGGTTTACTGGGCAATGAATATGTATTACACCATTGTTGGACTAATATGGCTGAGCACAGGCTCATAGCCGATTTTATTAATCTGATAGATATCAGAGGGCACTAAAAAACCCAGGCAAACACAGCACTAAATGGTGAACCATTAAGGCACGTTGCAAAATTCGAAACAGTAAGAATTATTATAGTAATATTCAGTTGCTCCTGCTAACTACTTCTAAGGACTATATGGAAAAATGCAGTTACCCTTGCTATCTCTATAAATTTCATAAAATCTACTATGACCAACTTGCTATGAGCTGTTAAAATTACGATGAGTAAAAATAGAACTGCGGCTGCCCTTGCTAATCAGTTCCCCTATTCCTAATCAGCCTTGAACACCAAGGAGAGATGGGGACTGCTGCCCCTGCTAATCAGTCCCATAAATTTCATAAAATTAACTATGAACAACTTCCCATGAGCTAGGGGAAGCTGGTCAACAAAATAGGCTCTTGAAACAGCAACGAAAATAGGACATGTACCAAATAATCCAGCATCAACTGTACTGGACAAACATGAATTACTTGCCGATTTTTAACCATAGAAAAGGATGTTGATTGTAGCTGTGTTTATAGTACAGGAATGTGACTTTAAGGGAACTGTTACTTTAGGTACATCAACAAGCTTAACCAATAACTGTTATTGCGGCTGAGCCAAATAATAAGTCTTTATTGTGTCAAAAGATAAAAAATAATACATATCTTATGTTACATTCATAGATAAGAAAAAATATTATACAAGATAAGAATATACAATATAAAAAAACTATACAGCTAAGTTATATTTAAAAATTAATCGATTTATAAAAGAGTTCTTAAAACGGTTGGTGTTGATCTTAGGCAGATAGCTGGACGTTTTTCTTAGGTTGTATTTGGTAGACTTGAAACGCGGCATGATTGACAAAAGTGGATGACCGTCCGAATTAGATACTTTTTTACAAATATTTCGATCTTGTTTTTCTAATAGTTTATACACATTAATTGGCTTAGAGGTGAATTTCCTTTTATAACATCGATCTAACAAACATTGCACCGGAGTAAGGTCAGATTCGGAAGCACCATATACAGATAGAGCATAAGTTATCTTAGGTAGTACAATACTATTAAAAAGCAAGTCTATTTCAGATTGATTATATCCCTCTTTTCTTAAAGAACTGAGGACGTACAGGCACTTATTAGCCTTGATAAGTTTGGTTTTTACATGGGTAGAGTACCTGCTATCCTGTACTTGGAAGGTGACTCCTAATATAACCTGTTCTTTGCATGTAGGGATAGTTGAGATAGGTGGATAATGATAAATACCATGAAACGGTCAGCTGTTTCACCCATCTTATCGGGTCATCGACTCTGAGGCTGTTTCAGCTTTGAGCTCGTTTGAATGAAATTTTCCATGAAATATCCTCATTTTACTCTGCTTAATATCATTCCTGTCTCTTCATTCGATGCACTAGTAGCGATTGTAAGACGCTGAGTGGCCTAAGGATGGACTAACCGATTTCATAAGGCTGAATGCGAAGAGTTGACGACTTTACGGACCCAACTGAGAAAGCTTCTGAAGACAAGGCTTGTAAAAAGATTCCGTCAAATCACTCCAGTGGCCAAGAACAGACACGGCTTAACATTTATTCTTGCTTTTCTTTTGAAAATAATCGTTTAGGGCATCATCTTCTTGGTGATCTCCGATCAACGTGACTCCATCTCTGCATTTTTCTGTACCATTTTGAAATTGTTGACACGAAAGCCTCGTTTTCATGAGGGCTGACCGTTCAGCCTCGTTATTCAACCCCGTTCAACCCGTCGTTCAACGCCGTTCCACCGTTCAACCCCTCATTCAACCCCGTTCAGAACCCTCGTTCAACCCCGTTCTGCCCGTTCAGCCTCGTTCAACTCCGTTCAGCCTCGTTCAACTCAGGTCAGCCTCGTTCAACCCTATTCAACCCCGTTTAACATCGTTCAACCCAGTTCAGCCTTGTTCAACCTTCTTCAACCCTGTTCAACCTCGTTCAATCCCGTTCAACAACGTTCAACCCTGTTCAACCTCGTTCAACTCCGTTCAACTCCGTTCAACTCCGTTCAACTCCGTTCAACTCCGTTCAACCTCGTTCAACCCTGTTTGGCAACACCGTTCAACCCAGTTCATCCTCGTTTAACCCTATTGATCCCCGTTCAACCCAGTTCATCCTCGTTCAACCCTGTTCCACCTCGTTCAACCCAGTTCATCCTCGTTCAACCCTGTCCAACACCGTTTAACCCAGTTCATCCTCATTCAACAGCATTCAACACGGTTCAGTCTCGTTGAACACCGTTCAGCCTCGTTCAACACGGTTCAACCCCACTTTTCCGCGTTCAACTTCATTCAACATCGTTCAACCCCCGTTCAGTATCGATCAATACCGTTCAGCCCCATGAGTCAACCCTGTTCAACTTCGTTCAACACCGTTCAATACGGTTCAACCTCGTTCAGTCTCGTTCAACCCTGTTAAGACTTGTTTAACCTCGTTTAGCCCCGTTTAACTTCGTTCAGCCCCGTTTAACTTCGTTCAACCCCGTTCAACCCCGTTCAACGCCGGTCGTTCAGCCCCGTTCAACCCCGTTCAGTCCCGTTCAACACCGCGTTCAGCCTCGTCAAATCCTGTTAACCTCATTGAACTCTGTTTAACACCGTTCAACCTTATCTTAGATTTTTACTTCCTTGGATAGTATACACTAATACCGGAAGGTGCATAAAATAATAAGAAAGCTTAAATCTAGTTACAATACAATGGTGAAGTACAAAGTCAATAAAATAGTGTAAGTGCGGACAATAATAGTTAAATACAGGTATAATAAATAGTCATGTAAATGTAGCTATTTTAAATAAATAAATATATAAACAAATTATAAATGCCTCAGATATGGAGGAGGCTTCATGGACTTGATTGCAGGGCCAATGATGCTAGAAAATAATGCCAATGACGGTGTGTTAGCTACGTGAACATGCAGGTAATTTATTCCAAACACGAATTGTTCGGACGTAAAAAGAGTAGCTAAAGGCCAAGACATTACACGAAGGTTGGCAATAGTACATATTATTGTGTCTGGGGTTAGGGACAATATTGTGAGGGAAGTCTATGTCCACCAGGCCATTACGAATTTTATAAAACATAGTGGCCTGCTGGGCAAGTCTTCGATTCTCAAGAGTATCCCAGCCCAGAGAACTAACGAGGTCGGAGGTGCTAGTATATCGATCACAGTTATTGCAGACGAACCTTGCTGCAGTCTTTTGAGTTTGTTCTAACTTAGATATATTAGAATCAGTATGAGGGTTCCAGGCCTCTGATGCGTATTCAAGTCTGGGTCTAACAAGCGATTCATATGCTCGTTTTTTAACAGATAAAGAACAAGGTTTCAATGTCCTACGTACAATTCCTAACGTTTTGTTCGCTTTAGATGTAATATTAGAACAATGAGTGTTCCATCGACGATCGTGTGACTGTGTGACCCCTAGGTAATCATGGGAGGACTTCTGAGTAGAGCTTTGCCATTCATATGGTAAGTAAACTTGTGTCAAGGTCATCCTGGAGGGTCTTGTGATCCAGATCGGACTCAATCTGTCGGTAGACAACAGTGTCGTCTGCAAACAATCTGATCTTTAAGTTGATACCTTCAACAATGTCGTTAATGTAGAGTAGGAACAAAGTTGGGACGAGGACTGAGCCTTGGGGGACACCGGAAGTGACACCAGCAATATCTGAGTGAGAACCATTTACCGAAACATATTGGCAGCGCTTGTGGAGGAAGGCGTTAATCCAACCAAGTGTACGGCCATTAATGCCATAGTATTCAACCTTTGCAGCTAGTTTACTGTGCGACACTTTGTCAAATGCCTTACTAAAGTCCAGTAGGATCACATCTGTTTGGCTACGATTGTTTAAGGAAGTAGCCCAGTCATGAATAACGGTTATAAGCTGGATTGTACAGGACAGCTGTTTTCTGAAGCCATGCTGGTTACTTACTAAGATGTTATTAGTGGCCAGGTGTTTATTCATATGACTAAGGACAATGTGCTCCATTACCTTACAGCACAGGCATGTAAGGGAAATAGGTCTGTAATTGGCTGGATTTGCATTGGGACCCTTTTTGTATACTGCTGTGCTGTGATAAGTTCTGTGGACCAGTCAGGTGGAATAATGCTGGCATTGAAGCTTTGTTGGAAGATGTATGTTAATATTGGCGATAATTCATCAGCTAGGTCTCACAGGACTCTTGCAGGAAGGAGGTCAGGACCACATAACTTGTTAACATTGAGGTTTAGCAGTTGTTTTCTCACGCCTTCATTACTAATTTGTAGTGAAGGGATGCTAGGGTACGGTGAAGGGCCATTTACAGGAATGGCACCAGCTCGTTCAACTCCGTTCAACCAGAAATCAACCAATGGCAGGAATGGCACCACCTCGTTCAACTCCGTTCAACCAGAAATCAACCAATGGCAGGAATGGCACCACCTCGTTCAACTCCGTTCAACCAGAAATCAACCAATGGCAGGAATGGCACCAGCTCGTTCAACTCCGTTCAACCAGAAATCAACCAATGGCAGGAATGGCACCACCTCGTTCAACTCCGTTCAACCAGAAATCAACCAATGGCAGGAATGGCACCACCTCGTTCAACTCCGTTCAACCAGAAATCAACCAATGGCAGGAATGGCACCACCTCGTTCAACTCCGTTCAACCAGAAATCAACCAATGGCAGGAATGGCACCAGCTCGTTCAACTCCGTTCAACCAGAAATCAACCAATGGCAGGAATGGCACCACCTCGTTCAACTCCGTTCAACCAGAAGTTCAACCAATGTTTGCTCTCATCCTATATGTATGGTGCTTCACTATGAAACGTTTTTTTAGGTTAAAATGTAGAATAAAAAAAAGAAATATATACGCGTGTATTGTCAGAGAATGGTCAGGATGTGACAGATGCTATAAGAGACGCTACACTTCTAAGAATATCCTCATTATCTAGAGAACTACTTGGACAATATGATAAGAAACGTTTTCACAAACTATATGTAACAACAGCAACCATCCTCTTAAGCTACTTTTGCCCAAAATCAAGCCCTTGTCTAGAACCTTAAGATGTCAGTCTTCCCAGTGGTCGAAAATTAATACTGTTCGTTTTAAAAATTATTTTGTAAATAGATTAATCTTTAGGTATAACCTAGCTATTTAATAGTCTTTGTTCCCACATACTTTACACGTTTGTTATATTATGAGCGTTATTACTTATAGCTGTAACACACGATATGTATTTTATCGGTGATTCAATAAAAACATTATTATTATTATTATTATTAATGAAACGACAGGAACCCATTACTAATTAATTAATTAAATAAATTGAGTTTGAGTTGAATAGTGATATTGAAGTTACATACAGTTTTTTTTATATAAAAATTAACAATATGGCTGTTACAGACCGAGCATCTAACTCGATATCTAAATACGTATTCCACCTAAAACAAAAAGAGCCTAATTCGGTGCCTCTCCTACTACTCTTGTATGATATTCAGAGCTGTTGATTCCCATCAATTTCAACGTATCAAAGAAGTGGAGACACGGTGAGGGACACGCCTTTATGTTCCGGGTCGGAACAATATAATTTCCAGTAGTTTTCATATAAACTGACTATCCTAGCACACGTGTGGGATGGATGATATGAAATCAAAGTAAATGTGCAAAAATGATCGGTTAACAAACTGTGCCGTAGATCTAGTCTTCAAGGAAAATATTGCATATATTTTCAATCAAGTATTAAGGGCCGAGAGGCCTTAAGTATTAAGCATTAATAAGTACTTAAGTATTTGAATCCAATTAACAGCCATCAATCGAACATTGATTCCAGACATGCGCAAACCGTGACACAGCTCCTTTAAACCGTAGACTTTAGCTTTACAAGGAGGATCAGATGAACAATCAATCTTACCGCAAAATCTGACCGTCAACAATACTATGGATGAACATTTAAATGGAGTCTGACAATAAATGTCTATGGAAATTACGAGACAAGATAGTTTGGATCCAGTTTAAGGTTGTACTACAACAGCAAAAAACAAAACTCAAATTAAAACCTTGGAAAGACTACATTGTATTTTAACCTTGTAACCACTAGTTTACCATTGGGAGACTTTTTTTATCACGTCGGCTTTTACCAGATATACAATTTACAGAACTAAAGACTTGCACTATTATACTATTAACTGAAGGAAGTAATTGATGTCAAGATTTTGTTTACTTCAGCTTGGCAATTGCACGCGCGACGGAAAACTGATTAAAATGCAAACAATATTGATTAGATGTTTTGAATATCGATTGTTAATACAGGAATTGCTAATACTCTCCTGGGGTAACACAAGAATGCGATTTAACACAGGAATGTTCAATTCCCTTCGACATATAAACTCACTGAGATGTCACTCCTAACGGCGAACAAGAAGTACAATGTGATGAGATGACAACTACGCGAAGAGAGAAGCTTGCTAATGAAGACAAGACGTAACGACGTAACGAGGGCAGCTCTTACGTAACATTCTCAGTCGAAGAGAATGGCGATTGATTTACATGATGAGCAAGAATGGAAAACGTAACATTCTTGTAACGTGCAATGAAATACCAAAACTTCCTTCTTGTTCAAAAGCTCGACCTTCTAATCATGTGTTACGTAATCCCATACTGGGATGAACGTTACGTTGGCAAAAATGCCGGGCTTTAGTAAACAGTACAAATATAAATAAGACCTATTTCGGACCGGACGATTAGTCATCAAGTCACGTCCAGAAGACTCTAAAGGTTATTCAGACAGCTGCACGGCCGTTTACGCTAAGGTGGGATCTTAAAAACCTCATGTATCTGACAAAATAAGTATACAATTCGGTTCGTAAAATGTAGGAGTTGCTTTCGAGCCTGTTTACTGTAGAATTTTAGCAGAAAGTCGCAGTGAATTTGCTAAAGTGTGCAAGTACTGATTAAAACCACGAAACTAAAACTGACATGATATCGATAAGTGATTTTACCTTTGGAGGTGATACCGTAGCTATCTTGTGCCGGAAATACGTTTCTTCGCCAACTAGTCTATTGTTTTTCTCCCTCGCTCCCTGAAAAGCTGCTGACGGACCAACAAACGCTGAAGGTAGCTCCGTTTAGCCACGGCGCTCGCCATTCGCTAATTGCGATTGTAACTCTAGTTACAGTATATTACCTCTTACTCTTTTTATTTCCCTTTTCCGTAGAGCTGCCAACCCACAATGACAGCAGGAGAGCTCCTGTTAGTTGTTGTACTCTTGCAGGCATTCTACATTCAAGGTAATTTAACTTTACAATATTGATTGGCATTCTTATAAACCCAAACAAACAAGAGGGCATGTTAATTTGCACTTCGCCAACAACCATGTAAAGTCTGTTTGGCTCTAAATATTACATGCAATTTGTCTCAGCCAAATCTTGTTTGATAAATGTGTTTACACTTTCCGAGGCAGGACAACGGTGCCTATGGTAGCTTTGAACAAGGCCCTTAATTGAAATAGTTCAGTTTTGTTCAGTCAAGACTAGTTTCATTATTTACATGATGTATTAAACTAACTTACTTTGGAAGTCACTGTAGTAGTTAAAAGTGATCTTTTGCAACAAATTTGAGATTAGCTGATAGTTACATTGAAAGTTGCAAAGAGTAAAATAATTTTGGCTCACCAAAAGAGCCGTGTGATTGAACATTTTTATGGTGTGATGTATTTCCGGTGGACACCTCGCATGGGACTCTTGTTCTGTCTATGTATTCCTTAATTTTATCAATGAGTCCAAAATATAGTTGTCAAACAAAGAATCAAGTACGTTCTGGAAATACATAGTACTGGTTATACACAATATGGCAGAATTGTGTAGAATGATAAATTGTTGAAAGAGCAGGACGTGAATTATTTTGAAGCAAAAAAAAGATAACTAGACTTTACTCGTTAGATACTCAACCTGCTACAACGTCCGAATGCCTGACCGCTCTTGGCCTAGAGAAACATGGCATCACAGACCCACAGATGACCGCCTCCTCTGTATGGAATGCCAATCACGGAGCAGCAAACGGAAGACTGAATTTTAATGCTGGTGGAGGAAAGACTGGGGCCTGGTCTGCTAGGTACAACAACGCCCAACAATGGCTCCAGGTGGATTTTGGTCTGACGACTAAAATAACCCGCATAGCAACTCAAGGCCGACAGGACGCCAACCAATGGGTGAAGAGCTACACTTTGGCTTACAGTCGCGATGGAACCGTTTGGGAAACGTACCTAAAGAAAGTAAGACCTTTTTACATGGAACTCTTACTTCAAACGCTTCTCGAAAGCTCAACAGTATTCAAATTATAGAACTATCCCAAAAAGGAGACTTCTCTCGGTAATATAGTAAGGCCAAATCAGACTCCATCAAGCTGAATATTGTAAACGGTGGCCAAGAAAAATACAACCAGCAGATCGTGCTCATACTTTTCCTTAGGAAACCTAGCTGTGTCGTATCATAATCATCTCTGTTATATTTGTAGTTGCATCAGTGATTTTACCAAATATTTTCATAAAATCAGTAATAGTTTCTTTCATAAGAAGAAAGAGCACATTAAATTCCTGGAATGACTCGGGCATTACCATTCTGGAAATACAAATCTGTAACTCTTATAGGGGTAACACTCGAATCAGAATATTGATGTTGAATCGATATTAATGATAATGTAAACATTAGAAGCACTTTAACCAAAGTTCACAATTTTAATAACGGAACCATTAATGTGTGATTCTTAACAGATGTTTGATGGTAACAACAACCGCAACACGATGGTATTTCATGACATCAGTCCAGCAATCATCGCACGATTTGTCCGCATTCAGCCGAAGACTTGGCAGAGCCACATCTCGCTCAGAGCTGAATTCTATGGATGCACATCTGGTAAGACTTGAACTAAATAAATGTACATAACAGTAGATAAATATGTTGTAACACCGGTAATGCTCGAGCTGCAAATAAGCATGCTTTCACTTTCTCAACAGGATTCTGTATTCCCAAGGAAAAGTGTGCCTCTGCACTAGGCATGATAGACGGTCGAATTCCCGACTCTCGTATCACCGCTTCTACTTCTTACAACGCAAATCTCTTACCCGCTCGTGCCAGGCTACATCTGCGACGACAAGGCCGGCTTCTCGGATCCTGGGCCGCTCGGGTGAATGATGGTGGTCAGTTTCTACAAGTTGATCTCGGTAAAGTGACTAAAATCACACGCATAGCGACACAAGGAAGACAGGACGCCAACCAGTGGGTCACCACCTACCGTCTCCGGTTCAGCCAGGATGGAGGATATTACGAGCCCTATACTAACAACAAAGTTCTGACTGGCAACAAAGACAGGGACCGTGTTGCTGTTAACATACTTGCGCCAGTAATAATCGCTAGATACATCCGGGTTCTTCCCAAGACGTGGTATGGACACATTTCAATGAGAATGGAATTGTATGGATGTAAAGAAGGTATAGATGACAATTCACATTAACCATTTCTAATCAAAATATTAAACGGGAAGTATTAAAACATTAATATTTACAAATTATATGCACAGGAAACACTAAATTCAATGTACCGTTTTCTAGGATTCCAGACACCAAAGATCCCAAAATGCCAGAGCAAACTTACCATGGCTGACGATCAGATGTCCGCCTCATCCGAGTGGAACTCGGGCCACCGAGCAGCAAATGCCAGGTTACATTTCTATGCTGGCGGAGGGAGGACTGGGGCCTGGTCTGCTCTCGTTAACAACGTCTATCAGTTCCTAGAGATTGATTTCGGTAAAGTAACTCAGATAACACTTGTATCTACACAAGGACGACAGGACGCCAGCCAATGGGTGAAGAGCTACACTCTGGAATACAGTATGGACGGCGGCATTTTCAAGTCCTACAGCGTTGGTGGAAAAATAAAGGTAACGTCGATTTATCTTTATTTTTCGCTTCCTCGGTAGATTCACACTAGAATATTCCTTATGCATTCAATAAAATGTATGGAACTCAAGAAACATTAAAAATAAGGAAATGGGAGGTGTTACTCCAAGAGATCCAGTGTATACTATACTATTTACTTGTACACACAGATATTAACTGGCAACAGCGATCGCTACACTGTGGTTAGTCACGTGCTCGCCAATCCAATCATCACACGTTATATCCGGGTACGTCCAAAGACCTGGCAGGGACACATTTCCATGAGATTGGAGTTCTACGGTTGTTATAAAGGTACGATAGCTGCTTGGACCAGACATTACTGTTTTCCAGGATCGGCATAATATTTACCAGTGCGCCATCATTTACAATTAAAAGCATTATTTTAACATTCTTCTTGAACGGCAAGTAATCTGTCACATTTCTTAGGGTTCACTCCACCTAATGTTCCAAAGTGTGTATCCCCAATGGGTCTTAGAAGTGGTCTCGTCAAAGATACCAAGATGTCGGCTTCGTCTGAGTGGAATTCTGGTCACAGAGCAGCTAACGCGAGGCTGTATTTCCACGCTGGCAGAGGAAGGACTGGTGCTTGGTCAGCTAGAGTAAACAACAATAAGCAATGGCTTCAAGTGGACTTTAGTCAGGTGGTGAAAATCAAAAGGGTGGCGACTCAGGGCCGACAGGACGCCAACCAATGGGTGAAAAGTTATTCACTTCAATTCAGTCGAGATGGAATCTTCTGGGAAGACTACCAACAGGGGAAATATGTTGCTGTAAGTAATGTTTGCTCGTTGATTGCTTGAAAAGCCTATATCGATCGGTAATGAAACACAACATTGGGTTTTTAGTCTTAAATTAAGCATATCCATTCCAGCGTCGTGAAACGAAATCTTCATAAATGTCTTGCAGATATGTGCCAGCACCAGATTGCTACTCAATCTTTCGAAACACAATATATTTATCATTTCTTAATCATGCATTAGCTAAATCAATTTATTACTATCCAGGTTCTGTCCGGTAACACCGATAGGTTCATCGTAATTCTCCACGAACTACAGACCGCAATCATCGCTCGATTTATCCGCATTCTCCCGAAGACCTGGCAGAGCCACATCTCACTCAGAGCAGAATTCTTCGGCTGTAGAAAAGGTATAGTATCGTGCCGACAATATGTTGGTATACTTTCGGTCAACTTTAGTATGCATCCTATAAGCCTTAGTTTCTTTTTCGTTAGGATTCGTTATACCACCTGTGGAATGTGCTGCCGCCCTTGGAATGCAAAACAAGAAGATCCCGGACGCTCGACTCACCGCTTCCTCCATATGGAGTGCAACTCATTCACCTGCTCGTGCTAGACTTCATCTTCCTCGCCAAGGCAGTCTAATGGGTGCTTGGTCTGCTCGATTCAACGATCACGGTCAGTGGTTACAGGTAGACATGACTCAGATCACCAAGGTTACTCGTATCGCCACACAAGGTCGCCAGGACGCCAACCAGTGGATCACGAGTTACAGTTTGCAGTTCAGTATGGATGGCGGCCATTTTGAGCCATACATCAATTCCAAGATACTCAAGGGTAACAATAACAGGAACACTGTTGTTGGGCACATCCTGAAGCCTGCTATCATAGCGAAGTTCATTCGCGTCGTTCCACGTACCTGGTATGGACACATCTCGATGAGACTCGAGCTTTATGGATGCACAGAAGGTTAGTAAACTTTATAATCCTAGCCGATTTTGTTTCTCTGTATGCTTTGTATATCTCACAAATTGGGTTGATTGTCCCATAGGCTTCCAAGTACCAATTATCAAAAAATGTCTGGCTGCGATTAACTTGGCCGACAATCAAATGTCAGCTTCGTCCGAATACAACGCGGCTCACAGAGCAGCTAACGCAAGACTACACTTCATGGCTGGTGGAGGAAGGACTGGATCCTGGTCTGCTAGAACCAATGACGCCTTCCAGTTCCTTGAGGTGCACTTCAATAAGGCGACAAAGGTAACCCGTATGTCTACGCAAGGACGACAGGATGCTAACCAATGGGTGAAGAGTTACACGTTGGAATACAGTCTGGACGGCAGCCTGTTTACGCCATATTCTGTTAAAGGAAATGTGAAGGTTTGTTAACACAGCAAATGTTTAACAATTGACACGCTGATCCATAACATATTTTGATCTCCTCTTCCCAGGTTTTCACTGGCAACAATGATCGTCACAATGTGGTTACTCACGTGCTACCCAATCCCATCATCACTCGTTACATCCGGGTACGTCCAAAGACCTGGCAGGGACACATCTCCATGAGAGTACAGTTCTACGGTTGCACTGAAGGTAAATAATGCAAGTCCCTTATCAAACATCGATCTTCCAATTCCTTATTTCAATCTTGTCCAACCAATGTATCATTTCTAGGATTTGAGCCGCCTCCAAAACCAGAGTGCGTAACTGCTCTCGGTTGTCAATGCCTGTCGATCAAAGATCACCAGTTCTCGGCATCATCGGAATACAACGCGGCTCTCAAAGCAGCAAACGCGAGACTGCACTTGAACGCAAGGAAAGATATCGGTGGAGGCTGGGCAGCTAAGCTGAACAACTTCAATCAGTGGATTCAAGTTGACTTTGAAGATTACAAAACAGTGACACGAATTGCTACCCAAGGCAGGCAGGAGACGAACCAGTGGGTGACTAGTTATATGGTGCAGTACAGTATGGATGGGAAGAAGTTTATTACTTACGCAAATAATGGCAAAGACAGGGTGGGTGAAACGTATGGTCGAAACTTATAATTTCAAAAATATTACTTTATTCCTACTAGCCTAATATCTTAAACTTGTTCATGCGTCCTTTGCATTTCAGGTATTCCTTGGTAACAGAGACAGGGGTAGCGTTGTTCTCAATGAATTCGTCCCTCCTTTGAAAAACATTCGCTTTATCCGAGTTCTCCCCAAAACCTGGTATGGTCACATCGCTATGCGCATGGAACTGTACGGCTGTGAAGGAGGTGAGTTCATCCTATCACTGCTTTATTATTCCATAGGACACCCCAATAACTAGTATTAGTATTGCATGTCTCGTGACGTAATATGAGACGTCACTCATGTTTGGTTTTCATTCCACAGGGATCCCACAGCAGATGGCTCCGTGCAGTAAAGCTCTGGACCTTGGCATCATCCTAGATCGTTCAGGTAGTGTTGGCGCCACCAACTTCAAGAAAGTTAAAGCATTCCTCTCTACTCTAGTGACTCGCCTTGGCATCTCTACATCCGGTAGTCGTCTTGGTATAATCGCCTACAGCTCAACAGCTACCCGTATCGTCAGCTTCGCCTCTGTTGCCTCACAGTCGCTGCCCGCCATGAAGACTGTTATCGATGGCATTCCATTCACTGCAGGTGGGACTCGTACAGACATGGCATTGAGACTGGCCAATAGCGACCTGTTCTCACCGAGTGGAGGAGATCGACGTGATATACCAGATGTATTGATTGTGATGACAGATGGCAAGACCAACGCTGGCAGTGCTCCTTACCCCACTGTTCTGAAACCCCTTCTGGTAAGTTCATTTGAACGTAATTACTTTGAGACACTAATTCTAGGAGACCCCTATTCATTTGTTATTTTATTAATTACATCAGCAGTGCAGACCAACTGCACTTCAGTAGCGAGAACTTGTTCATTGACTGTATTTCTTGTTTCTTTCGACAGGCAAAGAACGTTGATGTGATCGCCATAGGTATTGGTTCCGGTATCAACAAAGCTGAACTCCTTCAGATCGCCAACAAAAAGCAAAACAAAGTCATTCAAGTAGACAACTTTGACGCCCTCTCCACCCAGCTGAATGCCATCCTGGCAATGTCTTGCAAACCAAAATAGTTCAAGATGAAATATTATATATAGAAATAATCAGTGGTAATAAAAATGAGTGGAAATCTAACCTAGTTGTTATTTGTAGCATATACACTTGTACGCCCGCGTTGTACAGCATCGACCTCGAGATCGTCCTTATGTTGGCTAAAGTTTGAAATGAAATTTAATACTAACAAACCATTTTCCTTAATCAAGACTTGCTATACCTATTTTTTTTTCCTACATAAAAATCACTATAAAATAGTGCCGAGGAAATATTTAGCTCGCTGATAACATACGGACCGAGCACAAAATGACAGAACCAAAAATGCGTACTTAGTTTCTCCAATGGAAAACAACACGGGTCGACTAATCCCAACGGCTTTTTCTTACTTAGGTCAAACAGTCTACATCGTGTGATTTTTGTAATGGTTTAGCAAGGACATTAAAGTGCCGGGTTTCGCACCCTTTTACCAGATCTCTATTAATCGGGGAACATCGATTTTTTTCATACATCCTGAAAGGTAACCTCCCCTCTAATGGAGGATAGAGTTGACCTGACTCTAATAGCAGGAGCACACCGAGAAATTTTCAAAAATGACGCAGGATTTTGTTAATACTCGCCAAGGCATTTTCGGATAATAATCCACTGCCGGGAGAAGTGAGGACTTAATCTTCTATTGTATGCAGTTGCCGACAAGGATCAGGTTGGGTTCTTTTACGAAGTTTTGGTTATTTTCTTTGCCAGTGAAGTTAGTTATTTATGTCTTCCCTCCTTTACCCACTATATAGCTCAGTACTCCAAGTGCTGATTTGCCTGCGCTCGGTTTACTGGGCAATGAATATGTATTACACCATTGTTGGACTAATATGGCTGAGCACAGGCTCATAGCCGATTTTATTAATCTGATAGATATCAGAGGGCACTAAAAAACCCAGGCAAACACAGCACTAAATGGTGAACCATTAAGGCACGTTGCAAAATTCGAAACAGTAAGAATTATTATAGTAATATTCAGTTGCTCCTGCTAACTACTTCTAAGGACTATATGGAAAAATGCAGTTACCCTTGCTATCTCTATAAATTTCATAAAATCTACTATGACCAACTTGCTATGAGCTGTTAAAATTACGATGAGTAAAAATAGAACTGCGGCTGCCCTTGCTAATCAGTTCCCCTATTCCTAATCAGCCTTGAACACCAAGGAGAGATGGGGACTGCTGCCCCTGCTAATCAGTCCCATAAATTTCATAAAATTAACTATGAACAACTTCCCATGAGCTAGGGGAAGCTGGTCAACAAAATAGGCTCTTGAAACAGCAACGAAAATAGGACATGTACCAAATAATCCAGCATCAACTGTACTGGACAAACATGAATTACTTGCCGATTTTTAACCATAGAAAAGGATGTTGATTGTAGCTGTGTTTATAGTACAGGAATGTGACTTTAAGGGAACTGTTACTTTAGGTACATCAACAAGCTTAACCAATAACTGTTATTGCGGCTGAGCCAAATAATAAGTCTTTATTGTGTCAAAAGATAAAAAATAATACATATCTTATGTTACATTCATAGATAAGAAAAAATATTATACAAGATAAGAATATACAATATAAAAAAACTATACAGCTAAGTTATATTTAAAAATTAATCGATTTATAAAAGAGTTCTTAAAACGGTTGGTGTTGATCTTAGGCAGATAGCTGGACGTTTTTCTTAGGTTGTATTTGGTAGACTTGAAACGCGGCATGATTGACAAAAGTGGATGACCGTCCGAATTAGATACTTTTTTACAAATATTTCGATCTTGTTTTTCTAATAGTTTATACACATTAATTGGCTTAGAGGTGAATTTCCTTTTATAACATCGATCTAACAAACATTGCACCGGAGTAAGGTCAGATTCGGAAGCACCATATACAGATAGAGCATAAGTTATCTTAGGTAGTACAATACTATTAAAAAGCAAGTCTATTTCAGATTGATTATATCCCTCTTTTCTTAAAGAACTGAGGACGTACAGGCACTTATTAGCCTTGATAAGTTTGGTTTTTACATGGGTAGAGTACCTGCTATCCTGTACTTGGAAGGTGACTCCTAATATAACCTGTTCTTTGCATGTAGGGATAGTTGAGATAGGTGGATAATGATAAATACCATGAAACGGTCAGCTGTTTCACCCATCTTATCGGGTCATCGACTCTGAGGCTGTTTCAGCTTTGAGCTCGTTTGAATGAAATTTTCCATGAAATATCCTCATTTTACTCTGCTTAATATCATTCCTGTCTCTTCATTCGATGCACTAGTAGCGATTGTAAGACGCTGAGTGGCCTAAGGATGGACTAACCGATTTCATAAGGCTGAATGCGAAGAGTTGACGACTTTACGGACCCAACTGAGAAAGCTTCTGAAGACAAGGCTTGTAAAAAGATTCCGTCAAATCACTCCAGTGGCCAAGAACAGACACGGCTTAACATTTATTCTTGCTTTTCTTTTGAAAATAATCGTTTAGGGCATCATCTTCTTGGTGATCTCCGATCAACGTGACTCCATCTCTGCATTTTTCTGTACCATTTTGAAATTGTTGACACGAAAGCCTCGTTTTCATGAGGGCTGACCGTTCAGCCTCGTTATTCAACCCCGTTCAACCCGTCGTTCAACGCCGTTCCACCGTTCAACCCCTCATTCAACCCCGTTCAGAACCCTCGTTCAACCCCGTTCTGCCCGTTCAGCCTCGTTCAACTCCGTTCAGCCTCGTTCAACTCAGGTCAGCCTCGTTCAACCCTATTCAACCCCGTTTAACATCGTTCAACCCAGTTCAGCCTTGTTCAACCTTCTTCAACCCTGTTCAACCTCGTTCAATCCCGTTCAACAACGTTCAACCCTGTTCAACCTCGTTCAACTCCGTTCAACTCCGTTCAACTCCGTTCAACTCCGTTCAACCTCGTTCAACCCTGTTTGGCAACACCGTTCAACCCAGTTCATCCTCGTTTAACCCTATTGATCCCCGTTCAACCCAGTTCATCCTCGTTCAACCCTGTTCCACCTCGTTCAACCCAGTTCATCCTCGTTCAACCCTGTCCAACACCGTTTAACCCAGTTCATCCTCATTCAACAGCATTCAACACGGTTCAGTCTCGTTGAACACCGTTCAGCCTCGTTCAACACGGTTCAACCCCACTTTTCCGCGTTCAACTTCATTCAACATCGTTCAACCCCCGTTCAGTATCGATCAATACCGTTCAGCCCCATGAGTCAACCCTGTTCAACTTCGTTCAACACCGTTCAATACGGTTCAACCTCGTTCAGTCTCGTTCAACCCTGTTAAGACTTGTTTAACCTCGTTTAGCCCCGTTTAACTTCGTTCAGCCCCGTTTAACTTCGTTCAACCCCGTTCAACCCCGTTCAACGCCGGTCGTTCAGCCCCGTTCAACCCCGTTCAGTCCCGTTCAACACCGCGTTCAGCCTCGTCAAATCCTGTTAACCTCATTGAACTCTGTTTAACACCGTTCAACCTTATCTTAGATTTTTACTTCCTTGGATAGTATACACTAATACCGGAAGGTGCATAAAATAATAAGAAAGCTTAAATCTAGTTACAATACAATGGTGAAGTACAAAGTCAATAAAATAGTGTAAGTGCGGACAATAATAGTTAAATACAGGTATAATAAATAGTCATGTAAATGTAGCTATTTTAAATAAATAAATATATAAACAAATTATAAATGCCTCAGATATGGAGGAGGCTTCATGGACTTGATTGCAGGGCCAATGATGCTAGAAAATAATGCCAATGACGGTGTGTTAGCTACGTGAACATGCAGGTAATTTATTCCAAACACGAATTGTTCGGACGTAAAAAGAGTAGCTAAAGGCCAAGACATTACACGAAGGTTGGCAATAGTACATATTATTGTGTCTGGGGTTAGGGACAATATTGTGAGGGAAGTCTATGTCCACCAGGCCATTACGAATTTTATAAAACATAGTGGCCTGCTGGGCAAGTCTTCGATTCTCAAGAGTATCCCAGCCCAGAGAACTAACGAGGTCGGAGGTGCTAGTATATCGATCACAGTTATTGCAGACGAACCTTGCTGCAGTCTTTTGAGTTTGTTCTAACTTAGATATATTAGAATCAGTATGAGGGTTCCAGGCCTCTGATGCGTATTCAAGTCTGGGTCTAACAAGCGATTCATATGCTCGTTTTTTAACAGATAAAGAACAAGGTTTCAATGTCCTACGTACAATTCCTAACGTTTTGTTCGCTTTAGATGTAATATTAGAACAATGAGTGTTCCATCGACGATCGTGTGACTGTGTGACCCCTAGGTAATCATGGGAGGACTTCTGAGTAGAGCTTTGCCATTCATATGGTAAGTAAACTTGTGTCAAGGTCATCCTGGAGGGTCTTGTGATCCAGATCGGACTCAATCTGTCGGTAGACAACAGTGTCGTCTGCAAACAATCTGATCTTTAAGTTGATACCTTCAACAATGTCGTTAATGTAGAGTAGGAACAAAGTTGGGACGAGGACTGAGCCTTGGGGGACACCGGAAGTGACACCAGCAATATCTGAGTGAGAACCATTTACCGAAACATATTGGCAGCGCTTGTGGAGGAAGGCGTTAATCCAACCAAGTGTACGGCCATTAATGCCATAGTATTCAACCTTTGCAGCTAGTTTACTGTGCGACACTTTGTCAAATGCCTTACTAAAGTCCAGTAGGATCACATCTGTTTGGCTACGATTGTTTAAGGAAGTAGCCCAGTCATGAATAACGGTTATAAGCTGGATTGTACAGGACAGCTGTTTTCTGAAGCCATGCTGGTTACTTACTAAGATGTTATTAGTGGCCAGGTGTTTATTCATATGACTAAGGACAATGTGCTCCATTACCTTACAGCACAGGCATGTAAGGGAAATAGGTCTGTAATTGGCTGGATTTGCATTGGGACCCTTTTTGTATACTGCTGTGCTGTGATAAGTTCTGTGGACCAGTCAGGTGGAATAATGCTGGCATTGAAGCTTTGTTGGAAGATGTATGTTAATATTGGCGATAATTCATCAGCTAGGTCTCACAGGACTCTTGCAGGAAGGAGGTCAGGACCACATAACTTGTTAACATTGAGGTTTAGCAGTTGTTTTCTCACGCCTTCATTACTAATTTGTAGTGAAGGGATGCTAGGGTACGGTGAAGGGCCATTTACAGGAATGGCACCAGCTCGTTCAACTCCGTTCAACCAGAAATCAACCAATGGCAGGAATGGCACCACCTCGTTCAACTCCGTTCAACCAGAAATCAACCAATGGCAGGAATGGCACCACCTCGTTCAACTCCGTTCAACCAGAAATCAACCAATGGCAGGAATGGCACCACCTCGTTCAACTCCGTTCAACCAGAAATCAACCAATGGCAGGAATGGCACCACCTCGTTCAACTCCGTTCAACCAGAAATCAACCAATGGCAGGAATGGCACCACCTCGTTCAACTCCGTTCAACCAGAAATCAACCAATGGCAGGAATGGCACCACCTCGTTCAACTCCGTTCAACCAGAAATCAACCAATGGCAGGAATGGCACCACCTCGTTCAACTCCGTTCAACCAGAAATCAACCAATGGCAGGAATGGCACCACCTCGTTCAACTCCGTTCAACCAGAAATCAACCAATGGCAGGAATGGCACCAGCTCGTTCAACTCCGTTCAACCAGAAATCAACCAATGGCAGGAATGGCACCACCTCGTTCAACTCCGTTCAACCAGAAATCAACCAATGGCAGGAATGGCACCACCTCGTTCAACTCCGTTCAACCAGAAATCAACCAATGGCAGGAATGGCACCACCTCGTTCAACTCCGTTCAACCAGAAATCAACCAATGGCAGGAATGGCACCAGCTCGTTCAACTCCGTTCAACCAGAAATCAACCAATGGCAGGAATGGCACCACCTCGTTCAACTCCGTTCAACCAGAAGTTCAACCAATGTTTGCTCTCATCCTATATGTATGGTGCTTCACTATGAAACGTTTTTTTAGGTTAAAATGTAGAATAAAAAAAAGAAATATATACGCGTGTATTGTCAGAGAATGGTCAGGATGTGACAGATGCTATAAGAGACGCTACACTTCTAAGAATATCCTCATTATCTAGAGAACTACTTGGACAATATGATAAGAAACGTTTTCACAAACTATATGTAACAACAGCAACCATCCTCTTAAGCTACTTTTGCCCAAAATCAAGCCCTTGTCTAGAACCTTAAGATGTCAGTCTTCCCAGTGGTCGAAAATTAATACTGTTCGTTTTAAAAATTATTTTGTAAATAGATTAATCTTTAGGTATAACCTAGCTATTTAATAGTCTTTGTTCCCACATACTTTACACGTTTGTTATATTATGAGCGTTATTACTTATAGCTGTAACACACGATATGTATTTTATCGGTGATTCAATAAAAACATTATTATTATTATTATTATTAATGAAACGACAGGAACCCATTACTAATTAATTAATTAAATAAATTGAGTTTGAGTTGAATAGTGATATTGAAGTTACATACAGTTTTTTTTATATAAAAATTAACAATATGGCTGTTACAGACCGAGCATCTAACTCGATATCTAAATACGTATTCCACCTAAAACAAAAAGAGCCTAATTCGGTGCCTCTCCTACTACTCTTGTATGATATTCAGAGCTGTTGATTCCCATCAATTTCAACGTATCAAAGAAGTGGAGACACGGTGAGGGACACGCCTTTATGTTCCGGGTCGGAACAATATAATTTCCAGTAGTTTTCATATAAACTGACTATCCTAGCACACGTGTGGGATGGATGATATGAAATCAAAGTAAATGTGCAAAAATGATCGGTTAACAAACTGTGCCGTAGATCTAGTCTTCAAGGAAAATATTGCATATATTTTCAATCAAGTATTAAGGGCCGAGAGGCCTTAAGTATTAAGCATTAATAAGTACTTAAGTATTTGAATCCAATTAACAGCCATCAATCGAACATTGATTCCAGACATGCGCAAACCGTGACACAGCTCCTTTAAACCGTAGACTTTAGCTTTACAAGGAGGATCAGATGAACAATCAATCTTACCGCAAAATCTGACCGTCAACAATACTATGGATGAACATTTAAATGGAGTCTGACAATAAATGTCTATGGAAATTACGAGACAAGATAGTTTGGATCCAGTTTAAGGTTGTACTACAACAGCAAAAAACAAAACTCAAATTAAAACCTTGGAAAGACTACATTGTATTTTAACCTTGTAACCACTAGTTTACCATTGGGAGACTTTTTTTATCACGTCGGCTTTTACCAGATATACAATTTACAGAACTAAAGACTTGCACTATTATACTATTAACTGAAGGAAGTAATTGATGTCAAGATTTTGTTTACTTCAGCTTGGCAATTGCACGCGCGACGGAAAACTGATTAAAATGCAAACAATATTGATTAGATGTTTTGAATATCGATTGTTAATACAGGAATTGCTAATACTCTCCTGGGGTAACACAAGAATGCGATTTAACACAGGAATGTTCAATTCCCTTCGACATATAAACTCACTGAGATGTCACTCCTAACGGCGAACAAGAAGTACAATGTGATGAGATGACAACTACGCGAAGAGAGAAGCTTGCTAATGAAGACAAGACGTAACGACGTAACGAGGGCAGCTCTTACGTAACATTCTCAGTCGAAGAGAATGGCGATTGATTTACATGATGAGCAAGAATGGAAAACGTAACATTCTTGTAACGTGCAATGAAATACCAAAACTTCCTTCTTGTTCAAAAGCTCGACCTTCTAATCATGTGTTACGTAATCCCATACTGGGATGAACGTTACGTTGGCAAAAATGCCGGGCTTTAGTAAACAGTACAAATATAAATAAGACCTATTTCGGACCGGACGATTAGTCATCAAGTCACGTCCAGAAGACTCTAAAGGTTATTCAGACAGCTGCACGGCCGTTTACGCTAAGGTGGGATCTTAAAAACCTCATGTATCTGACAAAATAAGTATACAATTCGGTTCGTAAAATGTAGGAGTTGCTTTCGAGCCTGTTTACTGTAGAATTTTAGCAGAAAGTCGCAGTGAATTTGCTAAAGTGTGCAAGTACTGATTAAAACCACGAAACTAAAACTGACATGATATCGATAAGTGATTTTACCTTTGGAGGTGATACCGTAGCTATCTTGTGCCGGAAATACGTTTCTTCGCCAACTAGTCTATTGTTTTTCTCCCTCGCTCCCTGAAAAGCTGCTGACGGACCAACAAACGCTGAAGGTAGCTCCGTTTAGCCACGGCGCTCGCCATTCGCTAATTGCGATTGTAACTCTAGTTACAGTATATTACCTCTTACTCTTTTTATTTCCCTTTTCCGTAGAGCTGCCAACCCACAATGACAGCAGGAGAGCTCCTGTTAGTTGTTGTACTCTTGCAGGCATTCTACATTCAAGGTAATTTAACTTTACAATATTGATTGGCATTCTTATAAACCCAAACAAACAAGAGGGCATGTTAATTTGCACTTCGCCAACAACCATGTAAAGTCTGTTTGGCTCTAAATATTACATGCAATTTGTCTCAGCCAAATCTTGTTTGATAAATGTGTTTACACTTTCCGAGGCAGGACAACGGTGCCTATGGTAGCTTTGAACAAGGCCCTTAATTGAAATAGTTCAGTTTTGTTCAGTCAAGACTAGTTTCATTATTTACATGATGTATTAAACTAACTTACTTTGGAAGTCACTGTAGTAGTTAAAAGTGATCTTTTGCAACAAATTTGAGATTAGCTGATAGTTACATTGAAAGTTGCAAAGAGTAAAATAATTTTGGCTCACCAAAAGAGCCGTGTGATTGAACATTTTTATGGTGTGATGTATTTCCGGTGGACACCTCGCATGGGACTCTTGTTCTGTCTATGTATTCCTTAATTTTATCAATGAGTCCAAAATATAGTTGTCAAACAAAGAATCAAGTACGTTCTGGAAATACATAGTACTGGTTATACACAATATGGCAGAATTGTGTAGAATGATAAATTGTTGAAAGAGCAGGACGTGAATTATTTTGAAGCAAAAAAAAGATAACTAGACTTTACTCGTTAGATACTCAACCTGCTACAACGTCCGAATGCCTGACCGCTCTTGGCCTAGAGAAACATGGCATCACAGACCCACAGATGACCGCCTCCTCTGTATGGAATGCCAATCACGGAGCAGCAAACGGAAGACTGAATTTTAATGCTGGTGGAGGAAAGACTGGGGCCTGGTCTGCTAGGTACAACAACGCCCAACAATGGCTCCAGGTGGATTTTGGTCTGACGACTAAAATAACCCGCATAGCAACTCAAGGCCGACAGGACGCCAACCAATGGGTGAAGAGCTACACTTTGGCTTACAGTCGCGATGGAACCGTTTGGGAAACGTACCTAAAGAAAGTAAGACCTTTTTACATGGAACTCTTACTTCAAACGCTTCTCGAAAGCTCAACAGTATTCAAATTATAGAACTATCCCAAAAAGGAGACTTCTCTCGGTAATATAGTAAGGCCAAATCAGACTCCATCAAGCTGAATATTGTAAACGGTGGCCAAGAAAAATACAACCAGCAGATCGTGCTCATACTTTTCCTTAGGAAACCTAGCTGTGTCGTATCATAATCATCTCTGTTATATTTGTAGTTGCATCAGTGATTTTACCAAATATTTTCATAAAATCAGTAATAGTTTCTTTCATAAGAAGAAAGAGCACATTAAATTCCTGGAATGACTCGGGCATTACCATTCTGGAAATACAAATCTGTAACTCTTATAGGGGTAACACTCGAATCAGAATATTGATGTTGAATCGATATTAATGATAATGTAAACATTAGAAGCACTTTAACCAAAGTTCACAATTTTAATAACGGAACCATTAATGTGTGATTCTTAACAGATGTTTGATGGTAACAACAACCGCAACACGATGGTATTTCATGACATCAGTCCAGCAATCATCGCACGATTTGTCCGCATTCAGCCGAAGACTTGGCAGAGCCACATCTCGCTCAGAGCTGAATTCTATGGATGCACATCTGGTAAGACTTGAACTAAATAAATGTACATAACAGTAGATAAATATGTTGTAACACCGGTAATGCTCGAGCTGCAAATAAGCATGCTTTCACTTTCTCAACAGGATTCTGTATTCCCAAGGAAAAGTGTGCCTCTGCACTAGGCATGATAGACGGTCGAATTCCCGACTCTCGTATCACCGCTTCTACTTCTTACAACGCAAATCTCTTACCCGCTCGTGCCAGGCTACATCTGCGACGACAAGGCCGGCTTCTCGGATCCTGGGCCGCTCGGGTGAATGATGGTGGTCAGTTTCTACAAGTTGATCTCGGTAAAGTGACTAAAATCACACGCATAGCGACACAAGGAAGACAGGACGCCAACCAGTGGGTCACCACCTACCGTCTCCGGTTCAGCCAGGATGGAGGATATTACGAGCCCTATACTAACAACAAAGTTCTGACTGGCAACAAAGACAGGGACCGTGTTGCTGTTAACATACTTGCGCCAGTAATAATCGCTAGATACATCCGGGTTCTTCCCAAGACGTGGTATGGACACATTTCAATGAGAATGGAATTGTATGGATGTAAAGAAGGTATAGATGACAATTCACATTAACCATTTCTAATCAAAATATTAAACGGGAAGTATTAAAACATTAATATTTACAAATTATATGCACAGGAAACACTAAATTCAATGTACCGTTTTCTAGGATTCCAGACACCAAAGATCCCAAAATGCCAGAGCAAACTTACCATGGCTGACGATCAGATGTCCGCCTCATCCGAGTGGAACTCGGGCCACCGAGCAGCAAATGCCAGGTTACATTTCTATGCTGGCGGAGGGAGGACTGGGGCCTGGTCTGCTCTCGTTAACAACGTCTATCAGTTCCTAGAGATTGATTTCGGTAAAGTAACTCAGATAACACTTGTATCTACACAAGGACGACAGGACGCCAGCCAATGGGTGAAGAGCTACACTCTGGAATACAGTATGGACGGCGGCATTTTCAAGTCCTACAGCGTTGGTGGAAAAATAAAGGTAACGTCGATTTATCTTTATTTTTCGCTTCCTCGGTAGATTCACACTAGAATATTCCTTATGCATTCAATAAAATGTATGGAACTCAAGAAACATTAAAAATAAGGAAATGGGAGGTGTTACTCCAAGAGATCCAGTGTATACTATACTATTTACTTGTACACACAGATATTAACTGGCAACAGCGATCGCTACACTGTGGTTAGTCACGTGCTCGCCAATCCAATCATCACACGTTATATCCGGGTACGTCCAAAGACCTGGCAGGGACACATTTCCATGAGATTGGAGTTCTACGGTTGTTATAAAGGTACGATAGCTGCTTGGACCAGACATTACTGTTTTCCAGGATCGGCATAATATTTACCAGTGCGCCATCATTTACAATTAAAAGCATTATTTTAACATTCTTCTTGAACGGCAAGTAATCTGTCACATTTCTTAGGGTTCACTCCACCTAATGTTCCAAAGTGTGTATCCCCAATGGGTCTTAGAAGTGGTCTCGTCAAAGATACCAAGATGTCGGCTTCGTCTGAGTGGAATTCTGGTCACAGAGCAGCTAACGCGAGGCTGTATTTCCACGCTGGCAGAGGAAGGACTGGTGCTTGGTCAGCTAGAGTAAACAACAATAAGCAATGGCTTCAAGTGGACTTTAGTCAGGTGGTGAAAATCAAAAGGGTGGCGACTCAGGGCCGACAGGACGCCAACCAATGGGTGAAAAGTTATTCACTTCAATTCAGTCGAGATGGAATCTTCTGGGAAGACTACCAACAGGGGAAATATGTTGCTGTAAGTAATGTTTGCTCGTTGATTGCTTGAAAAGCCTATATCGATCGGTAATGAAACACAACATTGGGTTTTTAGTCTTAAATTAAGCATATCCATTCCAGCGTCGTGAAACGAAATCTTCATAAATGTCTTGCAGATATGTGCCAGCACCAGATTGCTACTCAATCTTTCGAAACACAATATATTTATCATTTCTTAATCATGCATTAGCTAAATCAATTTATTACTATCCAGGTTCTGTCCGGTAACACCGATAGGTTCATCGTAATTCTCCACGAACTACAGACCGCAATCATCGCTCGATTTATCCGCATTCTCCCGAAGACCTGGCAGAGCCACATCTCACTCAGAGCAGAATTCTTCGGCTGTAGAAAAGGTATAGTATCGTGCCGACAATATGTTGGTATACTTTCGGTCAACTTTAGTATGCATCCTATAAGCCTTAGTTTCTTTTTCGTTAGGATTCGTTATACCACCTGTGGAATGTGCTGCCGCCCTTGGAATGCAAAACAAGAAGATCCCGGACGCTCGACTCACCGCTTCCTCCATATGGAGTGCAACTCATTCACCTGCTCGTGCTAGACTTCATCTTCCTCGCCAAGGCAGTCTAATGGGTGCTTGGTCTGCTCGATTCAACGATCACGGTCAGTGGTTACAGGTAGACATGACTCAGATCACCAAGGTTACTCGTATCGCCACACAAGGTCGCCAGGACGCCAACCAGTGGATCACGAGTTACAGTTTGCAGTTCAGTATGGATGGCGGCCATTTTGAGCCATACATCAATTCCAAGATACTCAAGGGTAACAATAACAGGAACACTGTTGTTGGGCACATCCTGAAGCCTGCTATCATAGCGAAGTTCATTCGCGTCGTTCCACGTACCTGGTATGGACACATCTCGATGAGACTCGAGCTTTATGGATGCACAGAAGGTTAGTAAACTTTATAATCCTAGCCGATTTTGTTTCTCTGTATGCTTTGTATATCTCACAAATTGGGTTGATTGTCCCATAGGCTTCCAAGTACCAATTATCAAAAAATGTCTGGCTGCGATTAACTTGGCCGACAATCAAATGTCAGCTTCGTCCGAATACAACGCGGCTCACAGAGCAGCTAACGCAAGACTACACTTCATGGCTGGTGGAGGAAGGACTGGATCCTGGTCTGCTAGAACCAATGACGCCTTCCAGTTCCTTGAGGTGCACTTCAATAAGGCGACAAAGGTAACCCGTATGTCTACGCAAGGACGACAGGATGCTAACCAATGGGTGAAGAGTTACACGTTGGAATACAGTCTGGACGGCAGCCTGTTTACGCCATATTCTGTTAAAGGAAATGTGAAGGTTTGTTAACACAGCAAATGTTTAACAATTGACACGCTGATCCATAACATATTTTGATCTCCTCTTCCCAGGTTTTCACTGGCAACAATGATCGTCACAATGTGGTTACTCACGTGCTACCCAATCCCATCATCACTCGTTACATCCGGGTACGTCCAAAGACCTGGCAGGGACACATCTCCATGAGAGTACAGTTCTACGGTTGCACTGAAGGTAAATAATGCAAGTCCCTTATCAAACATCGATCTTCCAATTCCTTATTTCAATCTTGTCCAACCAATGTATCATTTCTAGGATTTGAGCCGCCTCCAAAACCAGAGTGCGTAACTGCTCTCGGTTGTCAATGCCTGTCGATCAAAGATCACCAGTTCTCGGCATCATCGGAATACAACGCGGCTCTCAAAGCAGCAAACGCGAGACTGCACTTGAACGCAAGGAAAGATATCGGTGGAGGCTGGGCAGCTAAGCTGAACAACGTCAATCAGTGGATTCAAGTTGACTTTGAAGATTACAAAACAGTGACACGAATTGCTACCCAAGGCAGGCAGGAGACGAACCAGTGGGTGACTAGTTATATGGTGCAGTACAGTATGGATGGGAAGAAGTTTATTACTTACGCAAATAATGGCAAAGACAGGGTGGGTGAAACGTATGGTCGAAACTTATAATTTCAAAAATATTACTTTATTCCTACTAGCCTAATATCTTAAACTTGTTCATGCGTCCTTTGCATTTCAGGTATTCCTTGGTAACAGAGACAGGGGTAGCGTTGTTCTCAATGAATTCGTCCCTCCTTTGAAAAACATTCGCTTTATCCGAGTTCTCCCCAAAACCTGGTATGGTCACATCGCTATGCGCATGGAACTGTACGGCTGTGAAGGAGGTGAGTTCATCCTATCACTGCTTTATTATTCCATAGGACACCCCAATAACTAGTATTAGTATTGCATGTCTCGTGACGTAATATGAGACGTCACTCATGTTTGGTTTTCATTCCACAGGGATCCCACAGCAGATGGCTCCGTGCAGTAAAGCTCTGGACCTTGGCATCATCCTAGATCGTTCAGGTAGTGTTGGCGCCACCAACTTCAAGAAAGTTAAAGCATTCCTCTCTACTCTAGTGACTCGCCTTGGCATCTCTACATCCGGTAGTCGTCTTGGTATAATCGCCTACAGCTCAACAGCTACCCGTATCGTCAGCTTCGCCTCTGTTGCCTCACAGTCGCTGCCCGCCATGAAGACTGTTATCGATGGCATTCCATTCACTGCAGGTGGGACTCGTACAGACATGGCATTGAGACTGGCCAATAGCGACCTGTTCTCACCGAGTGGAGGAGATCGACGTGATATACCAGATGTATTGATTGTGATGACAGATGGCAAGACCAACGCTGGCAGTGCTCCTTACCCCACTGTTCTGAAACCCCTTCTGGTAAGTTCATTTGAACGTAATTACTTTGAGACACTAATTCTAGGAGACCCCTATTCATTTGTTATTTTATTAATTACATCAGCAGTGCAGACCAACTGCACTTCAGTAGCGAGAACTTGTTCATTGACTGTATTTCTTGTTTCTTTCGACAGGCAAAGAACGTTGATGTGATCGCCATAGGTATTGGTTCCGGTATCAACAAAGCTGAACTCCTTCAGATCGCCAACAAAAAGCAAAACAAAGTCATTCAAGTAGACAACTTTGACGCCCTCTCCACCCAGCTGAATGCCATCCTGGCAATGTCTTGCAAACCAAAATAGTTCAAGATGAAATATTATATATAGAAATAATCAGTGGTAATAAAAATGAGTGGAAATCTAACCTAGTTGTTATTTGTAGCATATACACTTGTACGCCCGCGTTGTACAGCATCGACCTCGAGATCGTCCTTATGTTGGCTAAAGTTTGAAATGAAATTTAATACTAACAAACCATTTTCCTTAATCAAGACTTGCTATACCTATTTTTTTTTCCTACATAAAAATCACTATAAAATAGTGCCGAGGAAATATTTAGCTCGCTGATAACATACGGACCGAGCACAAAATGACAGAACCAAAAATGCGTACTTAGTTTCTCCAATGGAAAACAACACGGGTCGACTAATCCCAACGGCTTTTTCTTACTTAGGTCAAACAGTCTACATCGTGTGATTTTTGTAATGGTTTAGCAAGGACATTAAAGTGCCGGGTTTCGCACCCTTTTACCAGATCTCTATTAATCGGGGAACATCGATTTTTTTCATACATCCTGAAAGGTAACCTCCCCTCTAATGGAGGATAGAGTTGACCTGACTCTAATAGCAGGAGCACACCGAGAAATTTTCAAAAATGACGCAGGATTTTGTTAATACTCGCCAAGGCATTTTCGGATAATAATCCACTGCCGGGAGAAGTGAGGACTTAATCTTCTATTGTATGCAGTTGCTGACAAGGATCAGGTTGGGTTCTTTTACGAAGTTTTGGTTATTTTCTTTGCCAGTGAAGTTAGTTATTTATGTCTTCCCTCCTTTACCCACTATATAGCTCAGTACTCCAAGTGCTGATTTGCCTGCGCTCGGTTTACTGGGCAATGAATATGTATTACACCATTGTTGGACTAATATGGCTGAGCACAGGCTCATAGCCGATTTTATTAATCTGATAGATATCAGAGGGCACTAAAAAACCCAGGCAAACACAGCACTAAATGGTGAACCATTAAGGCACGTTGCAAAATTCGAAACAGTAAGAATTATTATAGTAATATTCAGTTGCTCCTGCTAACTACTTCTAAGGACTATATGGAAAAATGCAGTTACCCTTGCTATCTCTATAAATTTCATAAAATCTACTATGACCAACTTGCTATGAGCTGTTAAAATTACGATGAGTAAAAATAGAACTGCGGCTGCCCTTGCTAATCAGTTCCCCTATTCCTAATCAGCCTTGAACACCAAGGAGAGATGGGGACTGCTGCCCCTGCTAATCAGTCCCATAAATTTCATAAAATTAACTATGAACAACTTCCCATGAGCTAGGGGAAGCTGGTCAACAAAATAGGCTCTTGAAACAGCAACGAAAATAGGACATGTACCAAATAATCCAGCATCAACTGTACTGGACAAACATGAATTACTTGCCGATTTTTAACCATAGAAAAGGATGTTGATTGTAGCTGTGTTTATAGTACAGGAATGTGACTTTAAGGGAACTGTTACTTTAGGTACATCAACAAGCTTAACCAATAACTGTTATTGCGGCTGAGCCAAATAATAAGTCTTTATTGTGTCAAAAGATAAAAAATAATACATATCTTATGTTACATTCATAGATAAGAAAAAATATTATACAAGATAAGAATATACAATATAAAAAAACTATACAGCTAAGTTATATTTAAAAATTAATCGATTTATAAAAGAGTTCTTAAAACGGTTGGTGTTGATCTTAGGCAGATAGCTGGACGTTTTTCTTAGGTTGTATTTGGTAGACTTGAAACGCGGCATGATTGACAAAAGTGGATGACCGTCCGAATTAGATACTTTTTTACAAATATTTCGATCTTGTTTTTCTAATAGTTTATACACATTAATTGGCTTAGAGGTGAATTTCCTTTTATAACATCGATCTAACAAACATTGCACCGGAGTAAGGTCAGATTCGGAAGCACCATATACAGATAGAGCATAAGTTATCTTAGGTAGTACAATACTATTAAAAAGCAAGTCTATTTCAGATTGATTATATCCCTCTTTTCTTAAAGAACTGAGGACGTACAGGCACTTATTAGCCTTGATAAGTTTGGTTTTTACATGGGTAGAGTACCTGCTATCCTGTACTTGGAAGGTGACTCCTAATATAACCTGTTCTTTGCATGTAGGGATAGTTGAGATAGGTGGATAATGATAAATACCATGAAACGGTCAGCTGTTTCACCCATCTTATCGGGTCATCGACTCTGAGGCTGTTTCAGCTTTGAGCTCGTTTGAATGAAATTTTCCATGAAATATCCTCATTTTACTCTGCTTAATATCATTCCTGTCTCTTCATTCGATGCACTAGTAGCGATTGTAAGACGCTGAGTGGCCTAAGGATGGACTAACCGATTTCATAAGGCTGAATGCGAAGAGTTGACGACTTTACGGACCCAACTGAGAAAGCTTCTGAAGACAAGGCTTGTAAAAAGATTCCGTCAAATCACTCCAGTGGCCAAGAACAGACACGGCTTAACATTTATTCTTGCTTTTCTTTTGAAAATAATCGTTTAGGGCATCATCTTCTTGGTGATCTCCGATCAACGTGACTCCATCTCTGCATTTTTCTGTACCATTTTGAAATTGTTGACACGAAAGCCTCGTTTTCATGAGGGCTGACCGTTCAGCCTCGTTATTCAACCCCGTTCAACCCGTCGTTCAACGCCGTTCCACCGTTCAACCCCTCATTCAACCCCGTTCAGAACCCTCGTTCAACCCCGTTCTGCCCGTTCAGCCTCGTTCAACTCCGTTCAGCCTCGTTCAACTCAGGTCAGCCTCGTTCAACCCTATTCAACCCCGTTTAACATCGTTCAACCCAGTTCAGCCTTGTTCAACCTTCTTCAACCCTGTTCAACCTCGTTCAATCCCGTTCAACAACGTTCAACCCTGTTCAACCTCGTTCAACTCCGTTCAACTCCGTTCAACTCCGTTCAACTCCGTTCAACCTCGTTCAACCCTGTTTGGCAACACCGTTCAACCCAGTTCATCCTCGTTTAACCCTATTGATCCCCGTTCAACCCAGTTCATCCTCGTTCAACCCTGTTCCACCTCGTTCAACCCAGTTCATCCTCGTTCAACCCTGTCCAACACCGTTTAACCCAGTTCATCCTCATTCAACAGCATTCAACACGGTTCAGTCTCGTTGAACACCGTTCAGCCTCGTTCAACACGGTTCAACCCCACTTTTCCGCGTTCAACTTCATTCAACATCGTTCAACCCCCGTTCAGTATCGATCAATACCGTTCAGCCCCATGAGTCAACCCTGTTCAACTTCGTTCAACACCGTTCAATACGGTTCAACCTCGTTCAGTCTCGTTCAACCCTGTTAAGACTTGTTTAACCTCGTTTAGCCCCGTTTAACTTCGTTCAGCCCCGTTTAACTTCGTTCAACCCCGTTCAACCCCGTTCAACGCCGGTCGTTCAGCCCCGTTCAACCCCGTTCAGTCCCGTTCAACACCGCGTTCAGCCTCGTCAAATCCTGTTAACCTCATTGAACTCTGTTTAACACCGTTCAACCTTATCTTAGATTTTTACTTCCTTGGATAGTATACACTAATACCGGAAGGTGCATAAAATAATAAGAAAGCTTAAATCTAGTTACAATACAATGGTGAAGTACAAAGTCAATAAAATAGTGTAAGTGCGGACAATAATAGTTAAATACAGGTATAATAAATAGTCATGTAAATGTAGCTATTTTAAATAAATAAATATATAAACAAATTATAAATGCCTCAGATATGGAGGAGGCTTCATGGACTTGATTGCAGGGCCAATGATGCTAGAAAATAATGCCAATGACGGTGTGTTAGCTACGTGAACATGCAGGTAATTTATTCCAAACACGAATTGTTCGGACGTAAAAAGAGTAGCTAAAGGCCAAGACATTACACGAAGGTTGGCAATAGTACATATTATTGTGTCTGGGGTTAGGGACAATATTGTGAGGGAAGTCTATGTCCACCAGGCCATTACGAATTTTATAAAACATAGTGGCCTGCTGGGCAAGTCTTCGATTCTCAAGAGTATCCCAGCCCAGAGAACTAACGAGGTCGGAGGTGCTAGTATATCGATCACAGTTATTGCAGACGAACCTTGCTGCAGTCTTTTGAGTTTGTTCTAACTTAGATATATTAGAATCAGTATGAGGGTTCCAGGCCTCTGATGCGTATTCAAGTCTGGGTCTAACAAGCGATTCATATGCTCGTTTTTTAACAGATAAAGAACAAGGTTTCAATGTCCTACGTACAATTCCTAACGTTTTGTTCGCTTTAGATGTAATATTAGAACAATGAGTGTTCCATCGACGATCGTGTGACTGTGTGACCCCTAGGTAATCATGGGAGGACTTCTGAGTAGAGCTTTGCCATTCATATGGTAAGTAAACTTGTGTCAAGGTCATCCTGGAGGGTCTTGTGATCCAGATCGGACTCAATCTGTCGGTAGACAACAGTGTCGTCTGCAAACAATCTGATCTTTAAGTTGATACCTTCAACAATGTCGTTAATGTAGAGTAGGAACAAAGTTGGGACGAGGACTGAGCCTTGGGGGACACCGGAAGTGACACCAGCAATATCTGAGTGAGAACCATTTACCGAAACATATTGGCAGCGCTTGTGGAGGAAGGCGTTAATCCAACCAAGTGTACGGCCATTAATGCCATAGTATTCAACCTTTGCAGCTAGTTTACTGTGCGACACTTTGTCAAATGCCTTACTAAAGTCCAGTAGGATCACATCTGTTTGGCTACGATTGTTTAAGGAAGTAGCCCAGTCATGAATAACGGTTATAAGCTGGATTGTACAGGACAGCTGTTTTCTGAAGCCATGCTGGTTACTTACTAAGATGTTATTAGTGGCCAGGTGTTTATTCATATGACTAAGGACAATGTGCTCCATTACCTTACAGCACAGGCATGTAAGGGAAATAGGTCTGTAATTGGCTGGATTTGCATTGGGACCCTTTTTGTATACTGCTGTGCTGTGATAAGTTCTGTGGACCAGTCAGGTGGAATAATGCTGGCATTGAAGCTTTGTTGGAAGATGTATGTTAATATTGGCGATAATTCATCAGCTAGGTCTCACAGGACTCTTGCAGGAAGGAGGTCAGGACCACATAACTTGTTAACATTGAGGTTTAGCAGTTGTTTTCTCACGCCTTCATTACTAATTTGTAGTGAAGGGATGCTAGGGTACGGTGAAGGGCCATTTACAGGAATGGCACCAGCTCGTTCAACTCCGTTCAACCAGAAATCAACCAATGGCAGGAATGGCACCACCTCGTTCAACTCCGTTCAACCAGAAATCAACCAATGGCAGGAATGGCACCACCTCGTTCAACTCCGTTCAACCAGAAATCAACCAATGGCAGGAATGGCACCACCTCGTTCAACTCCGTTCAACCAGAAATCAACCAATGGCAGGAATGGCACCACCTCGTTCAACTCCGTTCAACCAGAAATCAACCAATGGCAGGAATGGCACCACCTCGTTCAACTCCGTTCAACCAGAAATCAACCAATGGCAGGAATGGCACCACCTCGTTCAACTCCGTTCAACCAGAAATCAACCAATGGCAGGAATGGCACCACCTCGTTCAACTCCGTTCAACCAGAAATCAACCAATGGCAGGAATGGCACCACCTCGTTCAACTCCGTTCAACCAGAAATCAACCAATGGCAGGAATGGCACCAGCTCGTTCAACTCCGTTCAACCAGAAATCAACCAATGGCAGGAATGGCACCACCTCGTTCAACTCCGTTCAACCAGAAATCAACCAATGGCAGGAATGGCACCACCTCGTTCAACTCCGTTCAACCAGAAATCAACCAATGGCAGGAATGGCACCACCTCGTTCAACTCCGTTCAACCAGAAATCAACCAATGGCAGGAATGGCACCAGCTCGTTCAACTCCGTTCAACCAGAAATCAACCAATGGCAGGAATGGCACCACCTCGTTCAACTCCGTTCAACCAGAAGTTCAACCAATGTTTGCTCTCATCCTATATGTATGGTGCTTCACTATGAAACGTTTTTTTAGGTTAAAATGTAGAATAAAAAAAAGAAATATATACGCGTGTATTGTCAGAGAATGGTCAGGATGTGACAGATGCTATAAGAGACGCTACACTTCTAAGAATATCCTCATTATCTAGAGAACTACTTGGACAATATGATAAGAAACGTTTTCACAAACTATATGTAACAACAGCAACCATCCTCTTAAGCTACTTTTGCCCAAAATCAAGCCCTTGTCTAGAACCTTAAGATGTCAGTCTTCCCAGTGGTCGAAAATTAATACTGTTCGTTTTAAAAATTATTTTGTAAATAGATTAATCTTTAGGTATAACCTAGCTATTTAATAGTCTTTGTTCCCACATACTTTACACGTTTGTTATATTATGAGCGTTATTACTTATAGCTGTAACACACGATATGTATTTTATCGGTGATTCAATAAAAACATTATTATTATTATTATTATTAATGAAACGACAGGAACCCATTACTAATTAATTAATTAAATAAATTGAGTTTGAGTTGAATAGTGATATTGAAGTTACATACAGTTTTTTTTATATAAAAATTAACAATATGGCTGTTACAGACCGAGCATCTAACTCGATATCTAAATACGTATTCCACCTAAAACAAAAAGAGCCTAATTCGGTGCCTCTCCTACTACTCTTGTATGATATTCAGAGCTGTTGATTCCCATCAATTTCAACGTATCAAAGAAGTGGAGACACGGTGAGGGACACGCCTTTATGTTCCGGGTCGGAACAATATAATTTCCAGTAGTTTTCATATAAACTGACTATCCTAGCACACGTGTGGGATGGATGATATGAAATCAAAGTAAATGTGCAAAAATGATCGGTTAACAAACTGTGCCGTAGATCTAGTCTTCAAGGAAAATATTGCATATATTTTCAATCAAGTATTAAGGGCCGAGAGGCCTTAAGTATTAAGCATTAATAAGTACTTAAGTATTTGAATCCAATTAACAGCCATCAATCGAACATTGATTCCAGACATGCGCAAACCGTGACACAGCTCCTTTAAACCGTAGACTTTAGCTTTACAAGGAGGATCAGATGAACAATCAATCTTACCGCAAAATCTGACCGTCAACAATACTATGGATGAACATTTAAATGGAGTCTGACAATAAATGTCTATGGAAATTACGAGACAAGATAGTTTGGATCCAGTTTAAGGTTGTACTACAACAGCAAAAAACAAAACTCAAATTAAAACCTTGGAAAGACTACATTGTATTTTAACCTTGTAACCACTAGTTTACCATTGGGAGACTTTTTTTATCACGTCGGCTTTTACCAGATATACAATTTACAGAACTAAAGACTTGCACTATTATACTATTAACTGAAGGAAGTAATTGATGTCAAGATTTTGTTTACTTCAGCTTGGCAATTGCACGCGCGACGGAAAACTGATTAAAATGCAAACAATATTGATTAGATGTTTTGAATATCGATTGTTAATACAGGAATTGCTAATACTCTCCTGGGGTAACACAAGAATGCGATTTAACACAGGAATGTTCAATTCCCTTCGACATATAAACTCACTGAGATGTCACTCCTAACGGCGAACAAGAAGTACAATGTGATGAGATGACAACTACGCGAAGAGAGAAGCTTGCTAATGAAGACAAGACGTAACGACGTAACGAGGGCAGCTCTTACGTAACATTCTCAGTCGAAGAGAATGGCGATTGATTTACATGATGAGCAAGAATGGAAAACGTAACATTCTTGTAACGTGCAATGAAATACCAAAACTTCCTTCTTGTTCAAAAGCTCGACCTTCTAATCATGTGTTACGTAATCCCATACTGGGATGAACGTTACGTTGGCAAAAATGCCGGGCTTTAGTAAACAGTACAAATATAAATAAGACCTATTTCGGACCGGACGATTAGTCATCAAGTCACGTCCAGAAGACTCTAAAGGTTATTCAGACAGCTGCACGGCCGTTTACGCTAAGGTGGGATCTTAAAAACCTCATGTATCTGACAAAATAAGTATACAATTCGGTTCGTAAAATGTAGGAGTTGCTTTCGAGCCTGTTTACTGTAGAATTTTAGCAGAAAGTCGCAGTGAATTTGCTAAAGTGTGCAAGTACTGATTAAAACCACGAAACTAAAACTGACATGATATCGATAAGTGATTTTACCTTTGGAGGTGATACCGTAGCTATCTTGTGCCGGAAATACGTTTCTTCGCCAACTAGTCTATTGTTTTTCTCCCTCGCTCCCTGAAAAGCTGCTGACGGACCAACAAACGCTGAAGGTAGCTCCGTTTAGCCACGGCGCTCGCCATTCGCTAATTGCGATTGTAACTCTAGTTACAGTATATTACCTCTTACTCTTTTTATTTCCCTTTTCCGTAGAGCTGCCAACCCACAATGACAGCAGGAGAGCTCCTGTTAGTTGTTGTACTCTTGCAGGCATTCTACATTCAAGGTAATTTAACTTTACAATATTGATTGGCATTCTTATAAACCCAAACAAACAAGAGGGCATGTTAATTTGCACTTCGCCAACAACCATGTAAAGTCTGTTTGGCTCTAAATATTACATGCAATTTGTCTCAGCCAAATCTTGTTTGATAAATGTGTTTACACTTTCCGAGGCAGGACAACGGTGCCTATGGTAGCTTTGAACAAGGCCCTTAATTGAAATAGTTCAGTTTTGTTCAGTCAAGACTAGTTTCATTATTTACATGATGTATTAAACTAACTTACTTTGGAAGTCACTGTAGTAGTTAAAAGTGATCTTTTGCAACAAATTTGAGATTAGCTGATAGTTACATTGAAAGTTGCAAAGAGTAAAATAATTTTGGCTCACCAAAAGAGCCGTGTGATTGAACATTTTTATGGTGTGATGTATTTCCGGTGGACACCTCGCATGGGACTCTTGTTCTGTCTATGTATTCCTTAATTTTATCAATGAGTCCAAAATATAGTTGTCAAACAAAGAATCAAGTACGTTCTGGAAATACATAGTACTGGTTATACACAATATGGCAGAATTGTGTAGAATGATAAATTGTTGAAAGAGCAGGACGTGAATTATTTTGAAGCAAAAAAAAGATAACTAGACTTTACTCGTTAGATACTCAACCTGCTACAACGTCCGAATGCCTGACCGCTCTTGGCCTAGAGAAACATGGCATCACAGACCCACAGATGACCGCCTCCTCTGTATGGAATGCCAATCACGGAGCAGCAAACGGAAGACTGAATTTTAATGCTGGTGGAGGAAAGACTGGGGCCTGGTCTGCTAGGTACAACAACGCCCAACAATGGCTCCAGGTGGATTTTGGTCTGACGACTAAAATAACCCGCATAGCAACTCAAGGCCGACAGGACGCCAACCAATGGGTGAAGAGCTACACTTTGGCTTACAGTCGCGATGGAACCGTTTGGGAAACGTACCTAAAGAAAGTAAGACCTTTTTACATGGAACTCTTACTTCAAACGCTTCTCGAAAGCTCAACAGTATTCAAATTATAGAACTATCCCAAAAAGGAGACTTCTCTCGGTAATATAGTAAGGCCAAATCAGACTCCATCAAGCTGAATATTGTAAACGGTGGCCAAGAAAAATACAACCAGCAGATCGTGCTCATACTTTTCCTTAGGAAACCTAGCTGTGTCGTATCATAATCATCTCTGTTATATTTGTAGTTGCATCAGTGATTTTACCAAATATTTTCATAAAATCAGTAATAGTTTCTTTCATAAGAAGAAAGAGCACATTAAATTCCTGGAATGACTCGGGCATTACCATTCTGGAAATACAAATCTGTAACTCTTATAGGGGTAACACTCGAATCAGAATATTGATGTTGAATCGATATTAATGATAATGTAAACATTAGAAGCACTTTAACCAAAGTTCACAATTTTAATAACGGAACCATTAATGTGTGATTCTTAACAGATGTTTGATGGTAACAACAACCGCAACACGATGGTATTTCATGACATCAGTCCAGCAATCATCGCACGATTTGTCCGCATTCAGCCGAAGACTTGGCAGAGCCACATCTCGCTCAGAGCTGAATTCTATGGATGCACATCTGGTAAGACTTGAACTAAATAAATGTACATAACAGTAGATAAATATGTTGTAACACCGGTAATGCTCGAGCTGCAAATAAGCATGCTTTCACTTTCTCAACAGGATTCTGTATTCCCAAGGAAAAGTGTGCCTCTGCACTAGGCATGATAGACGGTCGAATTCCCGACTCTCGTATCACCGCTTCTACTTCTTACAACGCAAATCTCTTACCCGCTCGTGCCAGGCTACATCTGCGACGACAAGGCCGGCTTCTCGGATCCTGGGCCGCTCGGGTGAATGATGGTGGTCAGTTTCTACAAGTTGATCTCGGTAAAGTGACTAAAATCACACGCATAGCGACACAAGGAAGACAGGACGCCAACCAGTGGGTCACCACCTACCGTCTCCGGTTCAGCCAGGATGGAGGATATTACGAGCCCTATACTAACAACAAAGTTCTGACTGGCAACAAAGACAGGGACCGTGTTGCTGTTAACATACTTGCGCCAGTAATAATCGCTAGATACATCCGGGTTCTTCCCAAGACGTGGTATGGACACATTTCAATGAGAATGGAATTGTATGGATGTAAAGAAGGTATAGATGACAATTCACATTAACCATTTCTAATCAAAATATTAAACGGGAAGTATTAAAACATTAATATTTACAAATTATATGCACAGGAAACACTAAATTCAATGTACCGTTTTCTAGGATTCCAGACACCAAAGATCCCAAAATGCCAGAGCAAACTTACCATGGCTGACGATCAGATGTCCGCCTCATCCGAGTGGAACTCGGGCCACCGAGCAGCAAATGCCAGGTTACATTTCTATGCTGGCGGAGGGAGGACTGGGGCCTGGTCTGCTCTCGTTAACAACGTCTATCAGTTCCTAGAGATTGATTTCGGTAAAGTAACTCAGATAACACTTGTATCTACACAAGGACGACAGGACGCCAGCCAATGGGTGAAGAGCTACACTCTGGAATACAGTATGGACGGCGGCATTTTCAAGTCCTACAGCGTTGGTGGAAAAATAAAGGTAACGTCGATTTATCTTTATTTTTCGCTTCCTCGGTAGATTCACACTAGAATATTCCTTATGCATTCAATAAAATGTATGGAACTCAAGAAACATTAAAAATAAGGAAATGGGAGGTGTTACTCCAAGAGATCCAGTGTATACTATACTATTTACTTGTACACACAGATATTAACTGGCAACAGCGATCGCTACACTGTGGTTAGTCACGTGCTCGCCAATCCAATCATCACACGTTATATCCGGGTACGTCCAAAGACCTGGCAGGGACACATTTCCATGAGATTGGAGTTCTACGGTTGTTATAAAGGTACGATAGCTGCTTGGACCAGACATTACTGTTTTCCAGGATCGGCATAATATTTACCAGTGCGCCATCATTTACAATTAAAAGCATTATTTTAACATTCTTCTTGAACGGCAAGTAATCTGTCACATTTCTTAGGGTTCACTCCACCTAATGTTCCAAAGTGTGTATCCCCAATGGGTCTTAGAAGTGGTCTCGTCAAAGATACCAAGATGTCGGCTTCGTCTGAGTGGAATTCTGGTCACAGAGCAGCTAACGCGAGGCTGTATTTCCACGCTGGCAGAGGAAGGACTGGTGCTTGGTCAGCTAGAGTAAACAACAATAAGCAATGGCTTCAAGTGGACTTTAGTCAGGTGGTGAAAATCAAAAGGGTGGCGACTCAGGGCCGACAGGACGCCAACCAATGGGTGAAAAGTTATTCACTTCAATTCAGTCGAGATGGAATCTTCTGGGAAGACTACCAACAGGGGAAATATGTTGCTGTAAGTAATGTTTGCTCGTTGATTGCTTGAAAAGCCTATATCGATCGGTAATGAAACACAACATTGGGTTTTTAGTCTTAAATTAAGCATATCCATTCCAGCGTCGTGAAACGAAATCTTCATAAATGTCTTGCAGATATGTGCCAGCACCAGATTGCTACTCAATCTTTCGAAACACAATATATTTATCATTTCTTAATCATGCATTAGCTAAATCAATTTATTACTATCCAGGTTCTGTCCGGTAACACCGATAGGTTCATCGTAATTCTCCACGAACTACAGACCGCAATCATCGCTCGATTTATCCGCATTCTCCCGAAGACCTGGCAGAGCCACATCTCACTCAGAGCAGAATTCTTCGGCTGTAGAAAAGGTATAGTATCGTGCCGACAATATGTTGGTATACTTTCGGTCAACTTTAGTATGCATCCTATAAGCCTTAGTTTCTTTTTCGTTAGGATTCGTTATACCACCTGTGGAATGTGCTGCCGCCCTTGGAATGCAAAACAAGAAGATCCCGGACGCTCGACTCACCGCTTCCTCCATATGGAGTGCAACTCATTCACCTGCTCGTGCTAGACTTCATCTTCCTCGCCAAGGCAGTCTAATGGGTGCTTGGTCTGCTCGATTCAACGATCACGGTCAGTGGTTACAGGTAGACATGACTCAGATCACCAAGGTTACTCGTATCGCCACACAAGGTCGCCAGGACGCCAACCAGTGGATCACGAGTTACAGTTTGCAGTTCAGTATGGATGGCGGCCATTTTGAGCCATACATCAATTCCAAGATACTCAAGGGTAACAATAACAGGAACACTGTTGTTGGGCACATCCTGAAGCCTGCTATCATAGCGAAGTTCATTCGCGTCGTTCCACGTACCTGGTATGGACACATCTCGATGAGACTCGAGCTTTATGGATGCACAGAAGGTTAGTAAACTTTATAATCCTAGCCGATTTTGTTTCTCTGTATGCTTTGTATATCTCACAAATTGGGTTGATTGTCCCATAGGCTTCCAAGTACCAATTATCAAAAAATGTCTGGCTGCGATTAACTTGGCCGACAATCAAATGTCAGCTTCGTCCGAATACAACGCGGCTCACAGAGCAGCTAACGCAAGACTACACTTCATGGCTGGTGGAGGAAGGACTGGATCCTGGTCTGCTAGAACCAATGACGCCTTCCAGTTCCTTGAGGTGCACTTCAATAAGGCGACAAAGGTAACCCGTATGTCTACGCAAGGACGACAGGATGCTAACCAATGGGTGAAGAGTTACACGTTGGAATACAGTCTGGACGGCAGCCTGTTTACGCCATATTCTGTTAAAGGAAATGTGAAGGTTTGTTAACACAGCAAATGTTTAACAATTGACACGCTGATCCATAACATATTTTGATCTCCTCTTCCCAGGTTTTCACTGGCAACAATGATCGTCACAATGTGGTTACTCACGTGCTACCCAATCCCATCATCACTCGTTACATCCGGGTACGTCCAAAGACCTGGCAGGGACACATCTCCATGAGAGTACAGTTCTACGGTTGCACTGAAGGTAAATAATGCAAGTCCCTTATCAAACATCGATCTTCCAATTCCTTATTTCAATCTTGTCCAACCAATGTATCATTTCTAGGATTTGAGCCGCCTCCAAAACCAGAGTGCGTAACTGCTCTCGGTTGTCAATGCCTGTCGATCAAAGATCACCAGTTCTCGGCATCATCGGAATACAACGCGGCTCTCAAAGCAGCAAACGCGAGACTGCACTTGAACGCAAGGAAAGATATCGGTGGAGGCTGGGCAGCTAAGCTGAACAACGTCAATCAGTGGATTCAAGTTGACTTTGAAGATTACAAAACAGTGACACGAATTGCTACCCAAGGCAGGCAGGAGACGAACCAGTGGGTGACTAGTTATATGGTGCAGTACAGTATGGATGGGAAGAAGTTTATTACTTACGCAAATAATGGCAAAGACAGGGTGGGTGAAACGTATGGTCGAAACTTATAATTTCAAAAATATTACTTTATTCCTACTAGCCTAATATCTTAAACTTGTTCATGCGTCCTTTGCATTTCAGGTATTCCTTGGTAACAGAGACAGGGGTAGCGTTGTTCTCAATGAATTCGTCCCTCCTTTGAAAAACATTCGCTTTATCCGAGTTCTCCCCAAAACCTGGTATGGTCACATCGCTATGCGCATGGAACTGTACGGCTGTGAAGGAGGTGAGTTCATCCTATCACTGCTTTATTATTCCATAGGACACCCCAATAACTAGTATTAGTATTGCATGTCTCGTGACGTAATATGAGACGTCACTCATGTTTGGTTTTCATTCCACAGGGATCCCACAGCAGATGGCTCCGTGCAGTAAAGCTCTGGACCTTGGCATCATCCTAGATCGTTCAGGTAGTGTTGGCGCCACCAACTTCAAGAAAGTTAAAGCATTCCTCTCTACTCTAGTGACTCGCCTTGGCATCTCTACATCCGGTAGTCGTCTTGGTATAATCGCCTACAGCTCAACAGCTACCCGTATCGTCAGCTTCGCCTCTGTTGCCTCACAGTCGCTGCCCGCCATGAAGACTGTTATCGATGGCATTCCATTCACTGCAGGTGGGACTCGTACAGACATGGCATTGAGACTGGCCAATAGCGACCTGTTCTCACCGAGTGGAGGAGATCGACGTGATATACCAGATGTATTGATTGTGATGACAGATGGCAAGACCAACGCTGGCAGTGCTCCTTACCCCACTGTTCTGAAACCCCTTCTGGTAAGTTCATTTGAACGTAATTACTTTGAGACACTAATTCTAGGAGACCCCTATTCATTTGTTATTTTATTAATTACATCAGCAGTGCAGACCAACTGCACTTCAGTAGCGAGAACTTGTTCATTGACTGTATTTCTTGTTTCTTTCGACAGGCAAAGAACGTTGATGTGATCGCCATAGGTATTGGTTCCGGTATCAACAAAGCTGAACTCCTTCAGATCGCCAACAAAAAGCAAAACAAAGTCATTCAAGTAGACAACTTTGACGCCCTCTCCACCCAGCTGAATGCCATCCTGGCAATGTCTTGCAAACCAAAATAGTTCAAGATGAAATATTATATATAGAAATAATCAGTGGTAATAAAAATGAGTGGAAATCTAACCTAGTTGTTATTTGTAGCATATACACTTGTACGCCCGCGTTGTACAGCATCGACCTCGAGATCGTCCTTATGTTGGCTAAAGTTTGAAATGAAATTTAATACTAACAAACCATTTTCCTTAATCAAGACTTGCTATACCTATTTTTTTTTCCTACATAAAAATCACTATAAAATAGTGCCGAGGAAATATTTAGCTCGCTGATAACATACGGACCGAGCACAAAATGACAGAACCAAAAATGCGTACTTAGTTTCTCCAATGGAAAACAACACGGGTCGACTAATCCCAACGGCTTTTTCTTACTTAGGTCAAACAGTCTACATCGTGTGATTTTTGTAATGGTTTAGCAAGGACATTAAAGTGCCGGGTTTCGCACCCTTTTACCAGATCTCTATTAATCGGGGAACATCGATTTTTTTCATACATCCTGAAAGGTAACCTCCCCTCTAATGGAGGATAGAGTTGACCTGACTCTAATAGCAGGAGCACACCGAGAAATTTTCAAAAATGACGCAGGATTTTGTTAATACTCGCCAAGGCATTTTCGGATAATAATCCACTGCCGGGAGAAGTGAGGACTTAATCTTCTATTGTATGCAGTTGCCGACAAGGATCAGGTTGGGTTCTTTTACGAAGTTTTGGTTATTTTCTTTGCCAGTGAAGTTAGTTATTTATGTCTTCCCTCCTTTACCCACTATATAGCTCAGTACTCCAAGTGCTGATTTGCCTGCGCTCGGTTTACTGGGCAATGAATATGTATTACACCATTGTTGGACTAATATGGCTGAGCACAGGCTCATAGCCGATTTTATTAATCTGATAGATATCAGAGGGCACTAAAAAACCCAGGCAAACACAGCACTAAATGGTGAACCATTAAGGCACGTTGCAAAATTCGAAACAGTAAGAATTATTATAGTAATATTCAGTTGCTCCTGCTAACTACTTCTAAGGACTATATGGAAAAATGCAGTTACCCTTGCTATCTCTATAAATTTCATAAAATCTACTATGACCAACTTGCTATGAGCTGTTAAAATTACGATGAGTAAAAATAGAACTGCGGCTGCCCTTGCTAATCAGTTCCCCTATTCCTAATCAGCCTTGAACACCAAGGAGAGATGGGGACTGCTGCCCCTGCTAATCAGTCCCATAAATTTCATAAAATTAACTATGAACAACTTCCCATGAGCTAGGGGAAGCTGGTCAACAAAATAGGCTCTTGAAACAGCAACGAAAATAGGACATGTACCAAATAATCCAGCATCAACTGTACTGGACAAACATGAATTACTTGCCGATTTTTAACCATAGAAAAGGATGTTGATTGTAGCTGTGTTTATAGTACAGGAATGTGACTTTAAGGGAACTGTTACTTTAGGTACATCAACAAGCTTAACCAATAACTGTTATTGCGGCTGAGCCAAATAATAAGTCTTTATTGTGTCAAAAGATAAAAAATAATACATATCTTATGTTACATTCATAGATAAGAAAAAATATTATACAAGATAAGAATATACAATATAAAAAAACTATACAGCTAAGTTATATTTAAAAATTAATCGATTTATAAAAGAGTTCTTAAAACGGTTGGTGTTGATCTTAGGCAGATAGCTGGACGTTTTTCTTAGGTTGTATTTGGTAGACTTGAAACGCGGCATGATTGACAAAAGTGGATGACCGTCCGAATTAGATACTTTTTTACAAATATTTCGATCTTGTTTTTCTAATAGTTTATACACATTAATTGGCTTAGAGGTGAATTTCCTTTTATAACATCGATCTAACAAACATTGCACCGGAGTAAGGTCAGATTCGGAAGCACCATATACAGATAGAGCATAAGTTATCTTAGGTAGTACAATACTATTAAAAAGCAAGTCTATTTCAGATTGATTATATCCCTCTTTTCTTAAAGAACTGAGGACGTACAGGCACTTATTAGCCTTGATAAGTTTGGTTTTTACATGGGTAGAGTACCTGCTATCCTGTACTTGGAAGGTGACTCCTAATATAACCTGTTCTTTGCATGTAGGGATAGTTGAGATAGGTGGATAATGATAAATACCATGAAACGGTCAGCTGTTTCACCCATCTTATCGGGTCATCGACTCTGAGGCTGTTTCAGCTTTGAGCTCGTTTGAATGAAATTTTCCATGAAATATCCTCATTTTACTCTGCTTAATATCATTCCTGTCTCTTCATTCGATGCACTAGTAGCGATTGTAAGACGCTGAGTGGCCTAAGGATGGACTAACCGATTTCATAAGGCTGAATGCGAAGAGTTGACGACTTTACGGACCCAACTGAGAAAGCTTCTGAAGACAAGGCTTGTAAAAAGATTCCGTCAAATCACTCCAGTGGCCAAGAACAGACACGGCTTAACATTTATTCTTGCTTTTCTTTTGAAAATAATCGTTTAGGGCATCATCTTCTTGGTGATCTCCGATCAACGTGACTCCATCTCTGCATTTTTCTGTACCATTTTGAAATTGTTGACACGAAAGCCTCGTTTTCATGAGGGCTGACCGTTCAGCCTCGTTATTCAACCCCGTTCAACCCGTCGTTCAACGCCGTTCCACCGTTCAACCCCTCATTCAACCCCGTTCAGAACCCTCGTTCAACCCCGTTCTGCCCGTTCAGCCTCGTTCAACTCCGTTCAGCCTCGTTCAACTCAGGTCAGCCTCGTTCAACCCTATTCAACCCCGTTTAACATCGTTCAACCCAGTTCAGCCTTGTTCAACCTTCTTCAACCCTGTTCAACCTCGTTCAATCCCGTTCAACAACGTTCAACCCTGTTCAACCTCGTTCAACTCCGTTCAACTCCGTTCAACTCCGTTCAACTCCGTTCAACCTCGTTCAACCCTGTTTGGCAACACCGTTCAACCCAGTTCATCCTCGTTTAACCCTATTGATCCCCGTTCAACCCAGTTCATCCTCGTTCAACCCTGTTCCACCTCGTTCAACCCAGTTCATCCTCGTTCAACCCTGTCCAACACCGTTTAACCCAGTTCATCCTCATTCAACAGCATTCAACACGGTTCAGTCTCGTTGAACACCGTTCAGCCTCGTTCAACACGGTTCAACCCCACTTTTCCGCGTTCAACTTCATTCAACATCGTTCAACCCCCGTTCAGTATCGATCAATACCGTTCAGCCCCATGAGTCAACCCTGTTCAACTTCGTTCAACACCGTTCAATACGGTTCAACCTCGTTCAGTCTCGTTCAACCCTGTTAAGACTTGTTTAACCTCGTTTAGCCCCGTTTAACTTCGTTCAGCCCCGTTTAACTTCGTTCAACCCCGTTCAACCCCGTTCAACGCCGGTCGTTCAGCCCCGTTCAACCCCGTTCAGTCCCGTTCAACACCGCGTTCAGCCTCGTCAAATCCTGTTAACCTCATTGAACTCTGTTTAACACCGTTCAACCTTATCTTAGATTTTTACTTCCTTGGATAGTATACACTAATACCGGAAGGTGCATAAAATAATAAGAAAGCTTAAATCTAGTTACAATACAATGGTGAAGTACAAAGTCAATAAAATAGTGTAAGTGCGGACAATAATAGTTAAATACAGGTATAATAAATAGTCATGTAAATGTAGCTATTTTAAATAAATAAATATATAAACAAATTATAAATGCCTCAGATATGGAGGAGGCTTCATGGACTTGATTGCAGGGCCAATGATGCTAGAAAATAATGCCAATGACGGTGTGTTAGCTACGTGAACATGCAGGTAATTTATTCCAAACACGAATTGTTCGGACGTAAAAAGAGTAGCTAAAGGCCAAGACATTACACGAAGGTTGGCAATAGTACATATTATTGTGTCTGGGGTTAGGGACAATATTGTGAGGGAAGTCTATGTCCACCAGGCCATTACGAATTTTATAAAACATAGTGGCCTGCTGGGCAAGTCTTCGATTCTCAAGAGTATCCCAGCCCAGAGAACTAACGAGGTCGGAGGTGCTAGTATATCGATCACAGTTATTGCAGACGAACCTTGCTGCAGTCTTTTGAGTTTGTTCTAACTTAGATATATTAGAATCAGTATGAGGGTTCCAGGCCTCTGATGCGTATTCAAGTCTGGGTCTAACAAGCGATTCATATGCTCGTTTTTTAACAGATAAAGAACAAGGTTTCAATGTCCTACGTACAATTCCTAACGTTTTGTTCGCTTTAGATGTAATATTAGAACAATGAGTGTTCCATCGACGATCGTGTGACTGTGTGACCCCTAGGTAATCATGGGAGGACTTCTGAGTAGAGCTTTGCCATTCATATGGTAAGTAAACTTGTGTCAAGGTCATCCTGGAGGGTCTTGTGATCCAGATCGGACTCAATCTGTCGGTAGACAACAGTGTCGTCTGCAAACAATCTGATCTTTAAGTTGATACCTTCAACAATGTCGTTAATGTAGAGTAGGAACAAAGTTGGGACGAGGACTGAGCCTTGGGGGACACCGGAAGTGACACCAGCAATATCTGAGTGAGAACCATTTACCGAAACATATTGGCAGCGCTTGTGGAGGAAGGCGTTAATCCAACCAAGTGTACGGCCATTAATGCCATAGTATTCAACCTTTGCAGCTAGTTTACTGTGCGACACTTTGTCAAATGCCTTACTAAAGTCCAGTAGGATCACATCTGTTTGGCTACGATTGTTTAAGGAAGTAGCCCAGTCATGAATAACGGTTATAAGCTGGATTGTACAGGACAGCTGTTTTCTGAAGCCATGCTGGTTACTTACTAAGATGTTATTAGTGGCCAGGTGTTTATTCATATGACTAAGGACAATGTGCTCCATTACCTTACAGCACAGGCATGTAAGGGAAATAGGTCTGTAATTGGCTGGATTTGCATTGGGACCCTTTTTGTATACTGCTGTGCTGTGATAAGTTCTGTGGACCAGTCAGGTGGAATAATGCTGGCATTGAAGCTTTGTTGGAAGATGTATGTTAATATTGGCGATAATTCATCAGCTAGGTCTCACAGGACTCTTGCAGGAAGGAGGTCAGGACCACATAACTTGTTAACATTGAGGTTTAGCAGTTGTTTTCTCACGCCTTCATTACTAATTTGTAGTGAAGGGATGCTAGGGTACGGTGAAGGGCCATTTACAGGAATGGCACCAGCTCGTTCAACTCCGTTCAACCAGAAATCAACCAATGGCAGGAATGGCACCACCTCGTTCAACTCCGTTCAACCAGAAATCAACCAATGGCAGGAATGGCACCACCTCGTTCAACTCCGTTCAACCAGAAATCAACCAATGGCAGGAATGGCACCACCTCGTTCAACTCCGTTCAACCAGAAATCAACCAATGGCAGGAATGGCACCACCTCGTTCAACTCCGTTCAACCAGAAATCAACCAATGGCAGGAATGGCACCACCTCGTTCAACTCCGTTCAACCAGAAATCAACCAATGGCAGGAATGGCACCACCTCGTTCAACTCCGTTCAACCAGAAATCAACCAATGGCAGGAATGGCACCACCTCGTTCAACTCCGTTCAACCAGAAATCAACCAATGGCAGGAATGGCACCACCTCGTTCAACTCCGTTCAACCAGAAATCAACCAATGGCAGGAATGGCACCAGCTCGTTCAACTCCGTTCAACCAGAAATCAACCAATGGCAGGAATGGCACCACCTCGTTCAACTCCGTTCAACCAGAAATCAACCAATGGCAGGAATGGCACCACCTCGTTCAACTCCGTTCAACCAGAAATCAACCAATGGCAGGAATGGCACCACCTCGTTCAACTCCGTTCAACCAGAAATCAACCAATGGCAGGAATGGCACCAGCTCGTTCAACTCCGTTCAACCAGAAATCAACCAATGGCAGGAATGGCACCACCTCGTTCAACTCCGTTCAACCAGAAGTTCAACCAATGTTTGCTCTCATCCTATATGTATGGTGCTTCACTATGAAACGTTTTTTTAGGTTAAAATGTAGAATAAAAAAAAGAAATATATACGCGTGTATTGTCAGAGAATGGTCAGGATGTGACAGATGCTATAAGAGACGCTACACTTCTAAGAATATCCTCATTATCTAGAGAACTACTTGGACAATATGATAAGAAACGTTTTCACAAACTATATGTAACAACAGCAACCATCCTCTTAAGCTACTTTTGCCCAAAATCAAGCCCTTGTCTAGAACCTTAAGATGTCAGTCTTCCCAGTGGTCGAAAATTAATACTGTTCGTTTTAAAAATTATTTTGTAAATAGATTAATCTTTAGGTATAACCTAGCTATTTAATAGTCTTTGTTCCCACATACTTTACACGTTTGTTATATTATGAGCGTTATTACTTATAGCTGTAACACACGATATGTATTTTATCGGTGATTCAATAAAAACATTATTATTATTATTATTATTAATGAAACGACAGGAACCCATTACTAATTAATTAATTAAATAAATTGAGTTTGAGTTGAATAGTGATATTGAAGTTACATACAGTTTTTTTTATATAAAAATTAACAATATGGCTGTTACAGACCGAGCATCTAACTCGATATCTAAATACGTATTCCACCTAAAACAAAAAGAGCCTAATTCGGTGCCTCTCCTACTACTCTTGTATGATATTCAGAGCTGTTGATTCCCATCAATTTCAACGTATCAAAGAAGTGGAGACACGGTGAGGGACACGCCTTTATGTTCCGGGTCGGAACAATATAATTTCCAGTAGTTTTCATATAAACTGACTATCCTAGCACACGTGTGGGATGGATGATATGAAATCAAAGTAAATGTGCAAAAATGATCGGTTAACAAACTGTGCCGTAGATCTAGTCTTCAAGGAAAATATTGCATATATTTTCAATCAAGTATTAAGGGCCGAGAGGCCTTAAGTATTAAGCATTAATAAGTACTTAAGTATTTGAATCCAATTAACAGCCATCAATCGAACATTGATTCCAGACATGCGCAAACCGTGACACAGCTCCTTTAAACCGTAGACTTTAGCTTTACAAGGAGGATCAGATGAACAATCAATCTTACCGCAAAATCTGACCGTCAACAATACTATGGATGAACATTTAAATGGAGTCTGACAATAAATGTCTATGGAAATTACGAGACAAGATAGTTTGGATCCAGTTTAAGGTTGTACTACAACAGCAAAAAACAAAACTCAAATTAAAACCTTGGAAAGACTACATTGTATTTTAACCTTGTAACCACTAGTTTACCATTGGGAGACTTTTTTTATCACGTCGGCTTTTACCAGATATACAATTTACAGAACTAAAGACTTGCACTATTATACTATTAACTGAAGGAAGTAATTGATGTCAAGATTTTGTTTACTTCAGCTTGGCAATTGCACGCGCGACGGAAAACTGATTAAAATGCAAACAATATTGATTAGATGTTTTGAATATCGATTGTTAATACAGGAATTGCTAATACTCTCCTGGGGTAACACAAGAATGCGATTTAACACAGGAATGTTCAATTCCCTTCGACATATAAACTCACTGAGATGTCACTCCTAACGGCGAACAAGAAGTACAATGTGATGAGATGACAACTACGCGAAGAGAGAAGCTTGCTAATGAAGACAAGACGTAACGACGTAACGAGGGCAGCTCTTACGTAACATTCTCAGTCGAAGAGAATGGCGATTGATTTACATGATGAGCAAGAATGGAAAACGTAACATTCTTGTAACGTGCAATGAAATACCAAAACTTCCTTCTTGTTCAAAAGCTCGACCTTCTAATCATGTGTTACGTAATCCCATACTGGGATGAACGTTACGTTGGCAAAAATGCCGGGCTTTAGTAAACAGTACAAATATAAATAAGACCTATTTCGGACCGGACGATTAGTCATCAAGTCACGTCCAGAAGACTCTAAAGGTTATTCAGACAGCTGCACGGCCGTTTACGCTAAGGTGGGATCTTAAAAACCTCATGTATCTGACAAAATAAGTATACAATTCGGTTCGTAAAATGTAGGAGTTGCTTTCGAGCCTGTTTACTGTAGAATTTTAGCAGAAAGTCGCAGTGAATTTGCTAAAGTGTGCAAGTACTGATTAAAACCACGAAACTAAAACTGACATGATATCGATAAGTGATTTTACCTTTGGAGGTGATACCGTAGCTATCTTGTGCCGGAAATACGTTTCTTCGCCAACTAGTCTATTGTTTTTCTCCCTCGCTCCCTGAAAAGCTGCTGACGGACCAACAAACGCTGAAGGTAGCTCCGTTTAGCCACGGCGCTCGCCATTCGCTAATTGCGATTGTAACTCTAGTTACAGTATATTACCTCTTACTCTTTTTATTTCCCTTTTCCGTAGAGCTGCCAACCCACAATGACAGCAGGAGAGCTCCTGTTAGTTGTTGTACTCTTGCAGGCATTCTACATTCAAGGTAATTTAACTTTACAATATTGATTGGCATTCTTATAAACCCAAACAAACAAGAGGGCATGTTAATTTGCACTTCGCCAACAACCATGTAAAGTCTGTTTGGCTCTAAATATTACATGCAATTTGTCTCAGCCAAATCTTGTTTGATAAATGTGTTTACACTTTCCGAGGCAGGACAACGGTGCCTATGGTAGCTTTGAACAAGGCCCTTAATTGAAATAGTTCAGTTTTGTTCAGTCAAGACTAGTTTCATTATTTACATGATGTATTAAACTAACTTACTTTGGAAGTCACTGTAGTAGTTAAAAGTGATCTTTTGCAACAAATTTGAGATTAGCTGATAGTTACATTGAAAGTTGCAAAGAGTAAAATAATTTTGGCTCACCAAAAGAGCCGTGTGATTGAACATTTTTATGGTGTGATGTATTTCCGGTGGACACCTCGCATGGGACTCTTGTTCTGTCTATGTATTCCTTAATTTTATCAATGAGTCCAAAATATAGTTGTCAAACAAAGAATCAAGTACGTTCTGGAAATACATAGTACTGGTTATACACAATATGGCAGAATTGTGTAGAATGATAAATTGTTGAAAGAGCAGGACGTGAATTATTTTGAAGCAAAAAAAAGATAACTAGACTTTACTCGTTAGATACTCAACCTGCTACAACGTCCGAATGCCTGACCGCTCTTGGCCTAGAGAAACATGGCATCACAGACCCACAGATGACCGCCTCCTCTGTATGGAATGCCAATCACGGAGCAGCAAACGGAAGACTGAATTTTAATGCTGGTGGAGGAAAGACTGGGGCCTGGTCTGCTAGGTACAACAACGCCCAACAATGGCTCCAGGTGGATTTTGGTCTGACGACTAAAATAACCCGCATAGCAACTCAAGGCCGACAGGACGCCAACCAATGGGTGAAGAGCTACACTTTGGCTTACAGTCGCGATGGAACCGTTTGGGAAACGTACCTAAAGAAAGTAAGACCTTTTTACATGGAACTCTTACTTCAAACGCTTCTCGAAAGCTCAACAGTATTCAAATTATAGAACTATCCCAAAAAGGAGACTTCTCTCGGTAATATAGTAAGGCCAAATCAGACTCCATCAAGCTGAATATTGTAAACGGTGGCCAAGAAAAATACAACCAGCAGATCGTGCTCATACTTTTCCTTAGGAAACCTAGCTGTGTCGTATCATAATCATCTCTGTTATATTTGTAGTTGCATCAGTGATTTTACCAAATATTTTCATAAAATCAGTAATAGTTTCTTTCATAAGAAGAAAGAGCACATTAAATTCCTGGAATGACTCGGGCATTACCATTCTGGAAATACAAATCTGTAACTCTTATAGGGGTAACACTCGAATCAGAATATTGATGTTGAATCGATATTAATGATAATGTAAACATTAGAAGCACTTTAACCAAAGTTCACAATTTTAATAACGGAACCATTAATGTGTGATTCTTAACAGATGTTTGATGGTAACAACAACCGCAACACGATGGTATTTCATGACATCAGTCCAGCAATCATCGCACGATTTGTCCGCATTCAGCCGAAGACTTGGCAGAGCCACATCTCGCTCAGAGCTGAATTCTATGGATGCACATCTGGTAAGACTTGAACTAAATAAATGTACATAACAGTAGATAAATATGTTGTAACACCGGTAATGCTCGAGCTGCAAATAAGCATGCTTTCACTTTCTCAACAGGATTCTGTATTCCCAAGGAAAAGTGTGCCTCTGCACTAGGCATGATAGACGGTCGAATTCCCGACTCTCGTATCACCGCTTCTACTTCTTACAACGCAAATCTCTTACCCGCTCGTGCCAGGCTACATCTGCGACGACAAGGCCGGCTTCTCGGATCCTGGGCCGCTCGGGTGAATGATGGTGGTCAGTTTCTACAAGTTGATCTCGGTAAAGTGACTAAAATCACACGCATAGCGACACAAGGAAGACAGGACGCCAACCAGTGGGTCACCACCTACCGTCTCCGGTTCAGCCAGGATGGAGGATATTACGAGCCCTATACTAACAACAAAGTTCTGACTGGCAACAAAGACAGGGACCGTGTTGCTGTTAACATACTTGCGCCAGTAATAATCGCTAGATACATCCGGGTTCTTCCCAAGACGTGGTATGGACACATTTCAATGAGAATGGAATTGTATGGATGTAAAGAAGGTATAGATGACAATTCACATTAACCATTTCTAATCAAAATATTAAACGGGAAGTATTAAAACATTAATATTTACAAATTATATGCACAGGAAACACTAAATTCAATGTACCGTTTTCTAGGATTCCAGACACCAAAGATCCCAAAATGCCAGAGCAAACTTACCATGGCTGACGATCAGATGTCCGCCTCATCCGAGTGGAACTCGGGCCACCGAGCAGCAAATGCCAGGTTACATTTCTATGCTGGCGGAGGGAGGACTGGGGCCTGGTCTGCTCTCGTTAACAACGTCTATCAGTTCCTAGAGATTGATTTCGGTAAAGTAACTCAGATAACACTTGTATCTACACAAGGACGACAGGACGCCAGCCAATGGGTGAAGAGCTACACTCTGGAATACAGTATGGACGGCGGCATTTTCAAGTCCTACAGCGTTGGTGGAAAAATAAAGGTAACGTCGATTTATCTTTATTTTTCGCTTCCTCGGTAGATTCACACTAGAATATTCCTTATGCATTCAATAAAATGTATGGAACTCAAGAAACATTAAAAATAAGGAAATGGGAGGTGTTACTCCAAGAGATCCAGTGTATACTATACTATTTACTTGTACACACAGATATTAACTGGCAACAGCGATCGCTACACTGTGGTTAGTCACGTGCTCGCCAATCCAATCATCACACGTTATATCCGGGTACGTCCAAAGACCTGGCAGGGACACATTTCCATGAGATTGGAGTTCTACGGTTGTTATAAAGGTACGATAGCTGCTTGGACCAGACATTACTGTTTTCCAGGATCGGCATAATATTTACCAGTGCGCCATCATTTACAATTAAAAGCATTATTTTAACATTCTTCTTGAACGGCAAGTAATCTGTCACATTTCTTAGGGTTCACTCCACCTAATGTTCCAAAGTGTGTATCCCCAATGGGTCTTAGAAGTGGTCTCGTCAAAGATACCAAGATGTCGGCTTCGTCTGAGTGGAATTCTGGTCACAGAGCAGCTAACGCGAGGCTGTATTTCCACGCTGGCAGAGGAAGGACTGGTGCTTGGTCAGCTAGAGTAAACAACAATAAGCAATGGCTTCAAGTGGACTTTAGTCAGGTGGTGAAAATCAAAAGGGTGGCGACTCAGGGCCGACAGGACGCCAACCAATGGGTGAAAAGTTATTCACTTCAATTCAGTCGAGATGGAATCTTCTGGGAAGACTACCAACAGGGGAAATATGTTGCTGTAAGTAATGTTTGCTCGTTGATTGCTTGAAAAGCCTATATCGATCGGTAATGAAACACAACATTGGGTTTTTAGTCTTAAATTAAGCATATCCATTCCAGCGTCGTGAAACGAAATCTTCATAAATGTCTTGCAGATATGTGCCAGCACCAGATTGCTACTCAATCTTTCGAAACACAATATATTTATCATTTCTTAATCATGCATTAGCTAAATCAATTTATTACTATCCAGGTTCTGTCCGGTAACACCGATAGGTTCATCGTAATTCTCCACGAACTACAGACCGCAATCATCGCTCGATTTATCCGCATTCTCCCGAAGACCTGGCAGAGCCACATCTCACTCAGAGCAGAATTCTTCGGCTGTAGAAAAGGTATAGTATCGTGCCGACAATATGTTGGTATACTTTCGGTCAACTTTAGTATGCATCCTATAAGCCTTAGTTTCTTTTTCGTTAGGATTCGTTATACCACCTGTGGAATGTGCTGCCGCCCTTGGAATGCAAAACAAGAAGATCCCGGACGCTCGACTCACCGCTTCCTCCATATGGAGTGCAACTCATTCACCTGCTCGTGCTAGACTTCATCTTCCTCGCCAAGGCAGTCTAATGGGTGCTTGGTCTGCTCGATTCAACGATCACGGTCAGTGGTTACAGGTAGACATGACTCAGATCACCAAGGTTACTCGTATCGCCACACAAGGTCGCCAGGACGCCAACCAGTGGATCACGAGTTACAGTTTGCAGTTCAGTATGGATGGCGGCCATTTTGAGCCATACATCAATTCCAAGATACTCAAGGGTAACAATAACAGGAACACTGTTGTTGGGCACATCCTGAAGCCTGCTATCATAGCGAAGTTCATTCGCGTCGTTCCACGTACCTGGTATGGACACATCTCGATGAGACTCGAGCTTTATGGATGCACAGAAGGTTAGTAAACTTTATAATCCTAGCCGATTTTGTTTCTCTGTATGCTTTGTATATCTCACAAATTGGGTTGATTGTCCCATAGGCTTCCAAGTACCAATTATCAAAAAATGTCTGGCTGCGATTAACTTGGCCGACAATCAAATGTCAGCTTCGTCCGAATACAACGCGGCTCACAGAGCAGCTAACGCAAGACTACACTTCATGGCTGGTGGAGGAAGGACTGGATCCTGGTCTGCTAGAACCAATGACGCCTTCCAGTTCCTTGAGGTGCACTTCAATAAGGCGACAAAGGTAACCCGTATGTCTACGCAAGGACGACAGGATGCTAACCAATGGGTGAAGAGTTACACGTTGGAATACAGTCTGGACGGCAGCCTGTTTACGCCATATTCTGTTAAAGGAAATGTGAAGGTTTGTTAACACAGCAAATGTTTAACAATTGACACGCTGATCCATAACATATTTTGATCTCCTCTTCCCAGGTTTTCACTGGCAACAATGATCGTCACAATGTGGTTACTCACGTGCTACCCAATCCCATCATCACTCGTTACATCCGGGTACGTCCAAAGACCTGGCAGGGACACATCTCCATGAGAGTACAGTTCTACGGTTGCACTGAAGGTAAATAATGCAAGTCCCTTATCAAACATCGATCTTCCAATTCCTTATTTCAATCTTGTCCAACCAATGTATCATTTCTAGGATTTGAGCCGCCTCCAAAACCAGAGTGCGTAACTGCTCTCGGTTGTCAATGCCTGTCGATCAAAGATCACCAGTTCTCGGCATCATCGGAATACAACGCGGCTCTCAAAGCAGCAAACGCGAGACTGCACTTGAACGCAAGGAAAGATATCGGTGGAGGCTGGGCAGCTAAGCTGAACAACGTCAATCAGTGGATTCAAGTTGACTTTGAAGATTACAAAACAGTGACACGAATTGCTACCCAAGGCAGGCAGGAGACGAACCAGTGGGTGACTAGTTATATGGTGCAGTACAGTATGGATGGGAAGAAGTTTATTACTTACGCAAATAATGGCAAAGACAGGGTGGGTGAAACGTATGGTCGAAACTTATAATTTCAAAAATATTACTTTATTCCTACTAGCCTAATATCTTAAACTTGTTCATGCGTCCTTTGCATTTCAGGTATTCCTTGGTAACAGAGACAGGGGTAGCGTTGTTCTCAATGAATTCGTCCCTCCTTTGAAAAACATTCGCTTTATCCGAGTTCTCCCCAAAACCTGGTATGGTCACATCGCTATGCGCATGGAACTGTACGGCTGTGAAGGAGGTGAGTTCATCCTATCACTGCTTTATTATTCCATAGGACACCCCAATAACTAGTATTAGTATTGCATGTCTCGTGACGTAATATGAGACGTCACTCATGTTTGGTTTTCATTCCACAGGGATCCCACAGCAGATGGCTCCGTGCAGTAAAGCTCTGGACCTTGGCATCATCCTAGATCGTTCAGGTAGTGTTGGCGCCACCAACTTCAAGAAAGTTAAAGCATTCCTCTCTACTCTAGTGACTCGCCTTGGCATCTCTACATCCGGTAGTCGTCTTGGTATAATCGCCTACAGCTCAACAGCTACCCGTATCGTCAGCTTCGCCTCTGTTGCCTCACAGTCGCTGCCCGCCATGAAGACTGTTATCGATGGCATTCCATTCACTGCAGGTGGGACTCGTACAGACATGGCATTGAGACTGGCCAATAGCGACCTGTTCTCACCGAGTGGAGGAGATCGACGTGATATACCAGATGTATTGATTGTGATGACAGATGGCAAGACCAACGCTGGCAGTGCTCCTTACCCCACTGTTCTGAAACCCCTTCTGGTAAGTTCATTTGAACGTAATTACTTTGAGACACTAATTCTAGGAGACCCCTATTCATTTGTTATTTTATTAATTACATCAGCAGTGCAGACCAACTGCACTTCAGTAGCGAGAACTTGTTCATTGACTGTATTTCTTGTTTCTTTCGACAGGCAAAGAACGTTGATGTGATCGCCATAGGTATTGGTTCCGGTATCAACAAAGCTGAACTCCTTCAGATCGCCAACAAAAAGCAAAACAAAGTCATTCAAGTAGACAACTTTGACGCCCTCTCCACCCAGCTGAATGCCATCCTGGCAATGTCTTGCAAACCAAAATAGTTCAAGATGAAATATTATATATAGAAATAATCAGTGGTAATAAAAATGAGTGGAAATCTAACCTAGTTGTTATTTGTAGCATATACACTTGTACGCCCGCGTTGTACAGCATCGACCTCGAGATCGTCCTTATGTTGGCTAAAGTTTGAAATGAAATTTAATACTAACAAACCATTTTCCTTAATCAAGACTTGCTATACCTATTTTTTTTTCCTACATAAAAATCACTATAAAATAGTGCCGAGGAAATATTTAGCTCGCTGATAACATACGGACCGAGCACAAAATGACAGAACCAAAAATGCGTACTTAGTTTCTCCAATGGAAAACAACACGGGTCGACTAATCCCAACGGCTTTTTCTTACTTAGGTCAAACAGTCTACATCGTGTGATTTTTGTAATGGTTTAGCAAGGACATTAAAGTGCCGGGTTTCGCACCCTTTTACCAGATCTCTATTAATCGGGGAACATCGATTTTTTTCATACATCCTGAAAGGTAACCTCCCCTCTAATGGAGGATAGAGTTGACCTGACTCTAATAGCAGGAGCACACCGAGAAATTTTCAAAAATGACGCAGGATTTTGTTAATACTCGCCAAGGCATTTTCGGATAATAATCCACTGCCGGGAGAAGTGAGGACTTAATCTTCTATTGTATGCAGTTGCCGACAAGGATCAGGTTGGGTTCTTTTACGAAGTTTTGGTTATTTTCTTTGCCAGTGAAGTTAGTTATTTATGTCTTCCCTCCTTTACCCACTATATAGCTCAGTACTCCAAGTGCTGATTTGCCTGCGCTCGGTTTACTGGGCAATGAATATGTATTACACCATTGTTGGACTAATATGGCTGAGCACAGGCTCATAGCCGATTTTATTAATCTGATAGATATCAGAGGGCACTAAAAAACCCAGGCAAACACAGCACTAAATGGTGAACCATTAAGGCACGTTGCAAAATTCGAAACAGTAAGAATTATTATAGTAATATTCAGTTGCTCCTGCTAACTACTTCTAAGGACTATATGGAAAAATGCAGTTACCCTTGCTATCTCTATAAATTTCATAAAATCTACTATGACCAACTTGCTATGAGCTGTTAAAATTACGATGAGTAAAAATAGAACTGCGGCTGCCCTTGCTAATCAGTTCCCCTATTCCTAATCAGCCTTGAACACCAAGGAGAGATGGGGACTGCTGCCCCTGCTAATCAGTCCCATAAATTTCATAAAATTAACTATGAACAACTTCCCATGAGCTAGGGGAAGCTGGTCAACAAAATAGGCTCTTGAAACAGCAACGAAAATAGGACATGTACCAAATAATCCAGCATCAACTGTACTGGACAAACATGAATTACTTGCCGATTTTTAACCATAGAAAAGGATGTTGATTGTAGCTGTGTTTATAGTACAGGAATGTGACTTTAAGGGAACTGTTACTTTAGGTACATCAACAAGCTTAACCAATAACTGTTATTGCGGCTGAGCCAAATAATAAGTCTTTATTGTGTCAAAAGATAAAAAATAATACATATCTTATGTTACATTCATAGATAAGAAAAAATATTATACAAGATAAGAATATACAATATAAAAAAACTATACAGCTAAGTTATATTTAAAAATTAATCGATTTATAAAAGAGTTCTTAAAACGGTTGGTGTTGATCTTAGGCAGATAGCTGGACGTTTTTCTTAGGTTGTATTTGGTAGACTTGAAACGCGGCATGATTGACAAAAGTGGATGACCGTCCGAATTAGATACTTTTTTACAAATATTTCGATCTTGTTTTTCTAATAGTTTATACACATTAATTGGCTTAGAGGTGAATTTCCTTTTATAACATCGATCTAACAAACATTGCACCGGAGTAAGGTCAGATTCGGAAGCACCATATACAGATAGAGCATAAGTTATCTTAGGTAGTACAATACTATTAAAAAGCAAGTCTATTTCAGATTGATTATATCCCTCTTTTCTTAAAGAACTGAGGACGTACAGGCACTTATTAGCCTTGATAAGTTTGGTTTTTACATGGGTAGAGTACCTGCTATCCTGTACTTGGAAGGTGACTCCTAATATAACCTGTTCTTTGCATGTAGGGATAGTTGAGATAGGTGGATAATGATAAATACCATGAAACGGTCAGCTGTTTCACCCATCTTATCGGGTCATCGACTCTGAGGCTGTTTCAGCTTTGAGTATACCATGCACGATTTAGGTTTTTGCGCAGGCGACATTTAAATTGTGACGGTAACACGTAACAATTTTTAGCGGCATAATTTGAAAGAATATGAGACCTGAAAAGATGGTTGGTCAGCCTGGTTGCCAGCCGAACGTTTTTAAAAAAAATACTTTGTACAACGCAGTAAGCCGCCAGTAAGAACCGTTACTCGGCGTCACCGTACAAGTACAAGCGGTCACACGCCGTTACAAGCGGTCACACGCCGTTACAAGCCGTTACACGCCTTCACAAGGAGTCACACACCATTACAAGCAGTTACACGCCGTCACAAGCAGTCACACGCCGTTACAAGCAGTCACACGCCGTTACAAGAGGTTACACGCCGTCACACGCCGTCACAAGCAGTCACACGCCGTTACAAGCAGTTACACGCCGCGTTACAAGCAGTTACACGCCGTTACAAGAGGTTACACGCCGTCACACGCCGTTACAAGCAGTTACACGCCGTCACAAGCAGTCACACGCCGTTACAAGCAGTCACACACCGCGTTACAAGCATTTACACGCCGTCACAAGCAGTTACACGCCGTCACAAGCAGTCACACGCCGTTACAAGCAGTTACACGCCGTTACAAGCAGTCACACGCCGTTACAAGCAGTCACACGCCGTTACAAGCCGTCACACGCCGTTACAATACAAGCAGTCACACGCCGTTACAAGCAGTCACACGCCGTTACAAGAGGTTACACGCCGTTACAAGCAGTTACACGCCGTCACAAGCAGTCACACGCCGTTACAAGCAGTTACACGCCGTTACAAGCAGTTACACGCCGTTACAAGCAGTTACACGCCTTCACAAGCAGTCACACACCGTTACAAGCAGTCACACGCCGTTACAAGCAGTTACACGCCGTTACAAGCAGTCACACGCCGTTACAAGCAGTCACACGCCGTTACAAGCAGTCACACGCCGTTACAAGCAGTTACACGCCGTTACAAGAGGTTACACGCCGTCACACGCCGTTACAAGCAGTTACACGCCGTCATACGCCGTTACACATCGTTATCAAGTGCTATTGTTTTTGTACTACACTTTCTAAAGGTTACGGTGTTTTCTATTGTTGGGTAGGCCAATACTGTCTCTCGTTTCGAGAAATTCCACCCGACTCTTCAACTACCCAACCGCAAAATGCATGGTTGTGAACTGATCGTAAGGCAGTAGAGCGAAGTATCAAGGGCACCCAACGAGTACTTTTTGAAATTCGTTTGAAACCAGTTGTTTGCAGCTCCTCTAGCCATTTTAAGGCGCCTACTATGTCTTTTGGCGTATTCTAGAAAGCTATTAGCTGTTCGGATTTTCTAAGTGAAAATCGCGTCAACCGAAAATACTCAGTATGGTAAAATATTCCCGGCCTACGAATTTGTTAGTAGTCTAGAACATAAACAAGAATTTTCTAGACTACTATAGTGACAGCCATGACCCCCTTATTAGTATGCAAGAAATATATGACCCCCCAATTGCCACGCCCAAGATATTTTTTAAGTTGTAGCATTCGGTATAATTAGTGGTAAACCATAAAAATCTTCGATGTGCGTTTGGATTTGTATCCCTCGCCCCCAAAAAAATACCCTGAGAAATACGAATAGAAGTTACTAAAGTTTTGGTAGTAAAGTAAGGTACGGCGATCTGAGAAATACGAATAGAAGTTACTAAAGTTACTAAAGTTTTGGTAGTAAAGTAAGGTACGACGACCTGAGAAATACGTAGTTTTGGTAGTATAGTAAGGTATGGCGACCTGAGAAATACGAATAGAAGTTACTAAAGTTTTGGTAGTAAAGTAAGGTGCAACAACCTGAGAAATACGAATAGAAGTTACTAAAGTTTTGGTAGTAAAGTAATGTACGACTCATTCGCTTTGATGAGAAGGAAAGACTTGGCGGAAAAAAAATTAGGCGGGAAAAAGATTTAGGCGGGAAGAAACTTGTTTGGTCGGGACAACGAGCCAACCCAAATCATTATATACCCTGAGGAATAAGGATACTTTAGTAAAACAAAAAGACTATGGACTCAGACGGGTAAAAAAACTAATTAACCCACACAGCGAACCACTATTGCTAGATCCTAATAGGCAAAACAGGAAGTTGAATGAAAGAATGGAGAATGGAATAGAAGTTACTAAAGTTTTGGTAGTAAAGTAATGTACGACTCACTCGCTTTGATGAGAAGGAAAGACATTGACGGGGAAAAAATTTAGGCGGGAAGAAACTAGGAGCTAGGAATACGGATGGATACTTTAGTCAAAAGAAAACTTAGACGGGTAAAAAATTAATTAACCCACACAGCGAACCACTATTGCTAGATCCCAATAGGCAAAACACGAAGTTGAAAAAAACCAGTCAGAGGTTGATAACGTGGACAACTATTGCGAAGGGAAAGCGAATTAAGTATTAACCACTCTAAGTCTACAATAAAATACATGAAGAATGGTCGAGTCCTGCAAAGAATGGAGAAAACGATGATTAGATGGATAAAGTAGTCTGTTTAGTATAGAGGGTAGCAAAATGACTCTGTGGTTTCTCTACTTGTGTTTCTCTGATGAAATACTCTTACGCTTTTAACGTCCTTAAACGGTAAGCAAGGGGTAACGATCTAAGAAGGGTTACTCATGCATGGCTACGGTTAAGTCGGTAATATCTGCTGAATCACTCCTAACTATGTAAACATGCATCACGCTATTTCTTTATCCTGACTAAAGTGAAAGAGATACGTTTTTTACTCTAAGATTAAGAACAAGACTTACCGGTTATTTTGTGGTGCAACATGGTTCACTGAAAAAGAAGAAGAACGATTAAAAGTAGTGAGGGATGAAAACTTACCAGCACGATGGTATTGGGCATAGCCCTGTATCCAGGGCAAACGTGGCACAGCTCATGCAAGAACTGTGCCCACATTCGGTGAGAGTGCATAGCGGGATTGCAGTTCGATGACATGCTTGACAAGGTTTGGCTAGTAATTAGGAAGAAAGGAAAAAAACATCGATGAGTTGATCATAATTTGTAACTGTGTCACGTATCATCTTTTTTCCCTTACCTGTGCTCGACATGATGACGAATGAAGAAAGTTTTGCGTCACTTTATTATATACTAAATTCTTTTCATAGAATGGTCTTTTGTTCGTGTACTTTGAATGAGTTACCGAGAGTCGTATCATTTACTCTAGCTCTATGTTAACAATGGTTTCTATGTTCGAACCTCCAAGTAATGGCGGTATTTTGTTTGAATTATGTTAACCCCGGTGTGGGTTTATTTATTTAGTTAAGAATACGACATGGCTTTACAATAGCATTCTTTTCAAGAACTGATTTGATCACGCAATAGTTGCTCATGATATCTTTAATTCTACATGTTATCATGCCCTGATAAGTCAGTATAATGGGTCGCTTAATCATTGTGAAACTTATTATGGATTAATATGGCTTTCTATGTAGATGAGAGGATGATAAGGAGATTGTTGGACTCAAAGAACAGAGCATCTTCAAAGATAATTTTTAAGTGAGAACTGCTAATTTTTAATGCTGCAGAGAGTTCGCGATACTGAATAGGTTTTCGAGCAGCTTTCGAAAACAAAGTTTCTCTACTATAAATTTGCAAGTTAAACAACAACTCATTCGGAGATAAGATGGCGAGATCGCTATAAATATTACCTTTAGCTCATGTTTTCTATTTTCAAGCTGCCCTGAACAGGCTAAAGTGAAAACTAAAAATCGGCAATATTAATATCTAGCCTGCGAATACAGCCGCCTCACATCGGGTGGAATTCCACCCGATGTGAGGCGGCTGTATTCGCAGGCTACAATATATCATAACTCATAAGTGTGATAAATTAAGCTTTTTGCTTGGACTTGGAGCGGCTCAATTTTACCATGATCGAATGTTTTCGGTACCCACTAGTCGCCTTTGGAAATCTCTTTCCCTGCCTCGAGGGTTTTATTGTTTTCGAAATATTTGGAATCCCCTGATGAAAGACGAACAATGAGTGTTTCACATGTCTTCTCATGCGAATGCAAAACCGACAATTTACATACGTTTCTTTTCAAACTTCATTAGCAAGTATTGTTTACCGTTTGACTGTTGTATCTAATTATTCAATAGATGGCTTATTATTCTTTTTTGATTTCAACTAGCGTACTAGTAGAGTAGTGGACAAGAGTTAGTACAAGCAGTCGGAAGGGTCGTGGTTCGAACTCCAGTGGAGTCCGACTTTTTCTTTCTATGTCATTCTTTATTTCTTTACTTCTTCGCTCCTTACTTGTAGTTTATCAGTATGTAATTATTTAAATGTTCATGAATATGATGATTAAGAAATATTGATCACTAGGGTTGGAAACATGATCAAACACAAGGGTTTCACCCGGTGTCAAGACCCATGCATGTGACCAAATACAGTTCCTCCATTGGATGACTATCTCATGAATTATTAATGAGTTTGAGAAAGGTATTTCTCACACTCGATCTAAAAATAGTACAATCTACACGTGCATAAAGGAATGCAGACTAAAAGTTGGCGTTTGTGGGTGGAGACAGGCTGTGTTTATTTTCTACGATTCCACACTACGGTGGATTCCGTAGTAGATCACCTCCACCGTTCGACTTCCAAGACAAAGTCATCTCCAAAGTCAAGTTCTGAGTTTCTTTACTTTCTTCAGACTCGAAGTGACATTTTCCTCTGAGGGTAGGTTATAAATTCTCGATAATTCTGAAAAATTGCGGGCTGAAAATGGAAAATAAGTGGCTACCGACAGCAAACTTCAGCTCGCTTCACACACTTTCACAAATAGGACTTCCCGAGGTGACATCACATCCTCTCTCTCTCCAGGCCCCAACAAGCTCGGAAATACATAATTTTCAATTTTTCTATTTCCTGATAAAACGGTTAAGTTTTTTTCTCAGATTTTTTTTAAAATTTTTCCTGATATGTACAAGGTATAAGCTTTTCAAAAAACGTTTAACTGGCCAGCCTTCATATGCACTTTAAGGCAATTCGTTTAGGTGACCTCCATTTGCTAAAGGTTTATTCTTTCGGATTTTAGATGTCAGAATTTCTTAGAGAATGAAAATGTGTTCTCGAAAACTTTAGGTGGCCGCTTCATTAAATGATTTGTAATAATATATTTTTTTTCCATTCCAACCAGTTTTTTTCCGGAGCGTACTGACCTATTGATCAGACGAAAACGTACGAATATTTTAGGGGAAACCTTTTAGTCTCCCTTTTCTTCTATAATTTTGTAGGGATTGAAAACAAATTTTCTAGCCAGTATTTCATTAAACAATTTGCTAGGGACATTTTTTTCAAATCCGAAAGTTTTAGGCTAACTTACTCTCCCGAACAGCTTTTTAACCGAAAACTTCGTTGGGTGCCCTTGAAGTATGGCCGTTGCCTATAATACGTCCTAAATTTTCAATTCTATGATTGGAGTGTTGCGTCAATGAGGATCAAACCTCTGGCTCTGCATCCTACTTTCTATCTCGATCACAGTTTTAGAAAAGCAGAAACGAGCCGAATTCAGTCTCCAGAGGACACTTGAATTGCGAACGCGTCCCGGGGGGGGTACTTACATGAAAAATGGGTATGTATGTGAGGCCAAGAGGCTCAAACCCTGACCCTGTTTGACCGAATCCGAGCTCCAAAACCCTGATTGCCCCCTTTTTGAGGAAAAAAAAACCTGATTGCCCCTTCTTTAATTCAGTTGTTTTCAAAACACGGTCGGATATATACCCCGGCTGGTATACCGCGTACCGGGATTGCATGCAAAATACGGAACATTTCAAGTCGGGACGTGTCATTGGGTAAACAAATCAGCAGATGAAGTACATAGATAAGTACTGAAGTACGAATTAGCGGCGTCACGATGTATGGGAACCTCAGTGCTTGCATGTGGGCAGGCGATCAAAATGCGGCAACAGAATGTCTTTTTTTGACATAGTAGCTAAAAAAAAATGAACCCTAACTGCCTAGAAAAACCTGAACCCCGACCCTGACTGAACCCAAATTATACTCAAATCCTGACCCTGATCTGCCCAAATCAGGTCAAAACCCTGACCCTACCTGCCCAAACCAAGCTCAAAACCCTGACCCACCCGGGCGGCACATACATAATACGTCACAAACAGAAGTACCCCCCCCCCCCGGAAAACGCGTCACGGAAGTCATCATTCTGCAGTTGAAGTGAAAGAAAATACATAAATAAAGTAGGAAACAACATACTGGACGCAGAAACTTTTACATTTAAACAATAATGTAAGGTCAATCATTTTGCGGCAAAGTGAAAATGGAAGTAGATTACAAGTGACGAGACTAAATTTATAATCAGCATCGGAGGTTATAAACCTCGTAGCGCGCCGCTGGATTCTCTCGAGTTTCACCAAGTTGCGTTTAGAGCTCGAGGCGGCATACTAGACTAGCTGACTCCATTTCCAGAGGACTGCGGGCAAGTGAAAGGTAGAGCGGAAGCTTTTTAGCCGAGACGTTAGTACGGACTTGATGAAACCGAGAGAACGATTGGTTTTATTACTAATCTTGTCTACATGTTTGTTCCAGGAAAATAGATAGTTGAAGAGAGGAAACCCCTTCACAAAATTCTGTTTCAAAGAAATGTAAATAGCATAATACAACAACAATTATATAGATACACTGATGTTTTATTAATCAGTACTTGCTCCCAAACCGAGGATCATAATCACAAGAGGCTGCATGCTAGCCTCCTCCGCAGGCAACACCTAATTACAGTACATTATTGAAAAATAGAGAAAAACGATGTGAAACCGGGCTTCCTGTGGTAAGAGGGACGAGCAAGGGTAAAACATATAAGACGGAGGTGGCTAGCTGCATGCAGCCTGTGGTTTTACTGGGCCTCCTCGCCACTCTTTTCCTTTCCCCTTGTATTTTCTTTCTTCTTTTACAGTACAAGTATTCAATACCTTATCTATATAAACCTTATATTTTTGAATGTGATAGCTACATTTGTAGCTAGCTGTTGCAAAATAAGACAGATTACAAAATGATTGACAGTTAAACAATATTAAAAAGGTGAAAACAGATATCTAGTATGACTTCCGTTGATGCTGTAGGCTCGAGTGTTCTTGCCTGTGCAATTAAAAAGCTAATCTATGGCCTTACTAATGGCATGTATTTTTCATTGGTCATCAACAAGCACTGGCAACTTAGCCACATGGAGAAAGATCTGGTAATCAGTGGCAGCTCTATTAAAGCTTCCATTGGAACTTGTGGAAGTGACCAGTATCAATTGTTTGGGCAATAAGCCATAAAACTCTAGTATACTAACTCTAGTATACAATTTTTGATGAAAATTGATATTATTATTAGTCTTCATCAGGTGCTAAGGAACTTTTACAATGTGACTTGACAATATATAATGGTAAAACGGAAATGACGTAAAAAACATAATATGATAACGAAAGATAACTAACGGTGTGACTGATTAGTAGGTCTCGTCGCGTTTGTTAAGGCCATTGGGTTCAAGAGTGTTAGCACGTGTTATGAGATAAGCTTCTTTAGCTTTGCGAATAGCATCACGAGAAGAGAAAATATGTTCTAAAGGAATTAAAAGGATATTAGATGCAGAGTGGTCAGGGTTAGATAGAAAATGTTCAGATGCAGTGGTGGGTTTGGATTTACTGGAAGGTTTGTCAACTGTCCTACGATGTTCGTTGAAGCGGTCTTTAAGTCTACGTTTGGTTTCACCAATGTACTGTTTGTTACATTTAGTACATTGAATCATGTAGATGACGTTTTTAGTGTTGCAGTCCATGTGTGTGGTAATGGTTCTGGTTTCACCCGTAGAAGTAAAAGTATATTGGGTGCAGTTATCAGAAATGTAAGGGCAAGTTAAACAGTTTTGTCCACAACGAAAAGAACCTAACACTCTTGAACCCAATGGCCTTAACAAACGCGACGAGACCTACTAATCAGTCACACCGTTAGTTATCTTTCGTTATCATATTATGTTTTTTACGTCATTTCCGTTTTACCATTATATATTGTCAAGTCACATTGTAAAAGTTCCTTAGCACCTGATGAAGACTAGTATGGCTAGTCGAAATATTATGCTACATTAAATCCGTATAATTCTACGTCGTATTGGTTATTCTTCATTCTACTTATTTCTTAATCTGCGAACCATTTAGATCATTGTTTGATCCGACGTATACCAGTGGAGTGTTGTTCGTGGTCGCTCATTTATAAACTTTTATATTATTATTGTCGATATCAATAATTATTGATGAAATTCGAAAATAATTGAGTTACAAATGTATCTGTTATCAATTTCCGATATTAATCGATTGATTAATATTGATTATAATTGATTAAATTATATAAAAAAATATCAGTTGATATGGTTGGGAATAATGTACATCCTCACAGACTACTTGAACACTTTTTTAATATTGCAGTACAAGAAAGCAGGCTTTAGCAGTTTAGTTTAGCTTCAGCAGTTTAGGTGTTTGACCGAGTGCCACCCCTGGCTTCGGCTTTTAAACGAAATGTAAAACTTCATTTTTGGTGAATCGAAATTATGTACTGATCAAATCAAAACATCAACCACCCACCCAGTTGGCTTACAAAAACAGTATTGTGTCCTTGAAGTCATCTAAACTGATCTCCCGCTCCAATTCTGCCATGATTTTGATTGAGTAAACCATGCACCATGTAACATGAAATAGAGACTTGTTCAAATTTCCCCACCCCTCCCATCTGGTGTCAAATTCCCAACCCCCAGGACAGGCACTAATGTCAAACTTCCTACTCCCCAGGCACGGAAATGAGTCAAATGCCCGGGTGGATGATTCGATTTGATTGGTGCATAAATTGTATTGTATTGATGAGCTGTCTATTATTTACGGTGGCCCGTAAGGGACATGCTGCAAATAAACAATTGCCTCGTGTGAAAATAAAAATAAACTGATGCAAATACAAAATGTTTGCGGAAATAAAAAATAAATGCTGCAAATAAATGAAAATTGTCACTGCAAATTAAAACTGATTGCTGCAAATTAAAACTGGTTGCTGCAAACTAAAATTTGTTGCTGCAAACTAAAACTCGTTGCTGCAAACTAAAACTCGTTGCTGCAAACTAAAACTCGTTGCTGCAAACTAAAACTCGTTGCTGCAAATTAACTGGTTGCTGCAAACTAAAATTTGTTGCTGCAAACTAAAACTGGTTGCTGCAAACTAAAACTTGTTGCTGCAAACTAAAATTTGTTGCTGCAAACTAAAGCGTGTTTCTCCACTGCCTTCGTCAACAAAGATTTTTAATGGAAAGTTCAGCCACAGGCAGCCCAAGCTCTAAATATCTAGCTAATACTTACAGCGTTTGTATGGGAATTTCAACGAGCTTGAAATACGAAAGAATTAATGAATAAAATGCCTTACCTTGCTTCCATAGTGTATTCATATCAACCATGCTACCACACAGACAGCAAGTAATACACTATGGAAGCAAGGTAAGGCATTTTATTCATTAATTCTTTCGTATTTCAAGCGCGTTGAAATTCCCATACAAACGCTGTAAGTATTAGCTAGATATTTAGAGCTTGGGCTGCCTGTGGTTCAGCCCGATCAGCCCACGTTTGGTGGCTATCGCCAGCATTATCCCTGTTTGGATAACAACCTCTTGTGGTGGGTCTAGCTTCTTAGTTTTCTTGGTTTTACTAGTGAAATACCCCTCCTCTCCGCTTCTTTTGGCTCCTTCGGAAGTCCTCCATTGACAATATTCATCACTCCTTGAGGTTCCAGCACGAAGTGGATTGCCGCAACTACAACAATAGTTAGCCGCCGAGGAAAATACCTCGGCGGAACACGATGGACAGAACATCGTAGTTTTAGTACAACCACAAGTAATATGTGGTTTCTAGTACAGTAAACACTAAGTCAGATTTTTAATCAAGAAGGAGTATATTACTCACCCCCACCCTCTCAGTCACAGCAGCTAGAAGTTATACGCATGTGCCGCGTGCGTCTTCCACAGGAAACCCGTAATATTGGTGGGGAAATTACAGCGACGGAGTTTGCAACAACATGCACATTAATAATTTGCAGCAACCAGTTTTAGTTTGCAGCAACAAATTTTAGTTTGCAGCAACAAGTTAATTTGCAGCAACAAGTTATATTTTGCAGCAAACAATGTTAGTTTGCAGCAACGAGTTTTAGTTTGCAGCAACGAGTTTTAGTTTGCAGCAACCAGTTTTAGTTTGCAGCAACCAGTTTTAGTTTGCAGCAACCAGTTTTAGTTTGCAGCAACCAGTTTTAGTTTGCAGTGACAATTTTCATTTATTTGCAGCATCTTTTTTTATAATTTATGCAAACATTTTGTATCTGCATCAGTTTATTTTTATTTTCGCACGAGGCAATTGTTTATTTGCAGCATGTCCCTTACGGGCCACCGTAATTATGCCAGGAGCACAACACAGGCTCTCGTCGCACAGCTAAAAAACATTATGGTGCCATTACTTCCAAAGTTTGTCAATACCATATAAGTCATATCATTATACATTTTACTCACATTTCCATTCTGATTGGCTGAGAACATGCAACTAATGTTTGATAGCTTATGTATCTAACGCATACAGCCATATATACCAGCTGTAGCACTGAAAGTGTGCATCATACAATATTATCTGCTACCAGATAATACATAGAGCTCGATGATATGATTAAAGCAAATGTCACAGCGCTCAGCTATATTTCTAGTCAATACTTTCTCCTAAACTCGTAAAATAAATGCAATTTTTAGCTTGAATACGAAAGAAATCTTGAATCAGAAATTCAATCGTAAGCAAACCAATTTTACACGGCATTTCGTTTAGCTTTGTTTACGATAGCTTTCCGTCTTGCTAAAACTTGAGCCTAAAAATGTATAATAAAAAAAAAATTAATTCGGTTTTCGCATGATAGTGAAAATTATCAAGACCTCAGTCTCAGCCACAGATGTCTGTCTTGATAACTGCGCTATCATGCTAGCTCAACCTCATAATAATTGCATAATATGTGTCCTAATTTGTATTCTTCCTGTACATGTAGTTCATTTCAAATTGTGGACCGGTATGTCACCGGTATAAGCGGTAGTCGTACGTAAACTTCCACAAATAAAGTGTCGTTATCACACGCTAGGGCACCTGACATTGCGCTTTCGACATATATTAAACACGTACGTCGCTAGTTTCTCTGCACCAAAGGTTGGGACTCCAACCCCTCATCTTGTCGCCGTAGGTGTTGTATAAATTGTAGTTGATCTCACATCCTATGCATCGTAAGGATATCTTCCAGGGGAAGAAGTGGAACTATAAACCTTGTCAGCAGAAGAAGTTTTGAACAAGTCGTTCTGGGAATTCAAAGCGACGAAAGTTTCGTGGGATTACGCTAAATTGAAACCCGCTTTGTTTTGTCTGTTCTCCCATTTCGCAACGAAGTATTGTCTAACTTACTACTGTCAACTTGCTTGCCATTACTTACGATCAAACTTCGCTTTTTTTTCCGGGTTTTGTGTGAAAGTTACGCCTTAAATTATGGCAAAGTTAACCAAGTACAAATATTTTCGTTTGCCGCCTCCCGGTTAGCTCAGTGGTTAAGCGCCGGTCTGTCGAGCGGGAGGTCGCGGGTTCAAACTCCGGCCGGACCAACACTCAGGGTCTTAAAATAACTGAGTAGAAGGTGCTGCCTTTACATAATACAGTAAACGGATGGACCTTCACGTCTTCTCGGATAAGGACGATAAATCGTAGGACTAGTGTCCCCAATTAGCTGCAAAGCTAAATACATTGACACTTAAATAAAGTCACTTACTTACTTACTTTACTTACTTGCCTTCGAAGTCGGTCACGTGGATGATTTGTGACGTGTGACGGTAACAAAATAATAGCCTCGTTCGCATAAACCTAAATCGAGCACCAGATGGCTTTGAGCTCGTTTGAGTGAAATTTTCCATGAAATATCCTCATTTTACTCTGCTTAATATCATTCCTGTCTCTTCATTCGATGCACTAGTAGCGATTGTAAGACGCTGAGTGGCCTAAGGATGGACTAACCGATTTCATAAGGCTGAATGCGAAGAGTTGACGACTTTACGGACCCAAGAAAGCTTCTGAAGACAAGGCTTGTAAAAAGATTCCGTCAAATCACTCCAGTGGCCAAGAACAGACACGGCTTAACATTTATTCTTGCTTTTCTTTTGAAAATAATCGTTTAGGGCATCATCTTCTTGGTGATCTCCGATCAACGTGACTCCATCTCTGCATTTTTCTGTACCATTTTGAAATTGTTGACACGAAAGCCTCGTTTTCATGAGGGCTGACCGTTCAGCCTCGTTATCGTTCAACCGTTCAACTCCTCATACAACCCCTCATTCAACCCCGTTCAGAACCCTCGTTCAACCCCGTTCAGCCTCGTTCAGCCTCGTTCAACTCAGGTCAGCCTCGTTCAACCCCATTTAATATCGTTCAACCCAGTTCAGCCTCGTTCAACCTTCTTCAACCCCGTTCAACCCCGTTCAACCCCGTTCAACCCCGTTCAACTCCGTTCAACTCCGTTCAACCCTGTCACCGTTCAACCCAGTTCAACCCAGTTCATCCTCGTTTAACCCTATTGATCCCCGTTCAACCCAGTTCATCCTCGTTAAACCCTGTTCAACCTCGTTCTACCCGGTTAAACCCTGTTCCACCTCGTTCAACCCTGTTCCACCTCGTTCAACCCAGTTCATCCTCGTTCAACCCTGTCCAACACCGTTCAACCTCATTCAACAGCATTCAACACGGTTCAACCTCGTTCAACCCCGATCAGCCTCGTCCAACACCGTTCAGCCTCTTTCAATACCGTTCAGTCTCGTTCAACCCCGTTCAACGTCGTTCAGCCCCGTCGAGCCTCGTTCAACCCCGTTCAGTCCCGTTCAACACCGCGTTCAGCCTCGTTAAATCCTGTTAACTTCATTGAACTCTGTTTAACACCGTTCAACCTTATCTTAGATTTTTACTTCCTTGGATAGTATACACTAATACCGGAAGGTGCATAAAATAATAAGAAAGCTTAAAGCTAGTTACAATACAATGGTGAAGTACAAAGTCAATAAAATAGTGCAAGTGCGGACAATAATAGTTAAATACAGGTATAATAAATAGTCATGTAAATGTAGCTATTTTAAATAAATAAATATATACTTACGTCAAACAGTCTACATCGCGTGATTTGTGTAATGGTTTAGCAAGGAAATTAAAGTGCCGGGTTTCACGCTCTTTTACCAGATCTTCATTAATCGGGGATATTTTTTTTCCCAAACTTCCTGAAAGGTAACCTAGCCTAGGATGGAGTTGATGCGGCACTAATAGGAACAGCAGGAGTACACGAGAAATTTTCAAAAATGACGCACAATTTTTAGTTAGCACTCGCTAAGACATTTTCGGATAATAATCCACTACCGCGGGAGGTAACGGCTTAATCTTCACTTAAATTGTCCATAATTGTAGATGTTTATCCCCCTAGACTTACTTGCAGATAATTCTTCTTTTACCACCTTGAAAGACGCCGCACAAGCTATTTTAGAACGAAGGTTTTCGAAAACATATCACCAGTGTAGACGGAAGGCCAAAACACATTTAGGGAAAGATGCATTGTTTTACAACTGATTTCCAGAACTACGTGTATTGAGCCCTCTCCGATCAGTACTGAAATGTAAAACAATACAGCTATAGTTTGATTTTGATTTTAATGGCCTCTAATATAATATACAAAGTAATAAACTTTAGGTTCTATCACAGAATTTGATGTCTTCTACACTGAAAATCTTTTCAAAACGAACTGCACTCTCCACGTACGAAAAATTATTTTTGTAAACAATCGCTAGTATCCAAAAAAATCGAAACACAACTAGTTACATGCAACAACAATAATACTAATAATAACAGCTGTGCGTAAAACTATACAGAATCTTATCAAAACGAACTAAACTTTTCATGAGCAGAAAATGTTCGTTGTCATGAGTATAGTCGAATCTGTTTGGCCTTCTGCACTGTCGAACCATAGTTAATAGAGTGGAATGGTTATGAAACCCAGCGACCTTCTTTGTTATATGTCTTTGTTAGCTTTTTTCAACCACTACCCTGCACAAAACACAATAGAAATTCCAATGTGTTAATCAATCAGCCAATAGAAACGTGTGAGTTCAGTCGTTCAGGGGACGCTAATGAACTATGACCGTGCACAATCTTTTGTCTTGCCCCTTTCCAACATAAATCGCAGTGCCCTTGATAGCCCCTTTGAAGTTTGCCGGGTTTCATAACCATTCCACTCTATTAACTATGGTCGAACTGTTACAATTAATGGCTATAGGCGTCAGGTACCTAATCTGGCGGAAATGAACTACTACTACTACTCTAGATAGTTCTTAATTGCAAAATCTACAAATAAACGGTCTTAAGCCTAGTTTTCATGAACGGCACAAGCGCATTAAGCGCAAGCACTAGAGTCCTTATTTCACAGTGGAAATAGGCTCCACGCAGCGCTTAAGCTTGCGTTGGCGTTGTGCTCGTGGAAACGAAAGATAACACATGCACACGGAAAGGAGCCTTTGACAGCTAATTGTTTGGCCAATCAAAACACTCGTCATATTGGCCGTTTCACGAAAAAGAGGACTAATCTATATTGTGTCTAGTAAGTCGTGAATCTTGCTCTTATTTCACGGTTCGTTCTCTCTTGTGCTTAGAAACAGTTCAAAACACAACTGCGGCAAACAGCATGTCCTCACATTGCTTGAATATGCTTTAAGTGCTGTATGAAATGGTTCCCACTTCTTTCAATTTGTTGTTGGTACCAGCTTGTTGCTTAAATGTAAGAAAATTTCGTATCTGACATTTTTGTGGCATTTGCACGATGCAAGGACGGTTCCAGCAGATTTAAAGTGCTTATAAGCGCAAGCCAGAAATCGTTGATTTGGCTGCAAGTGTTTTCAATCTTGTGTAACCATTTTTGGGCGATGTACTGTATGGTCGTAATCTTCTTTTAAATCCATAACAAATCCATAACAAATCCATAACAAATCCATAACAAATCCATAACAAATCCATAACAAATCCATAACAAATCCATAACAAATCCATAACAAATCCATAACAAATCCATAACAAATCCATAACAAATCCATAACAAATCCATAACAAATCCATAACAAATCCATAACAAATCCATAACAAATCCATAACAAATCCATAACAAATCCATAACAAATCCATAACAAATCCATAACAAATCCATAACAAATCCATAACAAATCCATAACAAATCCATAACAAATCCATAACAAATCCATAACAAATCCATAACAAATCCATAACAAATCCATAACAAATCCATAACAAATCCATAACAAATCCATAACAAATCCATAACAAATCCATAACAAATCCATAACAAATCCATAACAAATCCATAACAAATCCATAACAAATCCATAACAAATCCATAACAAATCCATAACAAATCCATAACAAATCCATAACAAATCCATAACAAATCCATAACAAATCCATAACAAATCCATAACAAATCCATAACAAATCCATAACAAATCCATAACAAATCCATAACAAATCCATAACAAATCCATAACAAATCCATAACAAATCCATAACAAATCCATAACAAATCCATAACAAATCCATAACAAATCCATAACAAATCCTGGAAATGACGTCATTTAAGTCACATGCTGATGATTCAAAACAAATTGAGTCAGAAAATCTTTTCAGGCGTCAGACATTTGATGCTTGCAATCTTATTGAAATATATTTTAACAAGAGGCTGGCGCTAGCAACCGAATTCGGGCCAATAGATATCGTTACAAGGCAGCTTTGCCAAAATGTTGGAGAAAATAATAAAACGGCAAACGTTTTTAAAATTGTCCCTGACAGACCTAGTTGGGTTCCCTGTGGCCTACAGCGGTTTAAGCCACATTCTCTTCCGATCACCCAAGTCAAGTCCGATCGGGCGAGGTTAGTAACTGGATGGGTGACCGCCTGGGAATACCTCGTGCTGAAGCCATTTCTTTTTAGTTCTTTCTTCTTTTATTCACCTGGGTTTTTTTTCGGATAGCGTACACCAACACCTTTAAAAAGGGAATTGGAAGTCCTAAATTGTATTTAGTTAGCATAATTTAAATCATAATCCCTGGCCTTGCGAGCAGCAGCGGGAAAATGACACGGCAATTCAGGAAAGAAAACCAGAAACACAGGATAAATTAGAATAATATCGAAGCTAACATATTTTCACTCATGTCAGAGCTTTGTATACAGTATCGAAGCTCTTTTCGACCATGGAAACTAAAACCATTTCAAAATTTTGACACTTTATATAGCGGCCATGTAGCGGAGCGAGATCAGTCGCTGTGCCGTAGTCAGCACATTTAAAAAACAATCGAGAAGTAAAGCAACAAACTAAGAGCTTCTCAATGATCCCTCAAGGAGGAGAGGAGTAACAGAGGACATGCACAGAAGCGTGTGTACTTGTGCTCAGATTTCGCACCGGTACAGACTTTGTTGTTCGATCTTTTTTCAAGTCATATGTTGTAGTAATTTCAGGGAACACCAAAGGAAGATTGCTGTAAAAAGCTGATTTGAAGAGTTGTTCTCTGGTGGCGATTTTAAAGCGAATTCTACGAATTTTAACCCCGTCTTTCCCCTGCTTTCATCAGCTTTTCTATATCTTAGATCGACCGTACAGATGACCCGCGTGTGTCCCGAGCGGTGTCGAATCTGATTGGTTGACCCTGTCACGTGTCGAGCCAATTTGCGACACGAAAAATAAAATAATTTAAAAATAAACACTTGCGAAACTTGACTCGGGCGGCCAAAGGCCTGGCCTGAGTGATAAGTGAAGCTGACATAAAAACAGAGCAAAAGGAACTACAATTGGCTTGTGACGTAAATGACGTCATTGAAATTTGATTCCTTGGTAAACAAAAATGGCAGCCGCTAAAAAAATCGTTTACTTTGTCGGTCATTTTGTTTTCATCCTAACTGGCTAGAGCTCATATGCGAAATACCAAATGGTTTATTTTGCGTCGAAGATACAGGAAGCCGTATTGAAATTCAGGTTGTGTTTTAGGAGGGAGGAAAACCGGAGGAAAGGCGGAAAAAACCCTCGGCGCAAGAGTGAGATTCCAACAAACCCAACTCTCATATGACGCCAGGTCCAAGAATCGAAACCCAGGCCACATAGGTGAGAGCTACTCGGCCGCCCTTGCTTCCATGCCAAATGCACTTTAAAGATAGCGAGTACGCACTGTTAGTTCTACACGAGACTTTCATCCCTACAGCAACACACGATTCGTTTCAGGGCGCTTCTGTACTTGGATAGTCTCCACGCGTACACAAATGGATCAAGTGCAAACTTTATGAACAAGAACTGATTCAACACTGACTCAGCGACACGTATTGACCGATTTTCACGGCAGACAGAGCAGTAGAATCTCAAATGCCATACGACTGTGATAGGAAGTATTGGAATGGTTGTGACAAGGGTGAAGAGGAAGATCCACACTCGTAGACGACGCTCCACAGAGGAGACCCTTCCAATCTGGGCGAAACTACCAGAACCTGGAAACTTATTGTTGGTGGGAGATCTCTTGACTCGGTTGCTTTGCCTTCTGAGCGCCACGTAAAGACAAATATACGAGCAAATCAGTAGAATAGAGATGAGGGTCGTATTCAGGTGAAGATCAATGCGGTAGACTAACGATCTGGGAATATACATGAGTGGAAGTGATGCAAAAATGATCTCGTACACCCAAAGCATCATGATGAAAATCTTAACTCTTCTAACGGTAATCCATACCTTGTACTTGCATGGACGGAAAACGGCCAGGAAATTTTCCCAGGAAAATCCACACACACTCAGAATAGAAGTGTTCATTGTTACCATTGATATCCCCACAGCGACTCTTTGGACGGTTAGTAATGCCATTCCCTTATAATGTATCATGTAGTGCTCGTAAGCGGCGAGGGGTTGGACGGCAATGCCCGTCAAGAAATTCGCAGCCGCCATGCTCAGGAGCAGAAAGTTCGATGGTGCACGAAGAAAGCTGGCGGAATACCTTGCGAATGTGAGCAGAAGAAATCCATTCCCTGCGATGGTAATAGGGCTTAGGAAAGTGTAATAAACAGCGACCGCGAGAGGA